>CM076582.1:1188263920-1188379908 GCA_034641835.2 Pinus albicaulis
GGCGTTGAGATCTTGCTCCCCCATCTATTTTGAGCTACATATTTCTATATCCATGTATTGACATCAGTTTGCAGCAGTTATTCTTCATAGATTGCGCAGTCATAGCCATGGATTTCTTCATGTAACTGTGTTCTTCCTTTATCATGTATATGTTCTTTGAGGGTTGCATTGCCCACTTGAGTGATTGTTCCTCAAGGATTTGTATACAAATTTTTTGACATGATCTAATTTTATGGCTATTGAGATCTTCTTGCATTCTCTGTGTTAATGTATCACTGCTACTCCATTGGTGTGTTTACATATTACTGTTGCTCCACATTTGGAATATCCTAAGATATTCCCAATAGTGTAGAAATTCCCTATTTTGGGATATTACACTCGGAACCGATACAACATATAAATTAAACGCCGTAAAATATCGCATCCTGCTCAAAAATTGCAACTTTAGTAGGGGCATATATTTAAAAGTTCTGATGTTCCGAATCTGATATGAGATTAAATCCATATAATAAAAATATCGGGTCCATTCTTAATCAGCATATCAACAATGTTACATCTCGTGCCAAATGTGTCAATCGTCGATCTCTTATAAAACTCGACCATCGCACATTGCAAACTTTAGAGTTACACATCAGGGCTTTACACAATAAATTGTTTGAATTGCGATGCGAAGCAGAAGAGTAAGGGAGCAATGAGGACCGCTAGATCTGAGTGAGATCAACGGTGGATTTTAAATCGCACCCAGCGAGGTTTCGCATATTGGAAATTTTAGTGGTTATTGTTAAGACCTCACCCGGTAAGTTATATTATTTGGGATGGGATTAAAGATAAGGTAAGGATATTGCGATGTTATTCTACGCATATCACATATCGCACGAGATAAGTAATATTTTTATTGTTAAACATTAAAAATTGCAATGAGCGGTGTGGAGTTCATTGCGAATTGCGAAATCAAAAAATCGCAAAATTGTAAAAGTGTTAAGTTGTGAAATTTGCGGGAAGGTAAGTTATAAAAGTTGCGAAGTGCAACCGTGGGTGATTGGTCTCCATTATGTGTGGGCCGTTGTTGAAGAGGGCTAATCCTCCATGATTGCAGGCGATCCCCACTAGAGGGCACTCGGGTCTAGCAACAATCGTTCACGCTACAGTGCAGGTTCCTAATTGAAAATAGACCAACTAGCGATGAAGGCTTACCTGGAATCCAACGATGTCGTTTGTAGAAGAGGTGGTGCTCCCGTTCCTCTGCTCTAGCAGATCACAATCCTCACGATCTCCGTGATCAGACACCTGCACATGCGAGAAACAAAACAAACGCAAGCGTAAAATCCAGTATATGCAACTATATGTCAGTCGGAAAAGACATAACTCATCATCATAATCAAGAACAAGAGTGGAACCATAACCAATAGTCGCTTATTATTAATCAATCAAAGAAGAATACAACCATAGTTCCGACGCTGAATTCTCCTTCGGTGGGTAGTCAGCAGAACGTGTCTCGATAAAGCCTGTCAAGGATGGGACAAGCCTCTCTCTCCGGATGTCTCAACAATGATCTCCTTGCTTGGATTTGGCCTCAAGGGAATGAATCAAGGCACTTGCAGCATTAGGCTCTTTGGAACTTGGAGATTAGCTTGCAAAGGAGATGAGCAAGATTTTATAGATGGAGGAAGGGGAGTTGGGATCCCTATAATCATGGGATTGGCCCTATCATCAAGGAAGCTCCCATGAGAGGTGGCAAACCACTTCCTCTACATGGAAATCCAGAGCCAAACCTCCCAACTCAAGATAGATACCAGTTCATGAATTGGTTAGGACGAAACTTCCGCCATTTATTTTTTAAAAACACTCCTTAAATTGGCTGGCGTGAGTGCGACTCTGGGACAGAGCGCCAATTGGCATGCCCTCTTTGAAGGATTTCCCCCATTGGCGTGGGTACTGAACTGGCTGCCCGCGCTAATGCAAAAAGAGGTGTTTTTAGGTTTTTTTGCAAAGAGATGTCTTCAAGGCAATGAAAGCTCATGTTTAGAGCGATGTCATGAAAGTGTTTTCAAGTCTTTTCTCTGCTCACAGGTCACAGAATGAGCCCTCCAATGTGCGGGATGGGTAATGGCAGGGATGGTGACAAATTTCTATGTAACAGATGCCCCCTAAAGCATGAGGCCCGAACGAGAGAGAGGGGGAAATGCTTTACGAGAACGTGTCCAACTGAAAACTCCACCATCGAAAAACCTACGTGAAGAAGTACAACTGATGTCTCAAATACATGATATATACGTGGTATGGGCGTAGCCATCCATAACAGAGTATACAATAATCCAGATCCAAGGCATGGATGCAGCCATCCAGTAAGGATCGATAAATAGACTCTGGTATGGTCGTAGCCATCCAATCAGTGAGTCATGTAACTAGTCATAATAATCCACAAAATCGCAGCCTGGATTATAACAGACAGGGATCCAGGGTCTTGTGCTCCATCTCGACCCGAACAAAGTACAAGTTCAAGCATGCTAACAAGTGAGTCAAGTCGAACATAAGAACATCGTCTGACACAAACACTTCAATGATGAAAGCTGCTAATCGACGCGAGAGAGGAACCACCAATAATGACAATGGCCTCAAGGTAATAAGCAAACAATCTACGCATGTGAATTAATGAGTCGGGCGTCGAACACCCATGAATCACTCGAACGGAGGCCAACACGATTAAACCCCACGGTCGAAGGCGAGAACCTGCCATTGAGGCATGCAGGCTCCAAGGTACCAGAAGGGAGTCTCTAGATCAGCTTCCTAGATAATGAGCTGAAGTCGATAGGAAGTGACCTCGATCGAAGGTGGGCCATAGTGTTTCCCACATCATCGACACAAGACAGAGGAACATAATGTGTTTGTGAATCACGATCAGATGAGAATCAGAGGAAGGTTGATATTTGCAGAGGTCAAATTCTCTTGAACATATGGCAGCACGACAGTGAGTTTGGCAGTATTTGACATCAATAGTTCAAAGGTCATGGTGACGAGGTAAAGAGCAGATGAGAGGTCAAAAGGGATTACCCAAACCCACGGAGGCAAGTGAAAAACGAGATGAGATGTCCCCAACCCGACACGACGTGCATGCGATGTTCAAGAGTGACATACCGCCGACACGATAATGATTCCCAAGTTCCATTTTTCCCCACCATTTCTCGTGAGAACCCCAATTATTTTTGATAACAAGCTTGAAGGGGATAGCATATGCTTGTAATATAAGTCCGTCCTGGGATCCATCCTAGTAACTTTAACGAGCCCTAGGAAGGAGCGACTTAATAGCGTCATTACGACTAAACCGATGTCATCAGGGTTTAACAAGTCCGACAAAGGAAGAACTTGGCGTCTTTCACATTTAGGGAGTTTGGAAAAGACATCGGAAAATTAAACTCCAATGGTCCCTTTTTTGTAAATATTTTCTCGTAATTCAAAAAGGTCAGCAACAATATCCGAGAAAGTTGATGATTAGTAATAGGCTAGGGTATTCCTTTTTCGTAAATAATCTATCCCAGCTCGAAAAAGGGGTAAATGTATACTAGGTAGATGTCGTTTCGCAGCCACTTTAACGAGATCAAAATGACAAGGGCCTCGGCAATATTTTCATGTTTAGAGATTCAGAAAAGAGCTAAAAGATGACTCCAAAATGACTTTTTCGTGTTTTTACCGAGTCCGAAAAAGTATAAAATACAACTTGTTTCACCGTTTAAGTCGCATAAAAAACTTGTTGCTGCACACAAGGGCAAGTGTAAAATCCATTTTCGACAAAATAAATTAAAATATTAATAAAAAATGACTTTTAAAACCTAATGAGATTTCAAAAAGTTATAAATAAGTCTCAAATGGTAAAAACAAAATTACTTTTACTATTTACCTCATAGGAGAGCAACAGTGGTCTGTTTGTGTGCGAACTTCTAACGGCGATTGTCACTGATCCGGGCTACCATTCAGATTCCCGTTCATTCCAGGTAAGAGGCGCTTCCCTGTACTCCATTTTAATCTATTTTTTATAGTTTTCCATTGCTCATTAGACTTCTGTGGAGAATTTTTTAAAATTTTAGGGCTCCGCCCATTGGCGCGGGTATTGGGCATGGACCCGCGCCAATGGCCTTTTCCATACAAAGGGCCCGCGCCAATGGCGCAGCGCGGTTTTCCATTTCAAATCTCCAAACAGCTAGTGATTTACATGAAATTCCAAGCATAACAGAGATCTAATCAAGGGTTTTTTACCATGTTGATGTAGGCAACCGAGTACAATGGTGATCGAATGGAAAGAGAGGGAACATGGGGAAGAGGATGAACAGGCCATGGAGAATGAGACCTATATGAATGCCCTCAAGAACTGTGGGCTTAAAAATTTCTTCCTGACACCTTGCTTACGAGCTCAACCAGAGCTCCTGCAATACTTGATCAGCATATCAGACGAAAACAAACAAGTGTTCAAGCTACGGGACCAAGTATTAGAACTTGAGGTTTCTGACGTATATTTCATAACCGGACTGTCGCGCAGAGGTCTAGTGCCCATATTGACCGGGAGCAGACCATCTGGTGAAAATAAGGAGCAGGTAATGGCGAGGGTGTGCCCAAGGGCATGAACCGGATCAGGAAGTGGAAAGGTAGACATTCACACTGTCAAGGATCTAGCACTCAGAGTAGTGATACACACCATTACGCGGGCTGCAGGATCGTAGGCCCCGCATGAAGCCACCAAATCCCAACTCCTTTTAGCTTCTGAGTGTATGAGCCCCACATTGTTTGATTGGGCCATTGCAGTAACAATCAACATCAATAGGCAGCTGACGAAATGCAAGAAAGCCAAGCTAAAGCAGTTCAGCTACGGTTCCATCCTGGTGTCGTTCATCTTGGAATGACTACCTATCTTCCAAGGCCAAGGGGCCATAGTCGCTGAGTCGATACCATGAGAGCCGAGGATGGCTCGCTGGGTAGCACTCATGCCCAGGTCAAGAGGGGGTCAACAGATGTCCTGGAGACATGATTTTTTTGTGTGGTTACGATGACATTTGATTGTGGTCGAGGATTGGCCCTATGCTGGGACCGATTTCACCGGAGATCCCGATCTTCCACTCCCAAAGGGAGATGAGTGGGATGAGGAGTTGGGTATGATACTCTCTTTTTGATTTTTTGTATTTATGATTTTTTGGGTAATACATGTTCGTTCTAATGACAGTTGTTATGTGTATGCAGATGTCGGCCCAGAAAGGCCCGCGGGCATGTCGCCCATCGCGCGGAGAACCCATGTCGAACATGACCCTCAGGCGGAGGGTGGCGAGGGAGGTAAACTGATTCAAAACCTGGAGGGCATTGCCCGGGGGATCCCGGACTATGCACGGCTAGCATATGTTCCGCTAGCATACCAGCGACACATTGTAGGGGTGCCCAGTCGCCTCCACCGACTGTTGAGACGCTTAGTGCGTGCCGTGACTTGTTATCACAAGAACCATGCAGATTAGACATTACGGCTTTTCTTATGCATATTTTTGAGAGACATGTCATCTCCGGCTGTATTAAGATGAACATGTATATTTTTTGATTTATGTAATGCACACTATGTAAACATTTCGATATATATATATATACATACCTATTTCTGGATGGATCTCTTCACATGTGATGATGTTTTGTTTATAAATTACGCAAATGTCTATCTAAAACCATATTAGCTACTGCATCTGTTAATGTATTCATATGCCTGGGTATGTGTTGATATGTGATATAATCAAAATTTCTCTCCAGTAAACGAATACACAGATACAGACGTAAAATGGATGGATTTCTTACTGAATAGTGACCATTGAGCTGTAAAACTACATGTTGTGAGAGTAGATACACAAGTAATTCACGAATGCCGAGGTCTGCAGCCTCGGTTAATAATTCCAATACAACACTATATTCCACGATATTATTTGTAGCAGGACCCAGACACACACCTTGCAGGTTAACCAACTCACTAGCAGGATCATAGATTACGCAGGCTGCCGAAGATAGATTCCTGGTACTGCGAGAGGCACCATCCGCGAAACCCACAAATGGAGAAATAGACATCTGCACAATCAGGAAGACCCGATCAGTAGAAATATGCTTACATGCACACCACACCAAACATCCACACAAATGAAAATACACACCTATGTACACACACCACACCAAAAATAACTTCAAGCGTAGTATTTTTTCAGGTACAGCCCATTTCTAGGTTGCGCCAACGGAACTCCTTCATAATCAATGAGCTCATAAGCCCCATTTTTCAATACTCGTTTTACTATGTAGGGCCCATGCCACATGGGTTGGAACTTTCCTGCTCCAAGTTTATCGTGCGCTTGGTCGTATAGGAGGACAAGGTCTCCTTCGACAAAGGAACGTGGAGATACAGATTGATCAAAGTGAGCTTTGACCCGCTTCTTTTGTGCCTCGATGACTAAAGCAGCCAAGCGGCAGTTTTCATCCAACTGTTCCAAGTATAAGAGACGCTCTTCTTCAGGAGAAGTGTCCGGTAAAAGTTCCATATCTAATTTTAACGAAGGAATTTCGCACTCAACCGGAAGAGTTGCTTCCAGACCATACACCAGTTGGAATGGTGTGAATCTGGTTGCACTCTTTGCTGACGTTCGGTAGGACCATAGAGCTGAGAAAAATTGGAGGTGCCAATTGGACTTATGAATTCCAAATTTTCGTTGAAGCATTGTGACTAAAACCTTGTTCACTGCCTCAACCTGGCCATTTGCCTGGGGGTAATATGGCGTTGAGCTATCGTGTCGTAAGCCCAATCTTGATGTCAGCTCGGCCATCATATAATCTCGAAAGTGAGTACCATGATCGGTTACAATGGCCTGAGGGACCCCAAAACGTGCAATAATGTGGTTGAAGATAAATTGAGCCGTTGTCTTACCGTCGGCAGCTAGTGTAGGCATCGCTTCGGCCCACTTCGTAAAGTAGTCCACGGCAACGATTATATATGCATGCCCCCCGGCCGAATGAGGGTTACACGTCATGAAATCTACGCCCCATTTTGAGAAAGGGCCGATGGTAATAACAGGATGCATAGGGAGAGGTGGCGCGCGCATCTTGCGCTGAAAAACCTGGCATGCGTGAAATTTTCGGACTGCGACAATACAGTCTTTGAATATTGACGGCCAGAAGTAACCCGCACGCAGAATATTTTGGGCGGTGGCAGATCCAGACATGTGACCGCCACAGGCACCACTGTGACAGTCATTCAAAACTTTTTCAGCCTCTTCCAGTGTCAAACACCAACGGAGCACCGAATCTACTCCAACCCGGTATAGTGTATCCCCTACAATGCGGTAGGGTTGGGACTGATGCCTAATCCGACGTCGGGCATCCTTGTTCAACTCAGACCGGAAATTTGACGTCTGAAGATACACAATAATATCACCATACCACGGGTCACGGATGCTGATCAGGAAGAGGGATTCGTCTGGAATATGTTCTTCAGAATGAGAGGGAGTGGAGTCTGTAGGGAGGGATCAAATGAGATCCGCGAAAACCAATGATTTGGTCGACTTAGTAGTAGTAAACTCTAGGTAGAACTCCTACAGGATAACGATCCATTTGGAGTATTTTCCCCCAGTAATTGTCGAGAGAGAATATATGTCATGGGGTTGCAATCCGAAACCACGGTTACGGTACGCAGCAGGATGTAGTGGCAGAAACGTTGCACAGCTTGTACATCTGCTAAAGCTAGCTTCTCGATGTGAGCGTAACGCATTTCAGTGTCGAGAATATTTCATGATAGATAGTAAACAACGTGTTCATTTCCATCGTCGTCATCCTGCACCAGAACCATAGCTATGGTGCTAAACGCGGCAGCCAAGTATAAAGTGAAATCATGGTGATAGTTGGGGGGCCGAAGCAATGGAGCATTAACAAGTAATGTCTTAAGCTTCTCAAAGGATTCTTGAGCAATGTCGTCCCAATGGAAGGGAACGTTCTGCTTTAGAAGACGCTTGAATCCTCTGGCCACTTCCGTGTAGTTCGGTATAAAGCGCCGTAGGAAATTATCTTTTCCCTGTAGACTCTGCAATTGATATAACGAAGAGGGTGATGGGAGGTTGACAATGGCCTCGACCTTTAAGGGATCGAGGCTAATCTCGTCCTTGGAGACTATGAACCCCAATAGATGGCCAGAATCCACGCAAAAGACGCATTTATGAGGATTTATCCAGATGTTATAGCGTCGACAGCAAAGGAAAACCTGGCGGAGGTGTTCTGGGTGGTCCTCTCGCCAAGCTGAGTGAGCTGAAAAATCGTCCAGATAAGGCTGAACGATATGACGTATGTCATGGAACGCATAAGACATAGCGCGCTGAAAAGTAGCTCCAGCTTTCTTCAAGCCAAACGGGAGTTTTTTATAAGAAAAAGTACCCCACGATTTGCATGAATGCAAATGGCCCGCGTTCAGAAGTTTTTCAACTTCTGTTTTAATGGCAGCGGCTTTGCGAGGATGCACCAGGCAAAGGCGTTGGTGCACGGGTTTCTCACCAGGATATGTAGGAATCTCGTGCACTACTATGCTGGGATCAATCCCGGGCATTTCCTCATAGGACCAAGCGAACACGTCTCTGAATTCTCAAAAAATATCAGTATAGACTCGTATCTCATCAGGAGAACAAGTCACTCCCACGTGTATGTTCTCAACTATCCCCGGTTTAACAGAGATGTCAATCGGAATAGTTTGAGTGATGTTGCTCAGTTTTCCCTCTGAAATCACCTCATGTGTCAATATGGGCGTCTGGAGAGGTGGAGTGGGAACCTGAGATGCAAAACGCTCTAGACAATCTGACATTGCCCCCAAGCTAGGCATGAAGGAGGAACGATGATGTCCATCGCTCCAAGGCAGCTCCTCAAGAGACATTGTTTCAACAATGGCTTCATCAGAAGGGAAAATATCTTTAAGAGGATCAGGCGAGTCGGCCTCGCCGAGCCAGGGGGATTGAGAATAGATGTCTAAAGCCATGCTCGAAGGAGCATGCTGAGGAGGGGGAGGATCAGATGCGGCGACGATTTCATAGTAGTTAATCTCTACCAGAGTTAAGGGCATCGATTCTCCAAACTCAGTCACCTGCTCAGGCGAAGGGATGAGCCATGGGTCGTCAGACCTAGAGATCTTATTAACTTGAGCGGTGTGCGGTGTTGGTGCGGGAAAAATACCCATGAGGATGGGGTCCTTGAAGAGACAGGGTCCTACACTGTTAGGGGGATTTGGGATCTGATCCACGTAAGGAACGTTGTTCTCAGAGGTGGAGGTGAAGAAAGACAACTGATCCACCGTAACGATTTTTCCCTCGTGAGGGAACTTAAGAAGTCGAAAGAGGGTGGATGGCACGCATAGCATGGCATGAGTCCAGCTGCGGCCGAGAAGTATATTGTAGTTAAGCTTGGAGTCAACCACTTCTACTTCTACATTGATTTTCTTCCCCTGTAAAGTAATCGCTAGACTCTCGAGAACACCCAGGGGTTTGGATTCCCGACCATCGAATGCCTCTAGGGCATTGGGAGACGATGAAAGGGCCGGAGAGCCAATGGCCTTCCAGCAAGCGGACGACATGACACAGGTAGAAGCACCTTCATCCACAACGGCCCTATGGATGTTAAGACCGTTGATCCCGACTTGAATAACAAGAGCGATCTGATGTGGAAGTCGGGGGGTAAAGTTCTGTAAGTCGAAGGTGAGAAGATTAGAATCAATGGGATCGATCCCACCGATTGCAGACAACAAATCTTTCCGTTGTGACGGGAAAATTTGAAGAACTTCCAATGCAGACATGGCAGAAGGCGCCTGTGCCAGATCCTCAACAATACTATAGTGCTGAGCGGCATGGGCATTCGGATTGTAGGAAGATCTTCGTAGAACACCTTTAGAAGGTGGCCTCACAACAAGTTCAGCAGTAGGCTTCTCAATCTCCAATGAACCGGAGACAGGTGGGGGAGGTGGACCGTCCACAACTGCCTTCCCAGGTGCCTGACGCGATTCATTGTAATCCTTCGAATGCGTAGCAATAGAGATAGGTGCAACACCATTCATCATAAAGACCTGAGACCCAAATGGTGTAGATGGTGAAGGCTATTCATCCATTTGGGTCTGCTGAGACGGGAACGGTTCTTTAAGAACTGCTGGAGTCCCTTTGGAGCCTTTTAGAAGTTGACTAACCTCAGATCATCGTGGAAAATCCTTGGTATAATGATCTCCTTCACAAATGAGGCAGGGGTACTTCGGTTTGCGTTGGGAACCGTCCTCGGTACGGGGTTTGGACTCTGACTTTGGAGCGTCGAATTTGGATTTACCTTTGCCCTTCTTATTTCCTTTGGAGGCTTTCTCCACAGGATTAGCCTGAACGGCGTTAACCTTCGCAGTTTTTCCAGAATCGGGAGGGGCGAGAGGAGTAGAATTATTGGACGAGTTGGACTTCTGCTTCACATTCGAAGATTGCTTCGAATTTTGAGAAACGGAACCAATAACACCATCCACCGCTGGGGTAGGTGGAGCTTTAGAGGTTCCAGACTGTGGAGCATCAGGAAAAATATCATAACGCGTGCCGGACTGAGAGTATACCAGATCCAGATATTGGGCACGCGCTATGGCTTGTTCTTCAGTCACACACACTCCCATAGCAATATCTTGGGCGATTTTGTTAACGAAGGAGGTGGTGAACCAATGAGTTAGTATCTGATCAGGTATATGGAACTTGATCAGTCTACGATGACGTCGCCACTCATGAATGTGATCAGAAATGTGGGTGGCTTTGTCCTGCTTCAAAGAAGTCAGGAGGTGCGTCCCGGCTTCATAGCGAACCGGTAACTGAAAATGAGTCAGAAAAGCCATGGCTAACGTATTGAAATCTTGAAAGATGCCACGGGATAATTCAATATACCACTTAGCGGCAGCACCAGTCAAAGTGCCCTGGAAGAGGCATAGACGAATGGAATCATCGACCCAAGAGTTGGACGAACACCAAAGATAGTAAGTCATCACATGAGCTTGGGGGTCCTCCCTAGCTTTACCCTCAAACTTGGGGAAATCACCGAGCACCTTGGTAGGAACCGGAGGCCAATAAGGATTGTGCAAAATCGGATCATTGGTTAATTTCGAGACATCCGGTAATTCCAAGGTAGCCAGGAACGGCAATGGTGGATTGGACGGCATGCTCGGTCCTGGATAAGGACCGGTACCTGTACTCCATGCTGGTTGGGAATATCCTTGCCCCAGGGGTTCTGTCCCGTAGGATTCTAACTGTAGGGGGTATAGGTCGTATAACCAGTCTGATTTGGTTGCTGGTAACCAGCGTGTGGGGCTTGATAACTAGAGTATGGACCCTGATTATATGTCGGCCCTGTGTAAGCATCATTTGGATTTGGCTGCTGAGTATAGGTGTAGCTGGGTTGTTGAGAGTAATAGTTAGAACCTTGGGGCTGGCTATAATTCGGTCGGTATTGACCATGAGAATAGTAACCGCCCTGAGGTTGAGTGGGCTGCTGATAGGTGGAACCCTGCGAAATCTGATAATTAGGGCACAACGGTTGATTTGGCTGCGGCATTGAATAAATCGGTTGCTGGGTAGGGTTGATAGAATGGGCAGGCTGACCTGGCTGAGCGGGCTGCCCTGGTTGGACAGGCTAACTTGGCTGAGCGGGCTGCCCTGGTTGAACAGGTTGACCCGGATAAACAGGTTGTGCCGGTTACACAGGTTGACCTGGCTGTTGTGAAGCCCCAGGTTGTACCGGATGAGCCAGTTGGCCTGGCGGTGGAACACCGGGTTGTGCTGGATGGACCGGTTGGCCTGGTGGAGGAATGGAGTCAGGTGGTGGCTGGTAACCGGTTTGACCTGGAACAGGACCATAAGATGGTCCTGGCTTATGTGAAACATGAGGAGCGATAGGATACTGTGGTTGCATAGGTTGGGAAGGTTGGACTTGCCCCCCAGGACCATAGACCAGTCCCGGCTGGTACCTCGGTGGAGGCTGTATAGGTTGACCGAAAGGGTTGTGATATTGTCCTTGTGGACCGTATGATGACCCTTGTTGGCCCGCAGGGTAACCTGGTAAGGGTTGTCCCTGTGGGACATAAGGATAGCCAGGCTGGCCCGAAGGTTGGCCTTGAAAAGGCTGCCCTTGCGGGTTATACACCTGTCCAACCTGGTTATATGGTAAACCTTGAGCATGAAGGTAAGCCTCTGGAGCGGGTAAACACAACATATCCCCGTGCTCATCGTACTGATTTGGAAAAGCATACACGGGAGTACCATCCTGAGCATAATGCGAAAAGTACGAGCGGTTGGGGTCTTGAGAGGATTGTCCAACCTCAGGGTTAGGTTGTTGTAAGGACAACCGATACTCCTCTGGAGAAATGTTCTCTGGTATGGCAGATGCTACATAAACGTCTTCGGGAAGCGATGTAGCCCTTATGGACTGAGTGGTTACAGTAGGTGCGGCCGCAGCCACACAGACAGTGGGCCTAATGGGTACAGAAGTGACGAGAGTCTGAGGAGACATCCCCAATGAAGGAATAATAGGCCTTGTAGAAGAAGTTGATGCCCCCATAGAGGCGGCAGTGGCAATAATCTGACCTAAAGATCTATACCCGGTTGGTAATGAGGGAATGGGCGAAGACATAAAAGATGCTTCAGGGTTGTCTTCCGGAAATAATCTCCGAGGGAATAACTGGTAATCTTCACCGGACGTAGGAATTTCCTCGTTGGATTCACTCATGTTTGAGCCTGCCGCTAGATCTTGTAATAGACGGCGAGGACTAGGAGGAAAAACAGCAGCTATAAAAGGCGGACCCGATGTAAGAGAAAGGAAATCAACCCCTACTCTTAATTCAGACCAAGGGTCGGAAAAGGGCCAATTGAACTCAACTGGTCCCCCAAAGCATTGCTCAGCAAGAACCGGTCCCCCGTCAAGAAACTCGGAAACAATGGACTGCTGAGGTTCAACAGAGGGCTGGGAAGCCTCTGATGAATCGTCCGTATATGGACTATCAATAGACGCAACCGAAGGTTCCGCCACTGTGGTAGTAATGACAAGAGAAAAAGATCAAACACACACACGGGCTGAAAACGAGTCAAGACACACCATCAAATGGCCAACAAGCAAAATCTAACAGGGCGTGTGATCGCGGGTGATTAATTTTTTACCACATTGGAAAATAAGAAACTTCATCGTTTCATGTTTTAAGAGTCGAGAAACGGATAAAAGGTGACTCTATCTCTTTCAGTTTTGGAGCAAGCGTGAAAGGACAAGCGCTTGGTGATCCTTTCAAATTTAAAGAGTCAGAAAAGATCAAATGACTACTCAGGAATACTAGGCAAAGGGTGTACCAAATAACCGTGAACTGCAATATACACCTTGGTTTCAAAATGAAAGAGAAATCAACCAAGGAATTTCCGTACGTGCAGGAAATCTCCCCGAATGCTGTGTCCGGTGTATCATGGGTATAGGGCGGCAGACTCGGCTTCCTATGGATAAAGGATTGAAACCTAGTGGGGTCTCCCTTTATATACGCGACGGTACGGGGAGCACAAGTCTGTACTAGTGCTGTCTAAAGCCAAGAGGCGAACGACAGCTACTAGGTTTTAAGACGCCGAAACACGTCTCTAGCCTAGACCTCTAAATGTGTTTCGTTAGATTTCAATGCTGCCTTAGTGTAAATTGAGTAAATTTTAAAGTTTATCTTCAATTACGTTTCAGTTTTCAGGCCCTAACGAATGTGATGTCTCAAAATCCCCTAAATGCAAAACTATATGCCACAGTATATCATTTCATTCGATGAGAGCTAATTACAAGAGAGTTAAGAGATTTTCACACAATAAAATGATCAGAAAACAACCAGTGATATCTCTAATGCAGCTAATGGAAACTAAAAACTTTTCTTTCAAAGCTACTAATCACTAATAACATCGAAAAGATTTTGATTCACACTAACTAATTCAAAGCAGAAGAGATTTTTTTTTTTTTTTTTTTGGTCAATGTTTATGAGGAAAATGCACTAAAAAAAATGAAAACTAATGAAAAGAGAAATTCGAGAAACGATGGTAAGAGAGAAAAAACAAGCAAATTTTCACTCAATGGCACACACAATCAGATCTCAAATCGACCGAAAAGTCCCTCAAAACCAAGGAAATCCCAAAGACACAAATGAGTCGTGTAATCTAGGCCCAAAACGAGACAAAGCAGAATTCCAATGAAGGAGGAGTCAATCACTCAAATAGCGCAATAAAACGATAAACAACTGTCAAACGAATGTAGGGAAGCAATCACGAAGTTGACTGAACCGACAAAAACCAAAAACTCCCAAGGGAGGCTCGACACACCAAAGCACCTAGATGCCCTAGGGCTAGAATGTAAAATCGATGGAAATGAGCAAACAACCAAAGGAAAGAGGTCACAGTCAGTCAAACAAGGCTCCAGAACACTCAAGCAGTCGAAAAAATGTAACCAAAACCAAAGATCAGGCTCAGAAAGCTCAGAAACAAGCAAACCCTAGCAGTCCCTAGCACTGGCGCGACTGTCAGGCTGAAACTAGCGCCATATTAGAACTGGCGCGGGTGGAACATTGACAACTAGCGCCAATAGGCGCGACTGTCACGCTAAAAAGCGTGCCAGTCAAGTTTGCTATGGAAAAATAAAAAATAAGCAATCTAAGGCCAGACCAGAGGTGTCAAAGTTAAAAAAAATCCAAACAAATAGGAAAAACCAACCCAAAGAGCTGACCAAGCAAGCAAGGCCAAGAATTGACCGAAAAGACAAGACAACACTCCAAGTTGTTCGGTTCATAAACTAAACCGGAGATTGACTGAAGCAACATTGATCTACTTCGCTAATGTAGAGAAAAAGCGTTTCGAAGGCTATCTGGCTGTACTTCAGGCTCCGTCTCTAGTTTACAAAGCAAACAACAAGCTGATCTCCCCAGCGGAGTCACCAAATTGTTGAAGAGGTAAATCCCCTCTGCGGACAGAGGCGATCCCTACTAGCCCAGACCAGGTCTAGCAACAATCGTTCAAGCTATAGTGCAGGTTCCTAATTGCAAATAGACCAACTAGCGATGAAGGCTTACCTGGAATCCAACGCTGTCACTCGTAGAGAAAGTAGCGCTCCCGTTCCTTAGCTCTGGCAGATCACAATCCTCACGATCTCTGTGATTGGACACCTTCACATGCGAGAAACAAAACAAACGCAAGTGTAAAATCCAGTATATGCAACTATATGTCAGTCGGAAAAGACATAACTCATCATCATAATTAACAATCAAGAGTGGAACCATAACCAATAGTCGCTTATCATTAATCAATCAAAGAAGAATACAACCATAGTTCCGACGCTAAATTCTCCTTCGGCGGGTCGTCAGCAGAACATGTCTCGATAAAGCCTGTCAGGGATGGGACAAGCCTCTCTCTCCGGATGTCTCAACAATGATCTCCTTGCTTGGATTTGGCCTCAAGGGAATAAATCAAGGCTTTTGCAGCATTAGGCTATTGGGAACTTGGAGATTAGCTTGCAAAGGAGATGAGAAAGCTTTTATAGATGGAGGAAGGGGAGTTGGGATCCCTATAATCATGGGATTGGCCCTATCATCAAGGAAGCTTCCATGAGAGGTGACAAACCACCTCCTCTCTATGGAAATCCATAGCCAAACCTCCCAACTCAAGATGGATATCAGTTCCTAGATTAGTTAGGACGAAACTTCCGCCATTTATTTTTAAAAAACACTCCTTAAATTGGCTGGCGCGAGTGCGACTCTGGGACAGAGCACCAATTGGTGCGACCTCTTTGAAGGATTTCCCCATTGGCGCGTGTTGAGGAGGTAAATCCCCTCTGCGGACAGAGGCGATCCCTACTAGCCCAGTAGGGGTCTAGCAACAAACAAACAATGTCATGACGCAGGTTCCTAGTTACGAATGAAAAGGCTGGAGATAGAAGCCTACCTGGATTCCAACGCTAGGATCTGAAGAAGAAGCGCTCTCGGCTCCCGCCCTCACAGGATCACAACTTCCACGATCTCCGCGATCGAACACCTGCACACAGAAGAAACGAATAGATACAAGCATAGGAACCAGCATACGTAACTAAACATCGGTCAGAAAAGATATTACTCGCATTAACATGATGGAAAAATGAGTGGAACCATAATCATAGTCATCTATTAAAATGATAAACGAATAGAAGTTACAACCAAGTTCTGACGTCGCAGCTTCCTTCGAACGGGTCTCCGGTCGCCCACGTCTCGCAAAGCTCGCCAAGGAAAGGGAAACCTCTCCAGAGTCTCGTAACGATGGTCTCCTCGCTTGAATGGGCCTTAAGGGAAAGAAAGGTGTTTACAACACAAAGGCTCTTGGGAATATGGAGATTCAGAGCTTAAGCACTTCAAGACTAGCTTGCCATTGATTTGAGCAAGCTTTTATAGATGGGGAAGGAGGAGTTGGGATCCCTATTATTATGGGATTGGTCCTATCACCAAGGAAGGTTCCATGAGGAGGTGGCAAAACCACTTCCCTCCATAGAATTCCCGTAGCCAACTTCTCAACTCAAGATAGGTGATGGTTTATGAATTTGTTAGAACTCAACTCCCGCCATCCTTATTTAAAAAACAAACTCCCAAATTGGGTGGCGCGACTACGGCTCTATGACAGAGCGCCAAGTGGCGCGACCTCTTTGCATTAATTTCCCCATTGGCGCGAGTACTGAACTGCTAGCCCGCGCCAATGCTAAAAGGGCTGTTTTTAATGACTTTTGCAAGGAGATGTCTCAAGGGAAAATAAAGCTCATGTTCAGAGGGATGCATTGATGATGATTTCAAGGCATGACAATGTTCACGGTGTCACAGCACGGGTCCTCCATTGTGCGGGATGGGGAATGGTAAGGATTCCGTGACAACACGTGTAACAGACTTCCTAAAGTATGAGGCCCGAGAGGGAGAGGGGTGAAATGCTTTACGAGAACATGTTCAACTGAGAGCCCGCCGTCGGAAAACCTGCGCAGAGAGATACAACTGATATCTCAAGTACATGATGTATAAGTGGTATGGACGCAAAATTTCCATCCGAAACAGTAGTAGCATGCTATAATCCGATCCGTGGCATGGGCGCAACTATCCAACTAGAATCAAATAAATAGACTCAAAGTATGGTGGTACCATCCAATCAAGAGTCATGTACATAATGATAATAATCCACAATCGCAGCCCCCCTGATTACAATGACACAATCCAGGGTCTTGCGCTCTATCTCGACCCAACAAAGTACAAGTTCGTGCATGTGAATATGTGAGCTGAAGTCGAACATACAAGAACATCGTCTGATTACCAGCCAATGATGAAATTTGTTAACCGACGCGAGAGAAACCACCAATAATGACAATGGTCCCTGCTGTACTATGTGTACAATCTACGGCGTGCAAATAAAATGAACCGACGTCGATGGCGTCGAACACCCGGCGAATCACTCGATCGGAAGGCCAATGATGTAAACCTCTCGTCGAATGCGACGAACCTGCCATTGAGGCATGCAGGCTCCAAGGTACCATGAAGGAGTCTCTAGACCAACTTCCCGGATAATGAGCTGAAGTCGACATGAAGTGATCTTGATCGAGGGTGGGCCATAATGTTTCCCACATCATCGACACAAGACAGAGGAACATGATGTTTTGTTGTGAATCAAGATCGTATGAGAAACAGAGGAAGGTTGATATTTGCAGAGGCCAGCCCTTTCGAACATATGATGCACGACAGTTGACTTGGCGTATTTGACATCAACAGATCGTAGGTCATGGTGATCAGGTGCTGGAATGCATGAGAGGTCAAAAGAGATTACCCAAACCCATGGAGGCAAAGTGAAGCAGCGAGATGAGATGTCCCCAACCCGACACGAATGCAGATAAGTGCCATGTTCAAGAGCGACATACTGCCGATGACAACGACGATGGTTCCATTTTTCCCCCACCATTTCTGGCGAGTACCCCAATTATTTTTATAACAAGCTTGAAGGGGATAGCATATGCTTGTAATATAAGTCCGCCCTTCGGGCGAATCCATCCTAGTGCATTTAACGAGTCCTAGGAAGGAGAAACTCGATTTCGACTAAATCCAATGTCATCAGGGTTTAACGAGTCTGACAAAGGAAGAACTCGGCGTCTTTTCATGTTTAGAGAGTTTGAAAAGACAGATGAAAAGAAAACTCCACAGGTCCCTTTTCGTAAATAGTTCCCCAGATCCGAAAAGGTAGAAAACAATATCCGGGAAAACCTCCTAGTCGCGATAGGCTAGGGTATTCCTTTTTCGTAATCAATCCATCCCAGCCCGAAAAAGGGGTAAACGTATACTGGGTAGATGTCGATTCGTGTCCACTTTAACGAGATCGAAACGACAAGGGCCTCGGCAATCTTTTCATGTTTAGAGAGTCAGAAAAGAGCTGAAAGATGACTCTAGAGTGACTTTTTCGTGTATTTACCGAGTCCGAAAAAGTATAAAATACAACTCGTGTCCATCTTTTCAAGTCGCAAAAACCTGCTGCTGCACATACCAAGCAAGCGTAAAATCCATTTTCGACATAACATATGCAAATATTTGACAAAAATAACTTTTAAAGCTCATTTAACGTCGAAAAAGTTATAAATATGTCTAATTGGTAAAAAATGAAATTACTTTTTACTATTTACCTTGTGGAAAGCAACAGTGGTCCTTTTGGAAGAGAATCTTCTGACGGTGATTGCGACCAATCCAGGCAACCATTCAGCTTCTCGTCTGTCACAGGTAATAGGCGCTCCTTAGCTCTTCATTTCCATACATTTTTTAATGGTTTTCCTTTATAAATCAACTTTGTGTGGCCACTTTTAAAATTTTAGGGCCGGGCCCAGTGGCGCGAGTATCGGGCACGGACCCGCGCCACTGAGCTCTTTTTACTAAAGGGCTCGCGCCACATGGCGCGACTGTTAGCAAAACAGCCGCGCCAGTGGCCGAACCTAATTTTTCGCCTAAAATTCCGGTATTTACACCAAATTTCTTGAAATTTGAAGCTCACCAAAGATCTAATCAGGGGTTTTTGACCATATGGATGCAGATAACCACTCAAAATGGCAATCGAATGGAAGGAACGAGAGCACGGAGATGAGGATGAAGAGGCCATGCAAAGCCAAGCTTGCATGAACGCTCTAAGAGACTGTGGATTGAAAAAGTTCTTCCTCATGCCATGTTTACGAGCTCAGCCCGAGCTCCTCCAATATCTAATCAGCATCTGGGATGAAAATGAACAAGTGTTCAGGCTACGAGACCAGGTGTTAGAACTGGAGGTCACTGACATTTATTTCATTACCGGATTGTCCCGCAGAGGTCCAATCCCTGTACTGACCGGGAGCAGACCATCCAGGGAAAAGATGGAACAGGTAATGGCGCGGGTGTGCCGAGGGGCACAAACAGGATCAGGAAGCAAGAAGGTATACATCTCCACCATCCCTGATCTAGCACTGAGAGTAGTTCTCCACACCATTACGCGGGCTGCTGGGTCGCAGGCTCCGCACGAGGCCACGAAGACTCAACTCCTGTTAGCCTCAGAATGCATGGGTCCCCTACTATTCAACTGGGCAGAAGCAGTAACCATCAACATGAAAAGGCAGCTCACAAAGTGCAAACAGGGAAAACTGAAGCAGTTCGGGTATGGTTCCATCTTGGTATCGTTCATTCTGGAACGCATACCAATCTTCCAGGGCCAAGGGGCCGCAGTGGCGAGTCTGATACCACGAGAGCCGCGAATGGCTCGCTGGGCAGCACTGATGCCCAGATCTGGAGGTGGCCAACAGATGTCCTGGAGGCCAGAGTTCTTTAGGTGGCTACGGCGCCAACTGATCGTCGTGGAAGATTGGCCCTATTCGGGAACCGACTTTACCGGGGACCCAGATCTCCCACTACCAGAAGGAGACGACTGGGACGAGGAGCTGGGTAAGACCTCATATTTTTGATTTTATGTTTATATGTTTTTTTTTGTTAATACACATTCGCCTTGACACAATTATATATGCATGCAGATGTAGGACCTGAGAGACCAGCCGGGATGTCTCCCATCTCCTGGAGGACACAACTCGCCCCTGAGATCCAGGGGGAAGGCACCGGAGGAGAGGACCTGATCCAGAACCTCGAGGGGATTGCCCATGGGATCCCAGACTATGCCCGACTATCAGATGTACCGATGGCATACCAGCGCCATACGGTGGGAGTTCCGAACCGGATCCACCGAATCCTGAGGCGCCTAGTGCGTGCAGTGACGTGCTATCATGAGCACCATGTGGATTAGTCTCTAGGATTTAGCCACACCTATTTTTTGAGAGACACAGTGTCTCAGGATGTATTAAGACAATTATGTATATTTTTTGAGTTTTATGCGACACACTTTATGTAAACATTTCGATATCTATATATACATATCTATTTCTGGATGAGTCTTTCTTTACATGTGATGATGATTATAAATTGCGCAAATGCCTGTCTAATACCAAATTTGCTACTGCATCTGTTAATGTATTCAAATGCCTGGGTATATGATGATATGTAATGTAGTCAAAATTCCTTTCCAGTAATCGAATACGCAAATACAGACGTAAGATGGACGGGTTCCTTACCGAATAGTGTCCGTTTAGCTGTAACACTACAAGTTGTGAATCTAGGTACACGAGCAATTCACGGATACCAAGGTTTACTGCCTCGGTTAATAATTCCAACACGGTGCTATATTCCGCGATATTGTTCGTGGTACGTCCTAAACACACACCTTGCAAGTTAATCAACTCACCAGCAAGATCATAGATTACCCAGGCTGCGGAAGACAGATTCCTGGTACTGCGGGAGGCACCATCCGCGAAACCAACAAATGGATGAATAGACATCTGCACAACCAGGAAGACCCGATCAGCAGAAATATGTTTACAAAGCACACCACACTATGCACACAAATGACAATCACACACCTATGTACACACACCACACCAAGAAATCACTTCAGGCGTAGTACTTCTTAAGGTACAACCCATTTCTGGGCTGCGCCAGCGGAACTCCTTCGTAATCTATAAGCTCGTAGGCCCCATTTTTCAAAACGCGTTTTACTATATAGGGACCGTGCCACATAGGCTGGAGTTTACCGGCTCCAAGCTTATCATGTGCCTGATCGTACAAGAGAACGAGGTCTCCTTCAATGAAAGAACGGGGAGAAACAGTTTGATCAAAATGAGTTTTGACCCTCTTCTTTTGTGCTTCGATGATCAAAGAAGCTAATCGACGGGTTTCATCCAATCGTTGGAGATACAGAAGACGTTCTTCCTCAGGGGAGGTATCCGGTAAGAGCTCCACAGCTAATTTAAGCGAAGGAATTTCACATTCAACCGGCAAAGTAGCTTCCAGACCGTACACCAGTTGGAATGGTGTGAATCCGGTTGCACTTTTAGCAGATGTTCGGTATGCCCAGAGAGCTGAGAACAGTTGGAGATGCCAACTGGATTTATGAATCCCAACCGTTTGCTGAAGCATGGTGACCAAAACCTTGTTCACCGCTTCAACCTGACCATTCGCTTGAGGGTAGTATGGTGTTGAGCTATCGTGACGTAAGCCCAACGCTGAAGTCAGCTCCGTCATCATGTAATCACGGAAATGAGTACCATGATCAGTGACGATGGCTTGAGGAACCCCGAATCGTGCAATAACGTGGTTGAATATAAATGAAGCAGCCGTTCTTCCGTCAGCAGCTAGTGTAGGCATTGCCTCGGCCCACTTAGTGAAGTAGTCGACGACGACAATGATATACGCATGCCCCCCGGCCGAGTGAGGGTTACACGTCATAAAATCCACGCCCCATTTCGCAAAAGGGCCGACGGTAATAACGGGATGCAAAGGCAATGGCGGCGCGCGCATCTTGCGCTGAAAAATCTGGCACGGATGACATTTACGGACTGCAGTGATACAATCCTTGAATATGGAAGGCCATAAATGCTCAGGATGGTCCTCTCGCTTACCCGAATGGGCTGGCAAGTCGTCCAGATAAGGCTGGACGATATGGCGAATATCATGAAAAGCATAGGACATCGCGCGCTGGAACGTGGCGCCAGCATTTTTTAAGCCGAACGGGAGTTTTTTGTACACGAAAGTGCCCCACGGACAGATGAATGTGGTCTTATGTTGATCTTCAGGTGCGATATTGATTTGGTTGTAGCCTGAGAAACCGTCCATTAAGGAATAGATCTCACTCCCGGCACATTCGTCGATGATCTGGTCGATGAACGGAGTGGGATAATTATCCTTAGGACAGGCGCGATTGATATCGCGATAATCCACACAGACTCGAATTGTACCCTACTTCTTATCAACAGGGACGATATTGGACACCCATTCTGTAAGGGGAATAGGATAAATAAAACCCGCGTTCAGAAGTTTTTCAACTTCTGCCTTGATGGCGGCGGCTTTCCGAGGATGCATGGGACGTAAGCGTTGGCACACGGGTTTCGCACCTGGGTAGGTTGGAATCTCGTGCACAACAATACTTGGATCAATTCCTGGCATTTCCTCGTAAGACCATGCGAAAACATCTCGGAATTCTTTGAAAAGCTCCGTATAGACTTGGATCTCCTCGGAAGAACAAGTCACACCCACATGAATGTTCTCAACAATCCCCGGTTTAACAGAGATGTTGATTGGAATAGTTTGAGTAATGTTACTCAGATTACCCTCTGAAAAGACCTCGTGCGTCAAGATCGGTGTTTGAAGAGGAGGGGAAGGAACCTGAGTAGCATAGCGCTCCAGACAATCAGTCATTGCCCCCAAGCTGGGCATAAACGAGGAGCGATGATGTCCATCGCCCCAGGGTAGCTCCTCAAGAGACATAGTTTCAATGATAGCCTCATCTGAAGAAAAAGTCTCTCTAAGAGGATCAGGTGAATCAGCCTGACCAAGCCAGGGGGATTGTGAGTAGACGTCAAGAGCCATGCTCATCGGAGCATGCTGAGGAGGTGGAGGGTCCGATGCGGCAACAATCTCACAGTAGCTGATCTCTACCGGCGTTAAAGGCATGGATTCTCCAAACTCATATACCTGCTCAGGTGTAGGAATAAGCCAGGGGTCATCAGTCCTGGACAACATGTTGACTTGAGCGGTATTCGGTGGTGGTGCGGGGAATATACCCATGAGGACTGGGTCTTTGAAAAGACCAGGTCCTATGCTGTCTGGGGGATTCGGAATTTGATCCACGTATGGCACGTTGTTCTCAGAGCTAGAGGTGAAAAATGACAACCGATCTACCGTGACAATCTTGCCCTCGTGAGGGAACTTAATGAATCGAAAGACGGTAGATGGCACGCAGAGCATGGCATGGGTCCAGCTGCGGCCAAGAAGTATATTGTAGTTGAGTTTAGCGTCAACCACTTCTACTTCCACGTTGACAGTTTTTCCCTGTAATGTGATCGCAAGACTCTCGAGAACTCCTAGGGGTTTAGACTCCCGACCATCAAATGCCTCAAGGGCATTGGGAGATGACGACAAGGCTGGAGAGCCGATGGCCTTCCAGCAAGCGGAGGACATAACGCAAGTAGATGCACCCTCATCTACGACGGCCCTATGAACGTTCAGACCGTTAATCCCGACTTGAATGACCAAAGCGATTTGATGTGGAAGCCGGGGAGTAAAATTCTCCAGATCAAAGGTGAGAAGGCTCGAGTCGGCGGGATCGATACCACCGATGGCAGACAGTAAAGCCTTTCATTGTGAAGGACAACTTTGAAGAACCTCAAGTGCAGACATGGCACATGGCGCCTGTGCCAGATCCTCAACGATACTATAATGTTGAGCGGCACAAGCATTTGGATTATAAGAGGATCTCCGAAGAACACCCTTGGGAGGTGGTTTCACAACGGGTTCGAGAGTCGGCTTCTCGATTTCCAACGGACCAGAAACAGGTGGGGGAGGCGGCCCTTCCGCAACTGCCTTCCCGGGTGCCTGTTTCTGACTATTGTAATCCTTCGATCTCGTAGCGATAGTGATAGGTGCATTAGTCTTCATCATGAAAACCTGAGACCCAAACGGTGCAGATGATGAGCCCTGTTCGACCATCTGGGTCTGCTGAGATGGAAATGGCTCTTTTAAAACAGCCAGAGTTCCTTTTGAGCCTTTAAGAAGTTGACTGATTTCGGATCGTCGTGGACAATCCTTAGTGTAATGGTCACCTTCACAGATGAGGCAAGGGAACTTCGGCTTACGTTGGGAGCCATCTTTAGTTCGAGATTTAGATTCCGGTTTTGGGGCATCAGATTTTGATTTGCCTTTGCCCTTCTTCTTCCCCTTGGAGGATTTGTCCGCAGGATTGGCCTGAACGGCATTTACCTCCGCGGTTTTACCAGAATTGGATGAGGCGGGATTAGCAGAGGTATTGTTGGAAGAATTATCCTTCTGCTTCCCATTCGAAGACTTCTTCGAATTTTGAGAAACGGAACCAATGACACCATCCACCGTAGGGGTAGGCGGGGCCTTTGTGGCTCCGGGCCGTGGAGCATCAGGCAGGATGTCATAAAGCGTGCCAGATTGCGAATAAACAAGATCCAGGTACTGGGCACGGGCGATAGCTTGTTCCTCCGTCACACACGCTCCCATCGCGATATCCTGAGCGATTTTATTGACAAAGGAGGTGGTGAACCAGTGAGTCAAAATCTGATCAGGTATGTGAAACTTGATCAGTCGACAACGGCGCCGCCACTCATGGATGTGATCCGAGATGTGAGTGGCCGAGTCCTGCTTCAGGGAAGACAGGAGGTGCGTCCCGGTCTCATACTGGACTGGTAACTGGAAATGCGTGAGGAAAGCCATAGCTAACGAGTTGAAATCCTGAAAAATACCACGGGACAACTCTATGTACCACTTAGCAGCAGCTCCTGTTAAAGTACGCTGGAAAAGACGTAGACGAATCGAATCGTCGGTCCAAGAGTTAGACGAACACCAGAGGTGATACGTCATCACATGCGCCTGGGGGTCTTCTCCAGCTTTGCCCTCAAACTTGGGACAGTCGCCTGGTATCTTGGTGGGAACCGGAGGCCAATATGGATTATGAGCAATCGGATCATTGGTCAACTTGGAAACGTCCGGTAGGTCCAAGGTAGCTAGGAACGGCAATGGGGGGTTAACTACCATGCCAGTCCCAGGATAAGGTCCGGTACCTGCGTTCCACAATGGTTGTGAATATCCCTGCCCCCATGGGTTTTGTCCCTGAGGATTTTGACCGTAGGGGGCATGGTTCGTATAACCAGACTGATTTGGTTGCTGGTAACCATTGTGTGGGGCTTGATAACCAGGGTTCGGGCCCTGATTAGGTGTCTTCCCTGTATAAGCAGCGTTTGGATTTGGCTGCTGAGCGTAGGTAGAACCGGGTGGAGGAGGAGGATACTGAGAGCCTCCAGAGTGGTTATAGTTCGGTTGAGACTGACCATGAGGATAATAACCACTCTGAGGATGAGTAGGCTGCTGATAAGTGGAACCCTGCGGAGCCTGGTACATAGGGCGCAGCTGTTGATTTGGCTGCGGCATTGAATGAACAGGCTGTTGAGCAGAGTGAACGGAATGAGAGGGCTGCCCCGAATGAACAGGTTGACCCGAGTGAGGGGGCTGGCCTGAATGACCAGGTTGGCCCGGATAAACAGGCGGCGCTGGTTGCGCAGGTTGACCTGGTTGTAAGTGAGCCCCAGGTTGCACCGAATAAGCCGGTTGGCCCGGAGGCGGGACACCAGGTTGTACCGGATGAACCGGTTGGCCTGGTGGTGGAACAGGACCAGGTGCTTGCTGGAAACCAGTTTGACCTGAAGCAGAACCATAGGGTGGTCCTGGCTGATATGCAACGTTAGAGACAACAGGATACTGCGGTTGCATTGGTAAAGAAGGCTGGATTTGCCCCCCAGGACCATAGGCTGGTCCCGGTTGATACCCCGGCTGAGGCTGAGCAGGTTGACCAGCAGGGCTGTAATATGGTCCTTGCGGATTGTACAATGGCCCTTGCTGGCCCGCAGAGTAGCCTTGAATGGGCTGTCCCTGTGGGTCGTACTGATAGCCAGGCTGGCCCATGGGTTGGCCTTGGAAAGGCTGTCCCTGTGGGTTGTAAGCCCGGTTGTACGGTAAACCTTGAACATAAAGATAAGCCTCAGGAGCAGGAAGGCGCAAAATGTCCCCATGCTCGTCAAGCTGACCCGGAAAACCATACACGGGAGTGCCGTCTTGTGCATAGTGCGAAAAGAAAGATCGGTAAGGATCTGGGGGAATCTGTCCAGCTCCGGCGTTCGGCTGTTGTAAAAACAACCGATACTCCTCCGGAGAGATATTCTCCGGTATAGCAGTAGCTAGGTAAATTTCCTCCGGAGTTGGCCCAGCCCTGGTAGCAGATGCTGAGACAACAGCAGAAGAGGCAGCCACACAAACAGTGGGCCGAACGGGAACAGAAGTGACGGGCGTCGAAGGGGACACCCCGGGTGTAGTGGCAGCTGGTCTCGACGCGGGAGATGATATCCCCATAGAGGCAACAGCTGAAATGATCTGACCCAGAGATCTGTATCCCTGTGGCAAAGAAGGACTGGCTGACGATGTGGTAGCCAGCTCGGAACCGTCTCCCTCAAACAATCTACGAGGGATGCGCTGATAGTCATCAGACCCCGGAATTTCCTCACCAGAATCACTCATGGCTGATCCTGCCGTTAAATCACGCAGAAGACGGCGAGGACTAGGAGGAAAAACAGCAGCAACAAACGGCGAACCCGATGTAAGAGAAAGGAAATCAGCTCCTAATCTCAATTCAGACACAGGGTCCGAAAAGGGCCAATTGAACTCAACTGGTCCTCCAAAGGGTTGCTCAGCGAGAACCGGTCCCCCGTCAGGAAACTCGGAAACAACAGGCTGCTGTGGTTCAACAGAAGGCTCAGAAGCTTCTGAAGAATCATCCGTGTAAGGACTACCAGTAGACGAAACCGATGGTTCCGCCACTGTGGCAAACGACTAAAAGAAAAGGGCACACACACACACGGGCTGAAAATGAGTTAAGACACACGCTCAAACGGTCAACAAGCAACGTCTAAATAGGTGTGAAATCGTGGGCGATTAATTTTACCACATTGGAAAATAAGAAGTTCTACCGTTTCATGTTTCAAGAGTCGAGAAACGATAAAAATATGACTCTATCTCTTTCAGAGTTGACACAAGCGTGAAAGGACAAGCGCTTGACGGTCTTTTCAAGTTTAGGGAGTCAGAAAAGACCAAATGACTGCTCAGGAAAAACTAGGCACAAAGGGTGTACCAAATATCCGTGAACCGCAATATACACCTTGGTTTCAAAAATGAAACAGAAATCGACCAAGGACTTTCCGTACGTGCAGGTAGTCTCCCCGAATGCTGTGTTCGGTGTATCACGGGTATAGGGCGGCAGACTCGGCTTCCTATGGATAAAGGATTGAAAACCTATGGGGGTCTCCCTTTATATACGCGACGGTACGGGGAGCACAAGTCCGTACTAGCGCTGTCTAAAGCCAACAGGCGAACGAAAGCTGCTAGGTTTAACGACGCCGGAACACGTCTCTAGCCTAGACCTTCTAAATATGTTTCGTTAAGTTCCAATGCTGCCTTAGGTTAATTGAATAAATTTTACAGTTGATCTTCAATTAAGTTTCAATTTCCAAGCCCTATCGTATGTAGTGTCTCCTAAATGCAAAGCTATATGCCACAATGCAACATTTCGTTCGATGAAAACTAATTAGAGAAGAGTTGAGAGCTTTTATACAAACGAAATGAACGGAAACCAAACAAAGAGCTCTATAATGCGACTAATGCAATTGACAACTTTTCATTCAAAACACTAATCACTAGCGATATGGAAAAGATTGTAATTTGCACTAATTAACAAAAGCAAAGAGATTTTTTTTTGATTTTCAATGTTTAATGGCTAATATGCACTAATCAAACTTGAAAATGAATGGAGCAACTTGAGAAATGATATCCGAGAGAGCGAAACAAACACACTTCACTCACCAACACAAGCAATCAGATTCCCAAATCGACCGAAGTCTCTCAAAGCAAAGGAAAGATTCAAAGGCTTCCAATGGACCGTGTGATCTAGGCCCAAAGCAAGATCTAACGAATTTCGAATGAAGAAATGAACAATCACCCAAAAATCGCAATGAAACAATGAACAACTACTTAGAGAATGTGGAGGATCAATCAGATAGTTGACAGGACAATCCAAACACCAAAACTCCCAAGGAGGGCTCGATGCACTAAGCCACTAGATGACCTAGGGCTTGAAAAGTGAAATCGGTAGATAAAAGCAAACAACCAAAGGACAGAGGTGAATTCCCAGCCAAACAAGACTCCAACACACTCAGGCAGTTGGAAAATCAAGAAGAAAAACACTGGTCAACTTCAGAGAGCTCAGAAATGAGAAATCTCAAAAAACTTACAGGGGTGGCGCGACTGTAAGAGTGAAACTGGCGCCAGAAGGCGAGTGGCGCGGGTTGTACAAAGGCAACAAGCGCCAAGTGGCGTGACTGTCGGGTTAAAAACCGCGCCAGTCGAGTTTCTCAGCAAAAAATTAAAAATAAGCCACTCCAGAAACAGACCAATGCAAGCTAAGCAATCCAAGAAGTAAAAACACACAAAAAATCCAACCCAGAAGGTTCATCAAGCAAGGAAAAACAAGATACAAACGGCAAGGCAAGACAAAGACTCCAAGTCGTTCAGTCTGCAAACCAAACCGGAGATCGACTGAAGTAGCGTTGATCTACTCCGCTAATGCTAGGCAGAAGCGTTTCGAAGGCTATCTGGCTATACTTCAGACTCCGTCTATAGTTTACAAATCAAACAACAATCAACAACAATCTGGATCCCCAGCGGAGTCGCCAATTTTTCAAGGAGGTAAATCCCCTCTGCGGACAGAGGCGATCCCTACTAGCCCAGCAGGGGTCTAGCAACAAACAAACAATGTCATGACGCAGGTTCCTAATTACGAATGAAAAGGCTGGAGATAGAAGCCTACCTGGATTCCAACGCTAGGATCTGAAGAAGAAGCGTCCCCGTTCCTCAGCCTTGGCAGATCACAATCCCTCCACGATCTCCGCGGATGAACACTTGCACATGGAAGAAACGAACAGATACAAGCATAGAAACCAGCATACATAACTAAACATCAGTTAGAAAGGACGTTACTCACATTAACATAATGGGAAACAGAGTGGAACCATAATCATAATCATCTATTAAATAACCAGCGAAGAGAGATTACAACCAAGTTCTGACGTCGCGGTCTCCTTCGGACGGGTCTCCAGTCGTCCACGTCTCGCAAAGCTCGCCAAGGAAAGGGGAAACCTCTCCAGAGTCTCGTGACAATGGTCTCCTTACTTGAGTCAGCCTTAAGGGAAAGAGAGGATTCTTTACAACACAAAGGCTCTTGGGAATATGGAGATTCAGAGCTTAGGCACTTCAAGACTAGCTTGCCATGGATTTGAGCAGGATTTTATAGATGGGGAAGGAGGGAGTTGGGATCCCTATTATTATGGGATTGGTCCTATCAACAAGGAAGGTTCCATGGGAGGTGGCAAAACCACTTCCCCTCCATAGAACTCCCGCAGCCAAACCTCCCAACTCAAGATAGGCAATGGTTTCTGAGTTTGTTGGAACTCAACTTCCGCCATCTTTATTTAAAAAACAGTCCCTAAATTGGGTGGCTCGACTACTGCTCTATGACAGAGCGCCAGGTGGTGCGACCTCTTTGCAGGATTTTCCCCATTGGCGCGAGTTCTGAACTGCCTGCCCGCGCCAATGCTAAAAGGGTTGTTTTTTATGACTTTTGCAAGGAGATGTCTCAAGGGAAAATAAAGCTCATGTTCAGAGGGATGCATTGATGATGATTTCAAGGCATGACAATGTTCACAGGTCACAGAATGGGTCCTCCATTGTGCGGGATGGGGAATGGTAAGGACGGTGACAAATTACTGTGTAACAGCGCGGGTACTGAACTGGATGCCCGCGCCAATGCAAAAAGGGGTGTTTTTAGGGCTTTTCAGCAGGAGATGTTTTCAGGGCAATGAAAGCTCATGTTTAGAGGGATGTCATGAAAGTGTTTTCAAGTCTTGTCTCTGCTCACAGGTCACGGAATGAGCCCTCCAATGTGCGGGATGGGGAATTGCAGGGACGGTGACAAATTGTTGTGTAACACTTGACCTAATAAAATACAACTCATATTCATGTGCTACTCCATGTGAAAAATGGATTTTGATCCAACTATCCTGACTCCCAACTAGGCCCCCCCTGACTACTTGTCTCATGCTTTGTTAGTTGGGCTCAAACTCATCCTTAGTTTGGCCTTTCAACCGACCTACTCAAGAACCAACTTTCTGGGTCCCATATGTGAATTAGAACTGTTATGAGAGCCTGTTATACTTAGAAACAATTCAAATTTTTTGTGAAGTTTTTTTAGGACAAATCCTTCTTGACTCGATTGCCTATTGAAGATCAACTTTCCTTCAATGAGATCAATGATCCAATATATTTCAATTTCCTTTTTAGCATACTATTTCCATAGAAGCCATGATTCAACACATTCACAACATCAGCTAGACTTTGTTGAAATGCAAAAACATCCTACTCCCAAAATTCGTTGTGATGAATATAGAACTCTAGCCATTAACTTGCCCATGAAACACACCAAGAATGTGCCTCTAAGTGCACTTCTCATATCATAAGGAATTCAATCCAAATTTACAGCCACATCATATCATGCATTTTTTTCTATGCAACACAAATTACATACAAATAACGAAGAATGGAATTAAGAACAATACATGCTAGCAAAACATATTCATCAATTCAAGGAAATAAACACATAGATTCACCATCTCCTCATGAATGAGATTCAATTATAAATATATGAAATAACTCAATCTTTCCTCATAAACTTATACAAGGGATAAAAAACCCTTTTCCACAAATAAAACACATTCCTCAATATCAACATAAACGTTTAATCAACACATTAACATGCACGTCCATTCCAGTATAAGAAACATAAGTAAATATTTATTTCACTAAGCACTGATGAGTTAAACTACTCCCATAAGATTTACATAGGGATCAACGTCCCATTTCCATGCAGGAGTCATATTACTATCCTTAAAAAGAATTAACATCCCTTAGATCCATAATGGAATTTTAAAAACGTAGCCAAGATACATATAAATCAGTTGCACTTCAATCATATTATGCTCTATTACACGAATGCACAGGAGTTAAATTACTGTTGATTATCACAAAGGAAAGAAGCATCCTTTAATATTATATCATACACTTAATACACATTGAACATTTACATCACAAACACATGTACATACAAATAGATGAACACTTGTCTTATAATGAATAACCTGGTAACTGAGATTGGGACTTTGAATATTCACCCAACCATAGACAAGTTGTAGCCAAGTCTTTCTTGCAGTTGTCACCTCTAATTTAGATTCCATAGCTCGAGAAGGAGTGTTAAATTAAGGGAGGGAAATACTTCTACCTGAAATAAGGTTTCCAAAGTTATCCCACCTTTACCCACCAACTAATCAAATTAGGTAATCTGAAAACAATGATATCATCAGTTGAGAATAGGGTTTCTTGAGGCTAACTCGCCTCCCCCCACCAACTATACAATAATTTTACATACAATAGGGAACTCTTCCTTTTATACAAAGGGAATTATAATACAACATCCCAACATATATATGGATTTAGACACAAATTATCAATTCATATGTGGAGATATATATTTAGCTAATGATAAGGAGGTTTTATTAGTTGTGATACCTTTGAAGGAATAAGAGTGCACTCTCTAGCATCTTCTCAGTGGAACTTCAATTGAATTTTTGTAGCTATGGTCGATGTTCATAATTTATATTTTAGTTGTTGTAATGTATAAATAATTTATAAGACATGTTATTCATGTCATTTTGATTATTTATCCCTTGAAAGAATTATTGTAAGACATGTTCTTCAGGTAGGATTTAAAAGAGAAAATTTCAAAATTTTAATTTTGAATTTTTGGCTCCAAAATAGTCAGTTATCCTTCCCTTAATTCAAGTCTGCCCTAGTGAAGAGACACACCCATTTGCAAAGTCAAAACAATGTATAAAGGAATTAAATCTCTTCCACAAAGGCACCATTTGACCTTACACAAGAAAGACATTTATGGGCATCCAAGCGAAGGATAAAGGACAAGAAGGATGAATATTTCTCTCTCTCTCTCTCTCTCTCTCTCTCTCTCTCTCTCTCTCTCTCTGGCTCACATTTATGTCTCTAAACCTCGCATGTGTGAGTTTTGTGCAAGATGAATTATAGGGAAGTTTAGGTGCTTGAATTGAGGTCTATGGACTAGGTTTTACCATAAGCTCTGTTGGTAAGTTTTACCTCATATTTGACTAGCAACATTAGATCTATCTCTTATTGAATTGAAGAATTTCTCTATGAAGAAGGTTTTTGGGTTTTCCCCCAAAGTGGGTTTTCTTAGGGTAAATCTTGTGTTCTCTTTGTGCATTGTGATCTCTACTATATTTATGGTTTATGGTTGAATGTTTGAAGCATAATTTCTCAATGATAAACTAAAATTGTTAAAAGAAGACATATATCATTAGAAGTAATTACTGGTATTTCAGAAATATTGTGCTTGTATCTATTGCACTTGAAAAATCAACATGGTATCAAATCTTAGGTAATGAAAAGGACATTGAGATCACTCTTAAAGAAGCTTTGGTAAGAGTTCACTTTTTATAAAAAACCTATATTTGAAAACTATTTTCTTGTCTATGACTATTGGTTCCCATATGAAGGAAGAAAACAAATTAGAAGGAGCTGCAAACGTTAGGGCTCAGAAAATAAGGATTGATATTATTCTTGCAAAGGAATGTGTCTTGAGTATTGTGAAAGGAAAGGTCGCTGGACCGAAAATAAATGAAAGAAATTAAAATTCTAGAAATATGATATCATGTCTAGAAGTATCATTGTAGATTCTGTCAAAGATAGTTTGATCCCATATATCAGAAATCTCGACTCTTCAAAGAAAATGTATGATGCCTTAATTGGTTTGTATACTATCAGCAATATTGGTCAAGAAATGAGTTTGAAGAATGAGCTTCATTATGTTATAATGATAAGGAATGATACTGTAGCCTCATATTTCATGAGGATTTCTTAATTTAGAGATCAACTTCAAGCAATTGATGAAATCATACCCGAAAAAAAAAACTAGTAACTACAACTCTCGATGGTTTACGTGAATCATGGGATTTATTGGTAGTAGGAATATGTGATAGAAAATATGTGCCGACGTTTGAAGAACCATTCATTGCATGTACTCAAGAAGAATAAAGACTCATATTAAGAGGAAATATTCAAAGGTATGAAGAAGGTGATTCTCAGGCATATGCAACATGTTTCAAGAAGAATAGATGAAGAAAGAAGTTTGTATTTCAAAGAATAAATGGAGGAAGAAGAAAAGAAGGAAGAAAATTTGAAGAAAGAAGACCTACACCTCAAGGAAAGAGAGATATGTCAAAATTACAATGCTATCAATGTCACAACTTTGGTCACTTTAGACATGATTGTCTTGAAAGATTCAATGATAGAAAGAGAAAAGGAAAGCAACATGCCTCTTCAACAAATTTTGAAGAAATTCCAAGAATACCCAAGAATGAAGATCTATGTAATAAATAATTCTTCTATTTCTATGCTCTTACTAGTTCTATTATAGATAGTGAAGACTTGTGGCTAGTATATATTGAAGCCTCAAGGCACGTGACGAGAGATAGATACAACATCACAAGTCCGATGGAAATAATATTATCAAAAAAGGTGGAACTTGGAGAATAAAAAGTTGTGCAGTCAAAAGCATTGAGAAGACATTCGTTGAGCTATAATAAAGTGATAATGTTCATCTTAGCAACATATTATATGTGATATGTTTTAAGAAAATTTTGGTCTCTATTTCATGCTTGGAAGATAAAGGAGATAGAGTAGCTTTTGTTGATGTAAAATTTATTTTTTAGCCCAAAGGATCTACTATCTAGATTCCGCTAGAGTAGTTGGAATTTGTGAAGGAAGGTTGTATAGACATTTGAAAAAAAATGCTTAAGCACTTGTCCATAATGATATTAATCCATGTGAGATTTGGCATAGAAGATATGCTCACCTTCACTATAGATATTTTCTATCCTTAAAGCAGATGGTTGCAGGTATTCTAGATTTTCAGGTACAACATGGTGAATATGTAAAGGATGTGCACTTGGGAAGAATGTCAAGGATAATTATCCAGGAAAAAAAAGTAGATCCAAGTAAATATTAGATTTGATCCATTCCAATGGATGTGGTCTAATTCTAGTAAAATCTCTCGGAGGCTCCTTGTACTATGTAGCATTCATTGATGATTTCTCCCATAAGACATGGATATACTTCATGAAGATGAAGGATGAATTCTTTGAAAAATTCCAGGAATTCAAAGATGAGGTAAAAAACATGAAGGGAAAGAAGATCAAGATCCTGATATTTTATAATGGAGGAGAATATACCTCCAAGGAGATTGTTTCCTTTTGTAAATAATTGGGATTAAGAGAGGGCTAATATTCCCTTACAATCCACAACATAATGGAGTCACTAAAAGAAATAATAGATATATTAAATAATCGATCAAGGAAATGACGCACGATCAAGACTTGCATATCTCTCTATGGAGTGAAGCATCCATGACAACTATCTACATTCAAAATAGAAGTCCTCATCAAATTTCAGAAGACAAGAATTCTGAAGAAGCTTTCACTAGACAAAAACCTTAGGTTATTCATTTAAAATTTTTTGGTTTCCATGTTTATATTCATGTACCTAAAGATAATAAAAGGAAGTTAAATCTGTTAGGAAAGAAATGGATATTTGTTGGTTATATGGAGTCATTAAAGGGCTATAGAATCTATGTTCTAGGAAAAAGCCATGTTGAAGTTAGCTGATACATGGCCTTTGATGAGAATGTGGCTTATTGGAAATCAAAGGAAGTCTCCATGGATTTTGATGATGGTGAAGAATCTAAAGTTCCCAAGGAAGAAGTTACTAATACATCCAATATTATAGAACATCCCAAAGATATTTAAGAAGATCTAGAAGGGCCTAGTCAATAAATGGATAAAATTGTTGTTCCTTAAATAAAAAATATGCCAACATGGTTTAGAACTACCTTGTGGGAAGAAAAATGACATGCAACACCACGTGGATCCTTTAGGGAAAGAAAGAGGCCAAAGAGGTATTATGGTTATGTATCTTTGACGACGGATCCCTTTGAAGCTTAACCTTCCAGTTTTGAAGAAGAAACTATCCAACAAGGTTGGAATGACACAATGTTGGAAGAATACCAATTAATTATGAAGAATTATATATGGGAGTTTGTTCCTAGACTTGAAGTAAAATAATGGTGTCCTACAAATGGGTATACACAATTAAGCATGTAGTGGATGGAAGTATTGGAACATACAAAGCAATATTCACGGATAAAGGGTTTTCCATAGCTAGAAAGAAGGAGAAGATTCTGATGAGACTTTTGCTCCAATTACCAAGTACACTACCATTAGATATATTATTTTTATTTCTTCTTCTATGGGTTGGAACTTATGTCAAATGGATATAAATATTTCTTTTCTTAATGGCATGATTGAGGAACACGTGTAAATAGAGAAACCTAGAGGTTTTGAGATCCATGGTAGAGAGTCTCACATTTGTAGGTTGAATAAATCCTTGTATGTAATTAAGTAAGCACCAAGAGCCTAGTATACAAAAATTGACAATCATCTCACAGTGCTTGGTTTATTTTAAAGTGATGCTAATCCAAAGTTGTACTTAGGTTGAGAAGAATGAACCTGTGATTCTATTATTGTACATTGATGCCTTATTTTTTACAAGTGTGGAGCATCATATTATTTGAAGTAAGAGGGAGTTGGTATATGAATTTTATATGAAGGATATTCGTTTGATGCACTACTATTTGGGGCTATAAGTATGGCAGAAGCCAAAAAAAATCTCTATCGGTCAAGGAAAATATATGATCAATATCCTGTAGAAGTTTGGAATGATGGACTGTAAGTCAATGTCGACTCCCATGGTGGAAAATCCGAGAAATTTGAGAAACACCGAATATAATTTGGCATATTCATCCATGTACCATAAGCTAATTGGATCACTGATGTATTTGGTTAATACCAAGCTGTACATTTGATTTATAACGAACACATTAATCTAGTTCTATGTGGAACCAAAACATGATCACTCGATAGGAGTGTTAAGTCCCTATATTAATAGTGTAGTCCCTTATTATGTTAGTGTAGCCCCCCTTATTGTTATTGTTGTACCTCTTTAACCCTCATATTTTTATTATTGTACCCTTACATTATTATTGTTAGGTCGGCTAGGATTACATTGTGGCCCGACGGACTCCTATATATAGAAAGGAGGTTTTGTTATTTGTATCATCCAAGAATTGTTCATTCATGTAATGTATTGCAGGTTGCCTCCTCGAACTGGCTTATTTCTAAGTCGTTGATATCTCTTTTCTTCCCTTTTTGGAGCTGGTTTCCCAACATTTGGTATTAGAGCTTTGGATTCTAGGGTTTTGCTACTCCAAACAGGTCATCATGGAATTTTCGCTATACCTTTTTTTTCTACAAAGGTTCAGAAGCTGAAATTTTTAGAGTGTGAAGCCGAAATCCTGAGGAACATCTTCGCAAAATTTCAGAGCTTGTTTCGCAATATTTTCAGAGATATGATCTATGGAATTTAGGGCTTTTTGCAGGCTCCTGAATTTCACTTAAAAAGGTCATTGCAGAATTTTCGCTATAACTTTGTTTCTACGAAGGTTCAGAAGCTGAAATTTTTAGTGCGGGAAGCCGAAATCCAGAGGAACATAGTAAAAAAATTCAGAGCTTGGTTTGCAATATTTTTGGAGATATGATCTGTGCAAGTTAGGTCTTTTTCAGGATCCCGAATTTCATCTCAAAGAGGTGATCGTGGGAAAATATTCATAACTCTCTCTCCGAGCATCAGATTGGAAATCTGTAGAAAGCGACTGGAAGTACACAGACTATAGTTTCCTGTCTATAAATTTCAGAGCCAAATGATAAAATAGTGACATGTGGCAAGTCGTACAAGTTCGCTATACTGAACTAGTCCATAATTAGGTCATTGTGGGAGATTGGACATAAATTTGACTTGAAGAATAAAAATTAGGTCAGACCTGTGGCATTCGAAAGAGGATTTAGAGGGCTACCTCAGAGCCAAATTTCAGATATTTAAGGTCTGAAATCATAGAGATAATTCAGTTTCAATATCGAGCTCCTCAAAAGTAAGAAAAAGGTGTGTATTTGTTTCTGAATTGCATAATTTTTGTGTAAAAAAAATCAATTTGAAGTGATTCCAAGGGCCTATTGAGCATGTATTTCAATATTGGGTTCTGAAATGACTCCTAAAAATAATTCAACACCCATTAAGCCCTCAGAAAGCTATACTATGAAGCATGAAGAGGAAGAATTGTAGTATGAGATATCAAAATTATGGTACCAAGTGCAACAAAATTCGATCTTACGAAGAGAAACCGAAGATGACATAGATGGTTTAAAAGTAGAAATGGAGGCTAAGTTGGATGGTTTGAAGGATAAAATAATAGCTAATATGGATGATAAATTAGTGGAAGATCACATCGAACATCAAAAACAAGTTCTCCAACTCTCAAAGGATAACCTAACTTTGGTGCAGAATCTAATGATACAACAGGAAGATCAACATCACATCGAAAGAAGTTCTGAAGTAGTCACAGAAACAAGAACTTGACAAGTACGATCAATTTCAGAGTATCTCAGCAAGTGGAAGAACTTTCCTGTAGAAGATTCCACATGGGAGGATGAAAATTTTATACAGAAGCATCAAGAAATAATCAAGCGTTGAGGACAACACTTGTTTGAAGGAGAGGGGCATGTTAAGTCCCTATATTAATAGTGTAGTCCCTTATTATGTTAGTGTAACCCTCCTTATTGTTATTTTTTTACCCCTGTAACCCCCATATTGTTATAATTGTGCCCTTACATTATTTTTGTTAGGTCGAATAGGATTACATTGTGGCCCCATGGACTCCTATATATAGAAAGGAGGTTTTGTCATTTGTATCATCCAAGAATTGTTCATTCATGTAATGTATTGGAAGTTGTCCCCTCGAAGTGGATTATTTCTAAGGCGTTGATATCTCTTTTCTTCCCTTTTGGAGCAGGTTTCCCAACAAGGAGAAAAGAACACATGGAGGTGTTTTTGTGGTACAATGGAATTTGGTTTGAGATATGTCTCAATTGGTGACATACAATTGCAAGGCTATACATCTGTAAATTAGGCAGGGAGTGTTGAAGAAAAAAAAGAGTACCTCCTATTATCACTCAAAAGTTTCTCTTGATGTGAAAGAGGAAGTCCTAAGGTAACCTTTTTAAACCAAGCTTATAGATTGATGGCTAGCCCCTTCAATCCAGAGAGATATCTCTCTGAAAACATAATCATTAAACCTAGAAAATGACCGTGTATTTAAAAAATGGTTAGATCGTCAGTAGGGTTTTGCTGAAATAGGGTTTGGTTGGGATTAAGCAATTAATCCAATGGAAAATGGGTTCAAAAAATCAGGTTTTTATACGTAGTTTCTAATATCTTGGTTGTATGAATAAATATGGATAGAGGCAAAGTAGATGGCCAACTGTAGACATATCAAACATCATTTAAATGTTAGTAGAAGGAGATTAAAATCCACTATATCAGGGCATGAAACATGAATCTTGCAAGATTTAGAAGAAAGAGTGTAGTTGGCTAAACCATATGAACCAGAGCATTAAACTAATGAATTTTGTCACCTAATCTCATTTAAACATAAAAATATAAAATATAAAGTGGCATCACATAGAAAGTAAACTATCACAGAAGAGAACAGACTGAGTACACCATCACAAGAATATTTGTATAATTGATCACAATATCCTATTCTTCTTGGAAATTTAAAAAGGTAAGTAATTTGACACACAAAACAAATACCTCTTTGTTTCAGAGTCCAAATCTTGGTCCTACATTTACATTTAATTTATAGAAACAATACATATGTTTCAAATCCACAATCTGTGGAAAGTCTTAATTACAATAATCATCAAGATCCAAAAGAAATGGATCTGAAAACCTCTTCACCCATCTATAGGTTGTTGTTTGAAATAATAAAGGAGGATATAATATCTAATCCCAAGTCAAATTGATGAGGTGACCTTCAGCTCTTGACATGGCATATTTATAGGAAACATGATTTTGAAAAATCTAGAAAAATAGGCCTCAAAGATCCCTTCGTATCTCCCAAACCATGCGTTGACAGGAAAAATTGTACCACCAACAACAAGGGGGTATTTCCAGTGAGAGGTCCCAATTATACCTCACACCGTTTGGGATAGGAGCCCCATTTGTATGTGGGCCCAAATACCACCATAAGTATTTTCGCTCTTGGTTGTTAGATGAGAAGATGTCGAAGCGAGGACAAGAGTGAAATGTCTAGGAAGTGAAACAAAATCAGCCCAATATTGATAAACTATATACAAAAATAAAATCAAGTCTAAGCAACAATAAGAAGGGGCACACCATGAGAGGGATCGGTGATCCAAAACCCATTCAGATATACATGAAAGAGAACACACTAGAAGTTAATTGTAAAGTAGTCCACAATAGATCAATGACATAGAAAGAAACAAGTAAGCATCAATTCGAAAGAAAAAAATACATGCAACCACTATAAATCAGTCCATAACATATTGCGTGTATGAAAGCACACATACAAATATAGTGAAATATTAGACAGCTAATACTACCACCATGAGCAAGCCTACGAATCAGTGCCAGAAAAGGAGGATATCTTATTAATGTTTCCGCAACTTCAAATACATATCTTGAAACTCATCAAAACCCATAAGTGGAACGTGGGCTATCCATACCAATGCTTGATGCAAAACCCTAGCCTCACTACAATTCCCTCTACTAGCTACCAAGAGCTGAGTGCTTTTAGCTCTCAAGAAAAAATCAACTATCTTGTCGTAGCCTCAACTCAAGTGTTAAAAACCCCCTGCAATGAGGCATGAGGGCACATTTATAGAGATGGGGTGATTTTTCACCTACCATGACCCTTGAACTCCCCTCATGATTATTCAACTTCCTCACTGCCTTGTCATGCCTATTGACCATTACATGCTCAAATCAATCTCAACATAGCTACTGACATTATGGTGAGAAATATTTATATTAGAATGAAGAAGAAGAGGGGATGTCGAGGGTCCTTGGAAACCTTAGGTCATTGGTTGCCTGTATGTTGCAATGATGTGGTTGCTAAGTCTTGCAACCAGCCTATCCTTCTACCACTATGCTCCATTTGTAGTCATCCATCTTTCGATGATGTGGCTTTGAGCTTATTGCGAGGTTATTGGAGTTTTGTAAGAAACCACCTTGCTCGCTGGAGGAAACCATAGGTTTTTCCATGCAAATCAATAGCTTCTACCTGGAAAAAAATAACATGAGTCACATGTCTTTATACTCAAATAATGATACTGGAAGCGCATTCAATTAATTGAAAGAATCATTTAGCAAACAATCAATTTAGACCCCTGAGTGTCCAATTGTTGTTCCACTGTTTTGATAGAGAGAGTGGCTTTCATAAGGTATCCCTTTATGATTCTTTAATCCATGTTGGTCCTACTACATAACGAGTTTTGAACATGGCTTCCTTATTAATGAATTCACCCTTTTAATAAAGTTGTTGGAGCTGTCCCTAACAAATTTACCATTTTAACTAAAAAATGTTGTCGTGCTTCATACTCAGAAGTCTTTTCCTTGTTGGAACCCTCTAGCACACCTTAGCGCCTCACTAAAGAGGAGACATACTCACAAAGAATGTAACCTTGATCCCCTTCTTTCAAATATCTCGTTCCTCACCAATTGTGTGTGCCAACCTTATTGCAAGGGAATCTTCACGATTAGAGCTAATCATTGGAAGAGACCTTTCTTTTCTCTTTTAAATAATTCCTCATATCTCACCAAATGGCATCGGAGCCTTTGAGTTTACTAAGAGGCTCTTGCATCTTTTAAGGGACCATTCTACACACTAGAAAGAAAGAAAGAAAGAATTTTTAATGTCCGCGAGGCTAAAAATAGCCTATGGGACAGATTGCTTCTCTATCTGACTCTTGTATTCGACCCTTTTCCTGTGAAGTTTTACAATGAGCACTCCCAGCTTATCGACAAACTCTTCGCTGAATAGATTATCCCAAGAATTAGCTGCCAGAATACCTGCATAGTTTTCCCTGGTGTCCTTGAAGGCCTCACATTCTAGAATGAAATGCTTCTCTGTTTCCACTTTTCCGGAGGAGCAAAATATACATACTCTTTCTTCCCAAATTTCTTTTGGCCTTTTCCAACGCCCTGTTTCACAACGGAGTTGATGAGAATTAGTCCTTAATTGAGCAATAAGAATTTTAGGTCTCCAAGAAATATTAGCCCCTATGTACGCCTTTTGTTGATGGTTATGCGTGGGGTTAAACTCTTCTATGTAGTACTTCTTTTTTCTCTCTAGCTCTTTCTTCCAAGTATGTTTTTGGAATTTATCCATAACAAAAGCTTTTATCTCTTTACTGTTTGTAGGGCACATGCTCAAGAAAATACCCCATTTACTAAACCATTTGTTATTTTTCCGCATCCAAGTCTTCTGTCTTTTGCACAATCTATCACTAAACACAACCTTAGGCCATCTATCCTCTTCCATTTGCTCAATTTTTTTCAGATACCTTATGACTCGCACCATCGCAATTGCTTCAATAGGAGCCGCTCCTGTTTCACTTAACAGGATAGCATAAGGAACTGCACTTTTAATTTTGAATTTGTTTGTAATCAAACGTTTCTGAATTTTCTCAATTTGCTTCCACTGCAACTTGGTTGTGTTGCTGGCCCATATTTCACAACCATAGAGAATCACCGGAATCACTAAAAGCCCAAAAAGAGTTAGGGTGGTTTTCCAGTCCCACAGCTCTGCCTCTCTACACCTGTTTTGAAGAGCATAAAATGCTTTCCAACCCCCTAAAGTTCTTTTCTTTCTACAACCATCCCAACTTAAATTTTTGTTGAAGTCAATTCCGAGGTATTTGTACTTTGCAACTTCTTCCAGAATGTTGCCTTCAAAATAGAACTTATGTTGGTTATGCTTTCTTTTGTTAGAGAAAACCACTACCTTCGTTTTGCTAATATTGACTTGCATCCCAACCCTTCTACAAAAATGCTCAAGGGAATGTAAATGCTCTTGCAAACCAAGAGCCGAATTAGCAATCAATATAAGGTCATCTGCGTACAAAAGAAGCCTGATAACGAACTTGCCCAAATGGATAACGTCACCCCCTTGCGAATTTAGCCACTCTTCAAGCTTGTCAATATATAACCCAAAAAGGGTAGGAGACAATGGGCAACCTTGCTTGACCTCGATATCGCTTCTAAAACTTTCAGAAATGCCAGCTGAAGTTCTGATTTTGACTTTCACCTCTTCATACAACCTATGCACAGCTGCTCTCAAATGCTTGGGAACCCCGAGTTCTTCCATTCTGCCCCAAAGCTTATCCCTAGGAACCGTATCAAAGGCTTTTCTAAAATCAACAAAGCAACAAAAAACTTCTTCCTTTTTTTCCCAACCTTTTTCAATGATGTGCCTTAAAGTTATACAATGATCAACTGTGGAATGTTTAGGTTTAAAACCTGCTTGCCCTTTAGCACGTTTATCTCTTTCTTCTGCCCACTTGCTGATTTTCTTTTCCAACATGCTTCCAAATAACTTTGCAAACAAGGGGTTTATCATTATGGTTCTATAATTGGAGGGATTATTGACGTCACCACTCTTGAAAAGAGGTATTGCCGTACTACTTGTCCAATTTGTGGGGAACCCCTGCTGTAAGATGTTGTTGAAAATTTTTGTGATGTGAGGTGAAAGAAATTTTAAGCCCCACTTTAGATACTCTGCTTGGAGTTCATCTAAGTCTTTTGCTTTTCCAGCGCCCAACTTCTTGATACCCATCTCTACTTCTTGCACTGTGAAGAGTTTTGTGTCTGTGTTGACCAAAGGAGGAGGGTCAACCTTGGGATCCATCTCATAAAGTTGTCTTGCATAGTCAAACCATTTAGAAGTTGTAATGTTGTTTTCAGTTTGCACCTTTTTCGATTGGAGCTCCTTCCAAAATAATTTGGGGTTATTTTTCCCGAGGAAGATTAGTTCTTCTCTCCTTGAGACCATAAAATCAGTTTTTTTCTTTTTTACTAACTGCTTGTAAGCTTTGAGCTTTATGTTATCCGTGTCTGATTCCTTCCACCTTCTCCTTGCCTTTTTGCATTCCTCGTCAAACCAAGCATTAACCGGAAAGCAATTTGTTTCGGACTTCTTAATTTTTGCTCTTTTGCACTCAGCAAGTGCGCTTTGAATTAAATGTGTTAATATGTGACTATGAAGGCCATGAGATGGGATTTCCTCCTTCTTGAAGAGCCTCTCTAGCATTATTTTGAAGGTATTACAATTCTCTGGATTCAAAAGAATTCTGCCCTTTGGGGGGTTTTGTTGAACACACTGATTTTTCGACCCTAATTGCTTTTTTCCGGTCCAAGAGAAACTTAAATAGATTGGCTTGTGATCTGATTTTAAGTCCCAAATTTGATCTCCAATCAACACCTCCTCCATTTTCTCACACAAACTATGCGAGAAAATTACATAATCTACTACACTTGCTCCATTGTAAGTATTGCAAGTGAAATTACCGGACTTTTCCCATCTAGTCAAACCATTACAAATGACTAAATCAAAAGCCCCACATAGCATAAGCAATTGTTCTCCAAAGAGATTGCAGCCTTTATCCTCTGAAATTCGTCTCCACTGATGATTACTATCTTCTGTAAGCCAGATAGGGTCACTGTCTTCTTTACAACAAAGAATGCTAGCTTGTTCACCTGCAGTTCTAGCATTGAAATCCCCCACTATAAGGACTTCACCTAGCTGAGAATATATTGCAATATCCGTTTTTAGGGCTGCAAAGGGATCTTTGTGGTCAAGCCCTCTATTTTTGTAGATTTTTGAAACTTGTAGCGCAAAATAGCATGCTGCAATTCTAATGTGATTTCCATTTTCTGATATTTTAAGCCAAACAAATTGCTTATTTGGGTCTTCTTTTTCTAGCTGAATGAAACGCCCTTCTTTTTCTCTTACTAATACCATGATACCCCCGTGCCCTTTGCCATTCCCTGTCGCCTTGTTCCACACTGCTATCTTCCAGTACCCTTCAAACAAGGGTGTCTTACACCCTTCATGCTCATGTGTTTCTATGAGGCAAATTATGTCTCTACCTTCCGCAATAGGCCCTAACCCAGGTCCTCGTCTCCATGGGTAACCCCTGCAGTTCCAACAAACTAATCTTAAGGAAACCTGGGTAAGACTTGGTTGCTATTTGTTTTGACATGCAAGACTCACAGTTGAGTCTTTGTCCCTGCTTGCCCATAATGACCTTGCTTCCTCATTTCTTGCTAAAGATTTTGTTGCCTCTTCTTTGTTATCATTTTGCTGCCTTGTTTTGGAAGGAGGTCCAAATTGCGCAATCACGGCTTTACCTTTATAAATCCATGCTCTTTTTCCCTCATCTCTTGCTGCCCTAACTTTTGTCATTTCATCTCTCCTTTCCTCTTGTTGTCTTACAGTTAAATCTTCTTCTATAAAAAACCGAGAACCCCTTAAGAGTTGCTTCTTTCTTAGGATGATATCTTTATCACGCAAGTTGGGCATGATGACTTTTATGGGCCTAGCTCTCTCACCGTTGAGCTTACCTACTCTCCATGCTTGACATACTTGTCCTTGCCATTGGAGTTTGTCTTTCAAGAAGTCTCTTGCAAGGTCAAGAGTACATTCATTTTTCCCATACTCTTTCACCCCTTTAATAATTATGTTTGTTGCTCTATCCAGTCTTTCCTTGCTTTCTCTATCTTGCATGTTGTTAACCTGAATGTTTGTTTCTCCGTCCCTCTTATCAGAATTGTCAATAACTTGAGCCCAAGTTTTGGAAAGTTTTGTGGGATCTTCTTTCCTCCCTTCTCTTGATGTTTCTTCGTTGTTGTCTATTTGAGCAACTGCTTTCCCCTTATCCTGGGGTGGCTTCGCATTCATCACCTCTGTGTTTTCCACTGCAAATTTATTCATGTTTTGCACCTCCGCTTTCATGCGTTGCCATTTTGTTTTCCCTATTCGGAGAGCTTCCTGCAGTAATGACACTTGTTCCTTCAGAATTTTGTTGCTTTCTGCTAAAGCCTAATTTTCAGCTGTTATTATATGGATTGTACAATCTCTTTCCAGCGCTTTAGCTTCTACCACTTCCAACCTTTCTTTTACATTTAAGAGTTCTTTCACATAAAGGTCAGATGACCAAGTGAGAGGTGTGGATGTGGGACTATATAAAGCATAATCATCACTAACTTTTCCTTTTCCTTTGGACTTGCTGCCACATGCTTGCGAAAAAGACTTGTTTGAATGTTGTTTCTTGCGAACAATACTCTCCCTTTGAGAGTTTTTTTTCCTTGTCTGCTCCCATTTTAGACGAGCTAGTCTCCTTTTTAAAATACCCTGATATTGTTTGGCATTGACCCAAACCCACTTCCCCGTTTTCGTTGATGAGGCAATTTTCACTTGCCCTATATCATTTGTTTCTACGGGTTCTAAAGTTTATTGTTCCATTGTCATGATGATATTAAGGGAAATCAAAATCTCTGCCCAAAACTGACCCTTTGTTTTATGCTTAACTCTTCAATCTCTGTTGGTCTGACCACTGAAAACTCACTGCTCTGTCCTTGCTGCTCTGCCCACTGTCCACTGAAAACTAGCTCCATGTCCCCTATGCTCTGCCCTTGGTGCTCTGTCCCTGTCCTCTGTCCTCTGTATAAAATTGACGAAGAACCTTACATTAAAAAATCCCATTTCTGGAAACTCGGAATGCGGATGGTAGTGGTCTAGTAGAAAGTTGTCCAATCTCGTTGGAAGTTAAATTCTCTGAAAAACCTGCAGCCGTCCCCATTGAGTGAATTTACAAATCCTTCACATGAAACGCAGAAACATTTACAAGCATTATGTCAATGTGATGCAATAGAAACACGTCAAAATCCTTCCAGATACGGTTGAAAATAAACGGTGTATTCAAATAAAGCCCAATATAGCGGAGGGCGTAAGAAATTTCTGGCCGAACCCCAAATACTGGCCGAAATTCTGATTGATAGTCGACTCAGGAAAATAAGCTGTGGAATTGGCTAAACCCTCCGAGCGATGCGATGGATTTTTCAGAGACTTGATGTAGCGTTCCCATTCCAGATAAAGCATTTAAAGATTTCGGCTATACTGGAAGAAATCTCGCTTCCGGTTGCAGGAAGACTCCGTTCATCGCCAGTCCTGAAGACAATACTGCCGGAACTTCCAGTCTCGGCAGTCGCAACCCGCTTAGTTAACGTTAATGCACGATGCAACCTGAAAAATAATAGCCTGCCCTGTGGCATATATGTTGAGATTAGTTCGAAGCCAATATCCTCCTCTATTTTGTTCCACCTTCTTCACCCTCTTCTAGAAGGAACCCTAGTCACGTAGGATTCATGAAAAACCCTCATTCCTTTCCATAGGCCTACATCTCGCTTCCTTCCTTTTGCCTTGGAGCTAATTAGACTTTAATATTTGTTGTTCATGTATTTCCATGACATCACTCACGCTAGCTATCAATTTGGCATAAGCATATGACCACAAATTTGTGCGTTGATATGCTTACTATTTTGGCGCCAAAGTGACCCCAATGGCTGCTTTCTTTAAACATTGTCTGCATGTTAAGTACAACCCTTTGCCATCACCATTGAGTAACATGGCCCTTTGCAATATTGGAACCTTGTTGTACCTGGGCTTTCAAATCCCCCAAGTAGGGTGCATTATCCTCCCATGAATAGAAAGCTAACATAACTAATAAACCTATGGAGATTTATATGTGATTCATAGGGGTCGAATAGTCACGATCCAGCGAGACTCGCATTATGGAGGCTTGCCTCGAGATTTATAATTTGATTATGCGAATTATGTAGGCTTTCCTCGAGATTTATAATGTGATTGTGTGACTTCAGTGGAGCTGTGACTTACTGGAGGTCGCATTGTTGCATGGTCGCGTTCACTGAAAGGCTCATATGAGGCGTTGGAATGAGATCTAGCGACATGGGGAGGAGTGCGATCTAGCGACATAGTTTTAGCTCACATAACTACACCACCGTGTTTACAAAACGTTGATCTCCTGCAAGCAGGCAGACGAAACAACCATAGCGGTGGGTTGTGAAATACTCGGGTTGTGATGAATTTGTTAGAAAACTTGACCTACAACACATACAACTTAACTACTTTGCCATTTTATCTTCGTTGCAACCTACACCTAATGCCCTTGGCTCTGGAATTTTCGGTCGCCATCAATTTAGCTTTATCGCAACACTGCCAATTTTAGTGTTCCATGGTTCCTGCTCTTCAACCGAAATGTGTTATGGGTGCTCTATTCCTTCAGAAAATATCCTTCTTTTTGCAGCGCGCTTTTCATATGCCCTCCAACTCAGGCTGATCATGCCACGACATTCCAAGGCATTTAAATCATATTTCGAGAAGTTTGTTTCCCTTAACATGGGGCATTGGGCATCCCGAGGTAATTTCATATTTCGTCATGGCCCATCAACGATGTCGCAGTGATGCTTGCCAGTATACCAATAGTTATTGATTCAGAGATAATGACTGCCTCAATCATTCGTGGTATCACCTTCTCTTCTTGTGCTGAGGATTCAAAAGTTCACCCATGTGTATCGTTTCCTCTTCTTATCTATCATACCACCTGTGTTGGGCGTTGAATTCATGACCAAAGATTTAGGGTACATGCCCTTTTGTAAGAGTCATGCCCTCATCAACCTTATTTTCTTTACGAGCCTATCATTCCATTTCATCCACCTTCTGATTTTCTCGCTCAACTATATGAAGGAGTATGAAAACCCATCGCGAGTTCATTGGAAGTACGAGACTTGACAAACCAATCAAAGGGGTGACATGCGAAAATCAGTCTACAACTCCTCTCAATTTCCATATCCAAGTTTGTGGACCATGCACAACATAAAACGATCACATTCTTCATCATATAATTTTCCTTTATCCTCACAATATTAGATCTGATGTTATATCCTCCATAAGCAAAACAAAACTCATAAATCTCATATCAAGAATATTTCAATAAAATGAAGTTTATAAATTCCATAGAGACCTTTAAATAATTCTCACAATTATTATTCTTTTTATTTGCAACAACGCTTCAGTAAGGACATGCATTTTAAAGGTCAAGCTTGATGGAATAAATGATCATTGTCGATGGTCATCTCGATGACCGAAATTCCATGTGAACCCCTAGCATGAGAATGCTTAACATTATGCCTGCAAACTGTCATGTGATTACATGAGGATCCAAACTTAAAAATGCAAGCCATAGAATGAGTGGGGAGGTGAGGTATGACCAGTGGTGATGAGTATGTATACCAATTACATCGTAAAGAGCATGGAGTTTGAGCATGCACCACTGAAATAATGAATATACAAACCCTAATGCATCCAAGGGAACCAATATAGGTGGAGGAAAACATATGTGAAGGATGGTGAACCAATCATGAATTTAGGGGAATATGACACGTAATCATATTTACCACGATGATATATAATGACAGTGAGAATGCATCCTTTGAAGCATATGAATTAGTCAAAATATGAAGGGGAGCTTTATTTCGACAATTCAGGTTTTCTCCCAAATCCTGATATGGTCAACATAAAAAACACCAAATTTGAGTTTTTGTATGCCCACGAATAGTGTCTCCACCAATGGCAATGAGCACTTTGAGCAATCTAGATTCGAATTCACAGAGGAACTCTCAATGCTCTTTGAATCAACAAACCCTCAAACCCTAATACAATCATGGGACAACAAGAAAAGTGAGAGTGGTGTGCATCGCAAGAATGGGCGACGCGCCAGGGTTTGGTATGAATAGGTCATGGGGATATTAGCCAACCAAAGACCAAACTAAAACCTTGATGGGATGAGCGAGTAGAGGGGGACACAAAATTTTGAATATTCCCAATATTTTGCGTGGTGTTGTAGCAGCTACAACACCATGATAGATATGTAAAAAAAAAGAGACATTTTTTAATAATTTGTTTGTTTCCTCCAAAAACCTGCTTTGGCTTTTAAAATTTCATCTCCATTTGTTCGTAAACTGTGTTTTAAAATGATGACTAAAACAAGAAAAAAAAAAATTGCAAAATATGGAAAAATAGGCCGCAAATATTCTTTCATATCTCCAAAACCGTGATATATTTGGAAAAACCAAGAGAGGTTTTTGTTAATTGGTATATTACCTAAAAAAATATCATTTTTTTTTCAAAAATAGATATCCAACTGTTTGTAAACTCTTCTCGAACAAGGTGACTAAAACATGGAAAAACAGAGTAATCCTAGGCACTACAAAATATTTTCGTATTGCCATTTTCCTTCAATAAACTTAATGTGATTGGCTACAAAACCTGGTTAGGAACTTAGGGATTGTTTAATAAACCTTTTGAAATTTTATAAACCCTATGCCACTTTTTTCACACAAAATAAAAATTATGTCTTCCAACACTTAACTCTTTTCCTTTTCCTTTTCCAACAAAATTATACTTAAAACATTTCAATAAAATGAAATAGTCAACTGCTCTTCAAATCATTTAGACCTTTTTTTAAAGTAAAAATCTAGTGTTAACACCTTTAGAGGTTGCTCTAGTTTTGGCTTCACTATGATTTCGTGGATGACCAGGAAGCATATATTTGTCACATTCATTACTACCGAGGCATAATATTTTGCGGCTAGATTGGTGAGTTTTGAGGTAGTATGGCTTCAGAAGTTACTTAGGACTATTTTATCATGTGCTTGAGCCAATCGTGATATATTATGATAATCAAAGTTGTGTGAAGTTGACATCGAATCTCGTTTTCCGTGAAAGGTCAAAGCACATCGAGATTAACTATCACTTCATCGATGGCATGGTGCAGAAGGGAGCAATGAAGCTTCAATATGTCCCCACTTATGAGAATATAGCTGATATTTTTACAAATCCTCTGTCCCAAGCGAAGTTTTTATACTTTAGAGATAGGCTTGGACTTGTGGAGAATTCCTCTCTCATTGATATGGAGTGTTGATGAGATAACATCGTGGATTTACATTCTCCCTATGTCATGTATCATGGCCCACATTAGGGAGATTATAATTGTGTCAAGTACATTGATTCGAATTAGGGAGAATGTTTTAATAGAGGATTTACATTCTTCCTATGTCATATATGACTTGAATTAGGAAGAATGGTCCTCGAGCATCATATTCATTTAGCATTGGGCCATAGATTATGCTAATATAATTTTTCCTTTGGCGATTCACCATGTTTCATTGACCTGAATGATGGTGAACCAAGACTAGTATGGGTGCCATGTGTCAAGTATCAATTCAAATTATAGCAACTATTTGTATGCTAAATGATATCCCATGTTTCCAATCATGCAACAAATGGTAGTATTGACAAATATAAGGCGTGATTTTTGGCTAGAAGGTTCTCCCACGAAGAGGGAGAGGACTACGATGTGAAATTTTCTCAAGTTTCCATGTACACTTCTATTAGATCCATTATTTCTCTTACTGCTTATTTGGGTTGGAATTTACATCAGATGGATGTAAAGGCTACTTTCCTCAATGGTGTAATTAAGGAAGAGGTGTACATAGAATAACATCAAGGTTTTGAGGTGTGTAGGAAGGGGTCTCATGTTTGCAATTTGAAGAAAGCATTATATGGACTCAGGCAAGCTCCAAGATCTTGGTATGCTCGAATATATAACTACTTGATGAGACTTGGGTTCACTAAGAGTGATGCTGACCCAAACCTCTATCTCAAGGTTGTGAAGAATCAACCTATTATTTTATTGCTATATGTTGATGACTTATTTATGACAAGTGTTGAGCCTCTCATTATTCAGTGTAAGAGGGAGTTTTCGTTTGAGTTTGACATGAAGGATCTTGGATTGATGCATTGTTATTTGGGGATAGAAGTCTGACAGAAGCCTCGGGAAATATTCTTTTTTTAAGGAAAGTATGTTATCAAGATCCTTAAGAACTTATGCATAATGGGATGTAAATCCATGACAACTCTCATGGCGACTAATTTGAAGAAGTTGAAAGAATTTGAGTTTGTTTTGATAGATCCATCCATGTATCGAAAATTGATTGGCTCATTCATGTATTTGGTTAATACCATGCCAAGAATTTTCTTTACAGTAAAAACATTGAGTCAATTATAGGTGGAACTGAGACATGAACATTGAATTGCAACAAATCACATATTGATATATCTAAGTTGTACTATTAATTAGGGTTTGAGATATGTCTCAAATAGTGATGTACAACTGCAGAGATATACATATTTTGATTGGGAGGGGAGTGCATATGAGAGGAAAAGTGCTTCATGAGTATGCTTATGTTTGGGATCCACTGCAATTCCTTGGATTATTAGGAATCAGAGATCTATCACAATCAACACTTGTTAAAATTATGAAACTACAGTCAAATTCCACTTTGGACTACTCGTTTGATGGATATGATGATGGAATTGAGTTCCTCTTTCCGAGAGGACCAAAATAAACCTAAATATCACCTCGTTCGGATAAGAAAAAGTTGGTTTTTGATTTTATGCACCCACTCATGGGTATTGGATCAAGTTGGCTTCACTCACATACATGTTTGGATAGGTCAACCTCAACACTAAATGTACATCATTGGACAACACTTAGAAGGCTATAAATACAAGTGAACTATAAGCTCATTTGGACATCACAACATCAAGAATCTTATTCTCTTTAAAACGATTTGGTTCGGCACATAGGTGAAGGAAAAGGTCATACGTAGGTTCCACTCACATACATGTTTGGATAGGTCAACCTCAACACCAAGTGTACATCATTGGACAACACCTAGAAGGCAATAAATACAAGTGAACTACAAGCTCATTTGGACATCACAACATCAGGAATATTATTCTCTTTAAAATGATTTGGTTCGACAAATTGGTGAAGGAAAAGGTCGTACGGAAGTCCGAAGTCTCAAATTCGAGGATTGCACAAAATTAGGGATTTTTTTCTTTTATTTTCTTTTCGGACGCACAGAATTAGGAAATTTCATCCATGGATGCACGCATGCTATGGCCAAGGTAGCGTCCATGAACTAAAGATGCACCCATGCTAACCTGAAGGGAGCGTTTAGGGGTTTGACCATAGTTGACCATCATCCAAATTTCTCTAAAGTTGTCTGAAGTCTGAATCAAGTAATCTCTGATATATTCTGCCACTGTATACTGGTTTTTGAGGTTGTTGGGTTGTATTATTGATCATATTGTATTGGGCTTATTTTACTCTTTGCTGAACATTTTATGACAATATAATAGAAGAAAAATTTTGAAGGGTTTTCCCCATAGTGGGTTTTTCCCTGGTCTTTGACCAAATTTGGTGTCTCTTGTTGATGTTTTGATTGTCTCCTTTGTCATTACATTTATTTTTCTATCTTCAATTACTGTTGGTGAATGTGAAGACTAATTATAATTGGAAATATTGCTAATTGAAGTTTGAAATTGGGCTAAAGTAATTGATACATCATAGAACAATTTGAAAATTAACATGGAATCAGAGCTAAGGTGAAGGAAAATTCCAAGAGGAGACAAGGATTGAAGCAATCATCTTTGGAAAAGTTGAAAGGGACAATCTAGTCAAATAAATATGTCAACAACCTTCAAGAAAAATGAAGTTGGGTGACTCATCCAATTTTGCTACATGGAAATTCAGGTTGGAAATCATAACCAAAAATAATGATGTTTTGGATTACATTCAAGTAAAATTACTCGAGCCTTCAAAAAATGCCTCCGTTTCCATCAAGAGTAAGCATAAGAAAGGTGAGAATAAATAAAAGAAAATTATATATGATTGTTTACAAGGAAATTTACTTGCATATGTTGGAAACTTGAGAAGGTCCAAGGACATGTATTATAAGGTAGTGGGCATGTATGAGGTCAAAAAATTGAATGAAATCCTCACCTTGAAATATCAACTCAAAGAAACCAATATGAACACAAGAGAGTCCATACAAACCTACATAATGAGGATATCTCATCTTAGAGATCAATTGTTAAGAGTTGGGGAAGTTGTGCATGATAGGGAATTGGTGGTCGTGACTTTAAGAGGTCTCCCTCCTATTTGGGAAACATTAATCACTACTATAAGAAACACAAATGTCCTCCCTTCATTTGATGAGATTGTTGGAAATCTCACTCAAGAATATTCAAGGATGTTAGGAAGAGGAAGGATTCAAAAGCACGAATAAGGAGAACCCGCTACATACATCGCTCATGACAAGAAGAAGAAGAAATGGAAAATAGGTCCATCAAATTCAAGAAAGCCTCCTCCTCAAAATAAAAATAAAAGAAAATAATACTCATATATTGAATGATACAATTTTCACAAGAAGGGTCATTATGCTTGCTATTTCCCCAAGAAGAATAATGGGCCACGTTATAATACAAGAAGAAACAACAACGGGTTCAATCATCAAATAAGGATAGATGATCGAAGGAATGACCGCGATGGAAGAAATTTTGACTATGAATAATATCATCGTCCACAAAAGAAGTCAAAATTCTCTAGGTACGAAAGTAATGCTGTGAATAAATCTGAATATATTCTTATTTCCGCTCTTACTAATTCATCTCCTCTAGATTCGTTGGATAGTTGGTTGGTCTATAGTGGGGCCACTCATCACTTCTCTGGTTACAAGGAAGTTCTCTCTAACCTGGTAGAGAGGGAGTCAAATTTGAAAATAATTCTTGGAGACAACTCCACTCATCCCATCAAAGGTTTTGGATCCGTCAAATTCATTTGAATCCTATGGAGTCTATTGTATTGCATGATGTAATGTATGTGCCTAGGTCGAAGAAGAATCTGGTTTCAATATATGCTTTGGAAGACAAAGGGATGAGGGTTTCCTTCATCAAGGGAAAATTTATTTCTTGGCCCGTTGGATCACTTATGAAAGATTTGTTCACTTTGGAACAAGATATGAAGGACTCCACTGGAATGCCACTATTATAATTGGTTCATAATACACATCATCTAGGTTAGCTATGGCACCGAATATTTTCCCATCTACATTATGATTCTCTTCTGAAATTGGAGAAATTGGTCTCAAGTATTCTGAAGGTTCAATCTCAACATGATGGAGTATGTCTAGGATGTGCCAGTGGAAAGATGATAAGGGGACCATTCCCCTCTAGTGAAAGCAAGGCAAATGACATCCTCCATCTCATTCATTCCGACTTGATTGTTCCAATGCCCGTACATTCTATGGGTAACCATCTCTATTATATCACCTTTATTGATGAATTTTAAACAAAGACATGGATATATTATTTGAAGCATAAGGATGAAGCATTTGAAAATTTCAAGGGGTTCAAAGCTTTGATCTAAAATAAAACATGGAAGAAAATCAAAATATTGAGGTCTAATAATGGTGGAGAGTACACTTCAAATGAATTCATTTATTTTTTCAAGAAGGAATGTATCAAGAAAGATACAACTACACCATATACTCCTGAACAAAATTGAGTATTCATAAAAGAAAAAGTCTAGAAAGGTTCTATGGTTGAAGAATATGAATCTATTATGAAGAATGATATCTGGGATGTTGTTCTGAGACCAAAGGAGAAATTCGTGGTAACTTCGAAGTGGATATTCAAGATCAAGCATGGAATTGATGGAAGCATTAAAAAATACAAGGCAAGGTTCATGGTTTGAGGATTATCCTAGAAAGAGGGAGACGATTATGATGATATATTTTCTCATGTGGCTTGATATACAACCATTCGTTCGATAGTTTCCCTTGTCGCAAGTCAAGGATGGACCCTTCATCAGATAGAAGTAAAGAATACATTTCTCTATGACATGCTACAAAAAGAAGTATACGTTGAACAACCATAGGGATTTGAAGTAGAGGATCAAAGGACACATGTTTGTAGATTAAAGAAGGCATTGTATCGTTTGAAGCAATCTCCAAAAGCATGGTACGCCCACATAGACAATTATTGTGTGAAGTTGGGATTCACAAGAAGCAATTCTGATCCCAACCTCTACTTCAAGGTAGTCCAAGGTATGTCATTGATGTTAGTTTTAGATGTGGATGATCTATTCCTGACAGGTAGTGAGCCTATGGTGATTGATTGTAAGAGGGAGCTAGCCTCTAAATTTAAAATGAAGGACCTTGGACTCATGCAATACTTTCTAGGCCTTGAGGTATGGCGAAGGCCTAGTGAGATTTTCCTTTCACAAGGAAAATATGTTGTAAAGTTGCTAAAAATATTTGGAATGACTGAATTCACATCTCTACCCACATCGATGGAAATAAACTTTAGGAAATTTTATGGAGAAGTTGCAGTACTAGATTTGGAGAATCCATACGAGTATTGAAAGTTGATTAGGGCTCTAATATTCCTTGTGAACACCCGTCCAGAATATGCTATGTAGTGAACGCATTAAGTCAATACATGATCGAGCCTCTCCATGCACATTGGACCACTTCCAAACACATTTTGAGATATTTTCAAGGACAATTACAGTTCATCTGAGATAATCTTCTAGAGATATTCGACTACATGGATACAGCGATGCTGACTGGTCGAGAAATATTAACAATAGAAAGAGTACATATGGATGTTGTTTTAGTATTGGATATGCCATCATATATTGGATGAGTGTTACACTGAAATTTGTCACCATGAAATTTTAGTACTCCCTTGAAAGTCTAGAATATTAAAGTTCCCAAATTCAAGCCTTGAAACTAAGAGAAAAGCTCATAAAAGCCTTAAAACTCTGGTATCGCACTTTCTCCTAGTTTTTCCTGCAGTCCCGCACTTTTTGGCTATAAATCATGCGTAGCCAAGCGCACTTTCTACTTATTAAAAGTGCGGACCCCTATAAAAGATTATAAAAGGCGCAAGTAAAATCTAGAAGGTCAATTAAATTCATTTTTAGAAGCTTCTAGAAACATTCTTGCGGTGGAAAGTATGCTCCTTTCATGTTCATACATCCCATCCAATGAGGAGCTAACCCCTTGATGTAAGGAACTAATCCCTTTGAAGGAAGATTCTATCCCTTCTTGTATGGAGCTATAACCTCCTCTTCTCCACTATAAAAGGAGGCATAGGGAAGCCTCAAGGGGTTACCAATTGATGAGTTGAAGTTTTAGTATTGTTGGAGGAGAAGTGCTGTTGAAACTTAGACCCATTTAGCTGAGATTTCATGTGAGAAGGATTACATACCTGTATGTATCTCGGTTGGAAGAGTGCAAGGCTGATTTGAGTAAAGGAAACACCTGCTCCAGACCCCAGGAAGACCTGTACAACATCAAGGCGTACACAGTTGTAAGGCTCTTACTTATTTAAGTTAATACAAATCAATCTGTTTTTCTCAATAGGTTGTCAATTGATTGTTTATTTTATGGATTCCTTTATCACCATAATGGATATGATTTATGAATATATGCTATGCAGGTGCTATTTGATGTTTGTTTGTTTGTGATTGCAAATCTACAAAGATAACTCTTTCAGGCGACTGAAGGACTACTACTACAAACAAGCGTTGGATTAGAGTTAAGATCGTTAAACCTTTATAGAATTTAATTATGAATCGCAATATATCTAGAGAAAGATAGTTTCGTTTGTCTGTTTGTTGCTAGCTGTCCGTAGGACACTTGGGAGGTATGTCTTGTCCGCAAGAACGACTTATCCATCCAATAAAATGGCGACTCCACTATGGAAGAATTTGAGCTTTGATTTCTTTTACTTTTGATTTATGAACTTATGTTTCCTGATTTTAATTGGTTTATACTAGCTTGGGTAGTTAATCTCTGTAGAATCCTTAAGAAATCTTTGAGAATATTTAGTTTTTTCTCTTGTTTTCTTGTGTTTGCTCTTTTTCTTTTAAGACAGTGCGGGCAGTTCCACACTTTTCCTGTACCCACAGTGCGGGACCGCACTGGATTGCACTAAATCCTGCGGACCCTGTCAAAATTTTTGAAAAATATTAAAATATTATTTTCTGGATTAGTTTTTTAGGTTCTCAGTGATTACCCAGACCTGTATCTTCTGCCAAAAAGCCTTGGTTAAGATTTTGTTTCAACATTTTATTTTTGGTTGATTTTCTGAAAGATTTGCATGTTATAATGATTTTTTCTTTGTCTTACATCCCGCTCAAAGATTAGAAACCTTGGTATGCCTTTAGATCACTGGTATTCTCTTGTTTTCTTGCTGAGTCTGACATCATAGAAAAAATTGTTTTATGAGTTTTAGATCCTATGTTTCTCATTTGCAAATCGTTTAAACTTTTGTTGATAAGTTTGGAATTTCACTTAAAAAACGAAAATTGGATGTTTTTTCGAGTTCTTTCTGATTCAAGAAAAGAATTTCTTAGTTAGATCACAAGCTAAGTAAGACATCTTTAAAATATTTGAAGTTTTAATTTAGATTTAGTCTTAGAATTGTTAGATCTCAAAATAATGTTTTTTTAGCTTTGAGTGCTTTTCTAGAAATTGTAGTGTCTTTTGAAGAAAAAACTTAGTTTGTAGTTTCGATCTTGAAAAAAAGGGATTTTTTTATAGAGCATAGATCATTTTGAGTTCTCATTGAAATTAGATTTATTTTCATTTATTATTGTTTGAAGGAAAGATTTTTTTTAAAAGATTGCATTTCTCAACTCTTCCTTTAGCTAGAATTCATTGAAAGAAAACAGATTGTTTCTCATTATAGATGCATTTTTAGTATGATTTGAGTCGGGTCATTTCATGTCACCAGTTTCACTTTCGCACCTATTGTCTTAAGAAACATCCTTATAAAATCAATGCTTAAATTAAAATTAACCTAGTAACTTTTATATTTCTAGGGCTCTTTTCACCAATATAGCTTAGGCTAGTGTCTTGGAGTAGAGAGTAATTAACTCTCCAAGACAGTTAAAACAAACAAGTAGTTAATCTTGCGGTAGGAAAAAATCCAATAGTTGCTTGTATGCTCTGGGAAGCTCCTCTTAAAGGAGTCAAAGGTAATATCTGAACTAGTGGGATAATCAATTCTATCTCATTGGGAACGATAGAAGATTTGCTCGTATTAACAATGGTAAACCCCGGATAGACCATTGTCGAGGAGCCTGGGGTCACTTATCAGTATACCTTGGATTATTTCAAGGAGCCTTCAAGGGGATTGAGGTTTGTTACTCTACCCTTGTGCGTATGTCGGACTGTAGACTGTTCCCCCAGGTATATTAGTTCCTGTTGGTAACCATAGTGACCATAATCTTACGGTTTTTTCCAAAGGTGACGGTGGTGGAAATATCCCACTGTACCTGGAGTAGACGTCGACTAGACTCACTTGGACTCTTCGGAGGGTTATATTCACTCAAGATGGTTTAAGTGGAGAAACTTGCACCGGTCTGTTTCATTAAGCAGGTTGTCGGGGTAACTGTTCCAACCGCCCTTTCTGCATTAAATACTACGACGTTGGATTTCATCACCAACTAGTGTTTTTAGTGTGGGAAGTTACTGTTTTTGTGTGGTTTGATCTCCTATATTTTTAAGTGTGTGTTAATATTTGTTTGTTTCCTTAGTGACTCTAGGAGTTTTCATTGAAATTTTCATTTGATTGCGTGTGATTAATAAGTTTTAATCATGGCTAAATTACCGAGACAATCACGCAGACTTCAGGGGAAGCCCCCTGAAAATACACCAAGCCAACTTGAAGGGTTGCAAGCTCTAGTATCACCTCCTGACAGTAGAATTAGATCAACAGAAGCAGGAGAGTCATCTATAGTTGTCATCCTGATTATCAACTACAAACAATAGAGCATATTCAAGAGCCGATTTCAGTTTCTGAGCTTACTGGTAGTATTTCTCCTTCCAGTGAATTCGTTGAAGAACCTGAAATTTTTGAACCTGCTGTTTTGGAACCATCTTCAGCATTTGTTACTCTAACTTCTAGTGATCCTGGTTCACTTAGGTAAGACATATTATTACTGAAAATCTTCCTTCCGACCTCATTTCCATTGAAGAACTTATCGGTCCAGACAAAGAAGTAACTCTTCACGAAACCCAACAGACTTTGAATCTTAGGGAGCGTGAATCTATATTCTACAGTCCTTTTAGAAGTGACGCTTGGTATTTATCATTGACATATTTTTTAGAGAACCTGGGTCTTAGTTTTTCACCGCGCCGAATTCATTTTCATCCTACACCAAGGGGTTATTATCCTTCATCAATCATGTCAAGTGAGTCATCTATGTTTTCCCAATCACCGGAAACATTTTTATATGGTGGTCCTTCTATTCCTTTGGGGTACCAATCACTCTCCAATACTTTCTCAAGAGCAACTCCTCGACCAACTGAACAAGTGTTATCAACTGGTACGAATGGAATTTTAATTGAAACATTGAACACAGAGCAAATTTTTATGATGTCTAGTAATATTCCAAATCCTCAACCTCAAGGTAGTCAATTACCACCTGGGGGGCAACCTCAAGGTAGTCAGTTACCGGCTGGGGGGCAACCTCAAGGTAGTCAGTTACCGCCTGGGGGGCAACCTTAAGGTAATTTTCTACCAGGACAAATTGTAGGACAATATTATTTACCTGGAGAACAACCTCAAGGACAGTACATACCTCAAGGTTATGAACCTCAAGGACAGTACATACCCCAAGGTCAACCCCAGACTCAGTATATTCCTCAGGGTCCCTATCAACCCCAGATTCAGTACGTGCCTCAGGGTTATCAACCTCAAGGTTAGTACCCAACTCAAGGTTTCCAACCGCCTTCCGGTCAATCATTTTTACAAGGAGCTGGAAATTTACCACTCAATTATCAACCCTATGTTCAATCAAGCTATGGTCCTTCATATGTACAACCTTCTACAGGTCAATACCCTGGAATGAACATGGTGTGGAATCCATCGCAAGTTCAACAGACTATGCAACCTAATGTGCAGTTACCTAATCAACCTAGATAGCCTTTAGTTTCTGGTCCAACCCAGCAACCTGTTTAGCCTACTGTTTAAATCCCTGCACCTGGTTTTGTTCAGCAGCCTGGGCCTAGTACACCTCAGACTCCGCCTCAAACTGCTGCAACTACTGCAACCTTTGTTCAACCTACAATGCATGTTTCTAGAGTATCTGTAGCTCTGATTTCTTCTATCCCTGCATCAGTGCAAATTCCTCAAGCCTTTGTACCACAGTCAGGACCTACAAGTCAGACTATGGCCTAGATGCCTACGGGACAAGCTGGTACAAGTACGATTGTCTTTAGTCAACCTCAGTTTACTTATCAACCGTACCAAGGACAGTATCAAATTGGTCAAGCTACACAAAATATAGCGTATCAGTATCAGTCGTACCCTGGGTATACTTATCAAATACCTCAACAACCCCAGTATGGTCTGATTAATCCTAGTTACCCAGGAGGTTACACAATTCAAAATGCACATCCGATTCTAGGATATCCTGGCTATCCTCCTAGCCCCAAGGGTTAGCTCAAGTGGTAGTGAGCCAATACGTGGTCCTCTCCGTTGAGGGAGGTCACGGGTTCGATCCTTGAGTCCTTTGGGGTTAGGCCCCGAAAGTCGGCCGAACGGTTTACCGTGCGTACCATCCAGAAATTCTGGGGAAGTACGCCCGGGTTTCCCGTGAGCTTTCCCCTCGTGAAAAAAATCCTGGCTATCCTCATCTTGGCACTGGTTTTATCACTCAAGGTTATCAAGACCCTAGCCATCGGTTACCATTCATAGCAACTTTAGATTTATCGAATCTGTCGCGCCTTACGAACAATCCCATTTTTTATCTTCCATATTGGTCGCCGATGCCTAACAAGTTTCCCAGTGATATTCCGAAATTCAAAGGTAAGTCAGGAGAGGACCCGTCTAATCACGTTATGACTTATCACCTCTGGTGCGCATCCAATTCACTAGTCGATGATTCTATTCGATTATGTCTTTTTCATAGAACTATCATTGGTCCAGCTGCCAAATGGTACATTGAGTTACCACACGGCTCTTTTAATAATTTTAACGCGTTAGCTACAGCTTTCTTAACCCATTTTTAGTTGCCTGTCAGATACGACAATGGCACAGAATTACTGACTTCATTAAAGCAGTCTACATCTATGTAAATATATAATCACATTCATGAATGGAGACGTAGAAGGCATTTAGTGAAAGTCTTTATTCCTGATCAAATTTTGGCTGAATGGTTTATTAAATCGTTAGTGCCCAGAATTACTGAAGATGTGGCTAAAGGAGGCATTGTTACGGAAGAGCAAGTTATTGCTCAGGCTCAGTATCTTGACCTTGTCTATACTCAGTTAGGTACTCTGTATGATAAAATCCCCGATTTACCAAGACCTGGTTAGTTAACTGCAACTCCTTCTGGTTCTCATGCCACTGATGGTGTAATTGGTTCTGTTAGTACTGGTAAGAGTAAGAAGAAGTCCTCCAAGACTACTTCTCCTATCATCACTTTACCCAATTCACCCAAAGGAAATTCTTCCCTAGAAACTTCTGCCAATATCCATGTTGTAGAGACATCTATGGCCAAATCTAAAACCGGTGGTAAGAATAAAGGTAAGAATAAAAAGAAGAAATATTCAAAAGAGAAAACTGATACAACAGAACCAACTGACGAAAAATGTAAACCTCGATATCCTTGTCTCATCTGTGACCAGGATCATTTTACAAAAGAGTGCCCACATAGAGTCGAGGTATCAAAATTCGTTAAGGGTTCGCCTATACCTGCTGTCTTGAAGGATCCCTTTCCCACTCAAGATAGTAACATGGTTGGATCTTCCTCCAATCCAGTTGAGGATATTTTCATGGTTGCGACGCGATCACAAGATTACGGTAGTAAAAATACTGGCAAAGAAGCAAAAACATCCAATTATGCATCGACTACATCTGCCTCAGTTTCTAATCCATTACAGATCGAGAAAAAAATCCTAACTTAGTGATTAAACCGCCTGCAAAAGGTGTACTTCGTAAATCAGCTTTTAATCCACATGCGAGAGCTACTCAGAATTACAATATTGTTGAAGATTTGGCAATTTTCCCTTTAGCAATGTCGGCTTTGGAAGTATTGCAATCATGCCCATTCCAAAGAAAATTACTTTTGTCAACCTTAGGAGCTATAGATCTCTAGGATTCGAACCTCATGATCTTTGATTTATAAAAATTTACACCGCGCCTACCTCATCAAATGGATTTTCAAATTTCGATAATAGTCAAGAACAAGTGTATCTTTCGTACTGTTGTTGATGAAGGGGCTTCTACGTGTATAATGTCGATAAAATGTTGGAAATCACTTGGTTCTCCAACAATCAACCAATCACAAACTATTCTCAAAGCGTTTGATGGAAGAGGTTTTCAGCCATATGGTATTTTACAAGATCTACCAATAGAGGTCGAAGGCAAAGTGGTTAATCTAGATGTGGAAGTGGTTGATGCCCCTCTGGATTATAACCTTCTCCTGGGTCACAATTGGTCTTATGCTATGACTATTGTTGTATCATCGATCTTTCGTCTCATCATGTTTCCTCATAAAGGAAAGATCGTTAAGATAGATCAGCTCTCATATTATTCATCTGACCCAGCCTCTACTGATAGTATCCAACATATCGGAAAATTTACTATCCCTTATAAGGAAGTCGGAGTAGGTTTGATTAAATATTTAGCTTTACTGGGAAATTTTTCCCTGCCTCCTCCTAACGTACAAACTCCTATTGCTAATATCAATATGATTACATCAAGTACTATTTCCTTTGATGATCCTTGGATAGTACCTTTAGAATTAGAATTGGATTCTTTCGAGGGCCCGATGCCTTTGAGTCCTTTTGAGCTAGCATATCAGCAAGTACAGTTATTTTCTGATACCCCTTCAACCGAATCTGATCCAGTGAATGTGATCAATCAGGAGTCGTTTTTAATATCGAGTTTAGCTTCAACACCAATTCCGGATCCTGCTCAACAATTTTTCCATACTGATGAGTATATTCGTGAATTCTTGTTGGTAGATGAATTACCATGGGAAGATGTACACCATAGGTCTTCATTTTTACATGATCTCGATCATTTTGAGAATGATTTTTCCTCCATTTTTACCACTAATTACGTCAAAGAACCTCAGAATCCTCACTCACATGACGATTCTGAATTGAATTTAGAAAATATTTCTACGACGGTTCCTCTTGACATTTCAGTAAAACCTGGAATTGTTGAAAACATTCACATAGGTGCTTCTTGTACGCCTGAAGAAATTCAAGCATATAAGGCCCTGTTTCAGGAATTCTGCGACATCTTTGCTTGGTCATATGAAGAAATGGAAGGAATCGATCCATCAATAGTTGTACATGAAATTAAGACATACCCGGATGCCAAACCAGTCAGACAGAAATTACATCAGATTCATCCGAGAAAAGTTGCCGCTATCAAAGCAGAAGTTGAAAAATTACTTCGTGCAGGTTTTATTTATCCAATCTCGTTAATGGACTGGGTATCTAATATCATTCTGGTCAATGAAAAACAAGGAACAATAAGAGTGTGTATCGACTATAGGGATATAAATCGAGCTTGTCCTAAAGACAATTATCCAACTCTTACATCGATCAAATTATCGACAATTGTGCTGGAAGTGAAATGTTCTCGTTCATGGATGGATTTTCCGACTACAATCAAATAAACATACTCCCTGCAGCTCAACCTAAAACAGCTTTCATTTGTCCATGGGGAACTTTTTCTTATCGCAAATTACCTTTTGGCCTTAAGAACGCTGGCACCACTTTTCAAAGGGCCATGTCTTATGCATTTCACGACATTAAGCATATTGTGCAACCCTACCTCGATGATTTGCCTGTTTATTCTTCACACAGAGCAGATCATATTACTCATTTACGGGAAATATTTATATGATGTAGGCACTATAATATTCATTTGAATCCTCACAAATTTGTTTTATGCGTAGAATCCGAATGATTATTGGGATTTATTGTCTCAAAGGCAGGCATTCGTGTCGACCCATCGAAGGTTGAGGCAATCATCAATTTACCTCCTCCTTCTACTCTTCACCAACTCCAAAGTTTGCAAGGGAAAGCAAACTTTTTACGTCGATTCATTCCTAACTATGCCGAGTTAACGAAAGGTTTAACTAGGTTGTTAAAATAGAACATTCCTTTCTTTTGGGATGAGGTCGCTGATCGATCTTTTGATGCTTTGAAAAACGCATTGACTCATGCACCGTTACTGCATCCTCCCAAGTACAACCAATATTACTTTTTTTACCTCGCCGCTTCTGATTCCACGATAGGAATGGTTTTAGTTCAGGAAGATGAATTCCATAGTGAACATGTGATTTACTATCTTAGTCAAAATTTGAATTCGACTGAGATCAAATACTCACATGTGGAGAAATTGGCCTTGGAAGTTTTTCAAGTTGTCCAACGTTTTCGTCACTATATACTTTTACACAAAACGACAATGATCTCTGATTACAACCCTATGATGTACATCTTGACCAAACAATTGCTAGGGGGCAAATACTCCAAATGGATTTTTATCCTACAGGAGTTTGATTTGGAGTTTGAAATGTCCAAATCCAAGAAATCATTGATATTTGTTGAACTTATGTGTGATTTCCCACGTACTAATACAGAGACTGTGGTGGAACAAACAATCGCGGATGAATCCTTGTTTCTTATTAGTACCATTGATCAATGTTATGGAGATATTATTGTATATCTTCAAACCCAATCTTTTCGGTCTGAGCTTTCACAGTCACAACGACAAAAAATTCGTTTCCAGTCTCAACAATATCACATTGTTGGCGACACACTCTATCGTCATGGTGTGGACTCAGTTTTTCGACGTTGTCTAACTCATGACAAAGCCAAGAAGGTTTTAAATGACTGTCACTCTGGAGCATGTGGCGGTCATATTTCTGGGTATGCCACGGCCCAAAAGATATTGCGCGTAGGATATTTCTGATCGTCTATGTTCAAAGATTGTATTTACGCGGTCCGAAAATGTCATAATTGTAAAATATTCAATTGAAAAATGTGTACACCACCTTCCCCTCTTCACCCCATAATTGTTGTCGGTCCTTTTGAAAAATGGGGCATCGATTTCATTACATGTAACCCTCACTCGGCCGGGGCACATGGGTACATTATTCTAGCAGTAGATTATTTTACCAAATGGGCCGAGGCGATGCCTACATTTGCGGTGGATGGAAAAATTGCAGCTACTTTCGTATTCAATCATGTAATTTCTCGTTTCGATGTACCCAAAGCGATAATTACTGATCACGAAAGCCATTTTCGAAATATCATGATGACCGAGTTAACAGACCAGCTTGGCCTGCGCCATGACAGTTCTACACCATATTATCCACAAGCCAATGGTTTAGTTGAAGCGATTAATAAATTTTTAGTCAACATGATCAAACGAATAATTGGAATTCATAAGTCGAATTGGCATACCATGCTCTTTTCAGCACTTTGGGCGTATCAAACCTCAGCAAAAACATCGACAGGTTTTACCCCTTTTCAACTAGTTTACGGTTTAGAAGCGGTCTTACCCATTGAATGCGAGATACCGTGACTCCAACTAGCCATAGAGTTATTACCAGATACTTCTGAAGAGGAGAAACGTTTTTTATACTTGGCTCAATTAGATGAGAATCGACGCACCGTTGCATTAGCTATCGAGGCTCATGCAAAAAGAATGAAAGCTTAGTATGATAGAAGTGTTACCCCTCGTAATTTTTCAGAAGGAGACCTAGTTTTGATTTATGATCAAGCCAACGATAAACTAGGGGCTGGGAAATTTGAACCCATGTGGCATGGTCCTTATATTGTCAAGCGACAGCTTGCAAAAGGGGCTTATGAATTGATTGATTTTGACGGGGTCTCTTTGGGTAAACCCAGAAATGGACTTTATCTAAAGAGATATTACGCTTGACTTCAAGTGGAGATCTTCTCTGTATATTAGTTACTTTTTAGCTGGTGTGCTATAGATTAGAAACATGTGCCTAGCGTAAGTGTGCTCTTACTATTATTCCCGCTTATCTGGATATTTTTGATATCGCAGATGTCGACATCCTTTCAAACGTATATAGGTTTTGCTGATGGCGCTTGTCGTAGTAAACGGAACATCTCTTCCACATCTTGGGTTATTTACTCACCCACTGACGAGTTAGTATCGATGCATGGGGTAAGTCTTGGTCAAACGACGAACAATATTGCCAAATATAGTGCAGTTATTGAATTATTATCGGAATCCATTTCATTTGGAATTCGGAGTTTGATCGTTAAGTTAAATTCTGAACTCGTTGTATTACAGTTAAATTGAGTATATGCCATTATAAATCCAGTATTATTAAGATTACTTTTAAGGGTTCGTCTCTTGGAACGAGAGTTCGATTATATTGAATATCAACACATTTCAAAAAATTTAAATACATTAGCAGATGCAATTGCTTCTAATGTTATAAATAGACATTTGCAATAACAAAGTAACAAATCAACATTCCATAACATAATTAAACAGGTAAACTGGAAATAATAGTATATCATAATATAAGTGTAGTGTTCAAAAAATAGTACATCGTCTTCGATCATAGGCTCAAACGCCTTATGATCGGAAAAAAGTGATACAAAAATGAGTCTACAAGTCAATCATCCACTATCTGTGGTGATGATCATGATAATACACCACCGCTCATGCCACCCTAGTCAAAAACCTCCTGAATGGACCAGGAACACCTATGACATACCTCTGTAGACAGAGCGGGATATCATCTATAGTAGTCTCAGGAATATCTATAGTGAGCCGCTCCAAATGGTGCTCTAAGTCAGTCAGGATCTTTGCAGTCTGATCCTGTGGGGGTGGTGGTGCTGCTGCTGCATCCCTTTGTCTCCGATCAAAGGGGTGGAGAATGGCTGGTCAAGTTGGACCCACATCTGCATTTGAAAAATTTTGTTATCAGTTTGGGACAATTAAAAAAAAAAATTAGAAATTAAAACATGTCAAAAGAGATTTTTTACCTAACTCGTCCCACTGAGCTCCTGGAGGAAGGGGTATCTCCTAGTAGCCACGAAAATCCATGCCAGCATAAGGAAAATCTTCTATAACAAAAATTTGGCGTTCCAGCCAATGGAAGTATGTATAGGGAAATCACACAATCTCCCCACCCTCACTGTGGCGAGCCATCAAAGCAACCCAACGAACCATCCTAGGCTCTCGAGGCCGACCAACATCGACAAGAATGTGCTGCGGGGCTAACATGGGGATCCTCTCTAGAGCAAAGGTGACTACAATGGACCCATATCCAAAGTTGTTTAGCTTCCCATTCTTTTCTCTGGTAAGTTGACCTTTCACATTTTCCAACACTGCCTCACACCAGTTGTATATGGTGCCTCAAAAGCAATCTACTGCTATGCGCATCTGAGAACCAATGGCTACATGCAAAGTTGCACTTCCACATAGCTTGACAATGGTAAAAGCGATCACTTTCAGCTCTGGACGGATGATAGTTTTTATTTCAATCCATTTGTGCTGGGGATTGGCCTCATCATTGCAGAACTCTAATTGTAGGTTGGCGACAGACTAGCCACCTGGCCTAGCCCCAAATAGAGATAATGGTTCACCTCTCCTAGAAAAACCAGTCAAAAAATAGATGTATTCCAGCTCAATCTCAAGCCGGTGACCTCCGATCACAAAACACTGGTCCTGGACATCCCATTTACTTACCATCCAAGTAAGAAGATCCAATTGAGCTCTCATGCCACTGATAGCCCAAAATTTGTAAAGCCCGCATGCTCTTAAAGCTTGCAAAGTAGGTTGATGATTTATCGCTGCTTCATCTACCTCTTCGTGCTCCCGTTCTCGTCGAATAATCATTGTGGATATCCTACAACAAGTAAAATGAAGGATTAGAATCATTTTCAAGCAAAAAATTTGGGTAATTTAGGAAGAAAATATGTTTTTTAATTTGCCACGGCACCTCCGCACTTTACGCTCAGGGATAGTGCGTAGATACGCACGGGCCCTGTGTTGAAAAATGTCGGGGTCCGCAGGTACCTAATGCATTAGGTGCGGACCCCCGAGGGCGAATTTTTCGGCATATTTTCCTCCCAAAAATGAAATTCATACCCAAAATTAAAAAAATTGAACAGATGAAATGCAAGATAAGGAGGTTGTGGATTACCTGAAACAGACGATTTTTGAATCCGACGGTCGGTTTGCCTAGAATATTCTCCGAAGCTTTTTTGTCCCAGAGCTCTAAAAACTTCACTCCAAATTCAAGCGGTAAAAATGAACTTGAAAAACTCCTTTTTATAAGTTTTTTCGATTAGATGAATTTTAAATTTGTTTATTTTTCACTTTAAAAATCTATTTTTCGAAATATTTTTATTATTGAAACAAGTATGTTTAATATTTCGAGTTTTTGTGCAGAATAACGGATTTTTCAGGCAAAATGATCATTTTTTACGAAGAGTAAACTTTTATCACTTTTTCGGGCTCTTTAAATTTTATGAAAAAGTGAAACCATGGAGTCCTCTTTTAAGCCCTTTTCAGACTCTCCAAAGATGAAAAGATTGTCGAGTACTTTACTATTCGAACTCGTTAAAGTAAATGAACGGTCGTCCTTTTAGTATAAGTTTACCCCTTTTCTGGACTGAAATGGACTATTTACGAAAAAGGTATACGTTGACTAATCATGGTCAATAGAGTTCTCTCTTGCATTATTTTATCCTTTTGCGGGCTTGAGGGAATAAATTTACAAAAAATAACACCCATGGAGTTTTCTTAAGTTTTTTCTTCTGACTCCCTAAAAATGAAAAACACCGAGTTTCTCCTATACTGGACTCGTTAAAATTTAACAGTAAAGGACATGTCGATTACAAACAGGAACGGACCACTCCTTCTTAGGGTTCAATTTTAAACTAAGTTGGACTCATCTGAAGGATGAGCTTCTAAACAAGAAAATGTTATCCTCCTCAATTTTGTCAAAAATAAAGAGGTACTTGCCAGAAATGGTGGGGGAAAAGAGAGAAAAATAGATTCGTTTGTTACACTTTGATTTGTAAAAGCATTACACCACTCTTGAACATGACACTTTTTGTCTCACTTCTACCTGGATTGGGAAATCCTTTGCCTATCAGTTAATCAAACCACATTGAAAGTCTTCAGCCGGTTTCTAGGTATTAGCTTAGGGAAACTGTCACCAAACCATCTACAGTATCGTTATGTGTTCAAGAGGACAATCAAACAAACCATTCATCTGCAAACACTTGTCTCCATTCGTGTTGACCATCCCTGAGTCAGTCCTTGTAAAAAATTTCTTCAAAACTTGATCTATGGTTTCGTGTCGTGAGCTTTCTTACGATGGATCACTTTCTACCGACGACAACTCATCATCTAGGAAGTTGATCTAGAATCCATCAGTACCTTGGAATCTGCCTGCCTTAATGGCAGGTTTCTCGCCTTCGACGACAGGTTACATCATTGACCTTCGATCGAACGATTCCGTGAAATGTTCGACTTCATATCACTTATTCGCATTTCATGGATTGTACTGATTACTTTGAGAGCCATTGTCATTATTGGTGGTTTCTCTCACACTTGTTAACAGTTCACATTATCAACTAGTAATCAAGTGGTTTTTACCATGTTTGACTTCAACACATTTAATCGCATGGATAGAATCGTACTAGTTTGGGAAGCAGAAATCAAGACCCTGGATCTAGTTTTCACCATCCAGGCTGCGAGGAGTTTTATTATTCATTATGCAGTAGACGATTCATTACAGATGGTTGTGTCCATGTCGTGTCTATTGATGTAATATTAAAATCATTTCTGTATCAGAACAAGTTTAGTTAGTTTTGATCTGAGTATGGGAATGCCTACCTCAGTGATGATATATATATATGTGTGTGTTGCATTGAATGTTTTTACAGGGTTCCGACTGGGGTGTCCACAGGCTAATCCTTGAAATGATAAAGCACATCACTCTTCGAATATTCTCAGAATTCGCGCTTTTGGGGGAAATTTGTTACACTGAAATTTGTCACCATGACATTTTAGTACTCCCTTGAAAGTCTACAATATTAAAGTTCCCAAAGTAAAGCCTCGAAACTAAGATAAAAGCTCATAAAAGCCTTAAAACTCTGGTATTGCACTTTCTCCTAGTTTTGTCTGCGGTCCCGCACTTTTTGGCTATAAATAATGCGTAGCCAAGCGCACTTTCTTCTTATTAAAAGTGGGGACCCCTGTAAAAGATTACAAAAGGCACAAGTAAAATCTAGAAGCTCAGTTAAAGTCATTTTTAGAAGCTTCTAGAAACATTCTTGCAATGGAAAGTACGCTCCTTTCATGTTCATGCATCCCATCCAATGAGGAGCTAACCCCTTGATGTAAGGAGCTAATCCCTTTGAAGGAAGATTCTATCCCTTATTGTATGGAGCTGTAACCTCCTCTTCTCCACTATAAAAATAGGCATAGGGCAGCCTCAAGGGGTTACCAATTGATGAGTTGAAGTTTTAGTATTGTTGGAGGCGAAGTGCTGTTTGAACTTAGACCCTTTTAGCTGAGATTTCATGTGGGAAGGATTACATACCTATATGCATCTCAGTTGGAAGAGTGCAAGGCTGATCTGAGTAAAGGAAAAGCCTGCTCCGAACCCCAGCAAGACCTGTACAACATCAAGGCGAACACGGTTGTAAGGCTCTTCCTTATTTAAGTTAATGCAAATAAATCCGTTTTTCTCAATAAGCTGTCAATTGATTGTTTATTTTATGGATTCCTTGATCACCATAACGGATATGATTTATGAATATATGCTATGCAGATGCTATTTTATGTTTGTTTTTTTGTGATTGCAGATCTATGAAGATAACTCTTTCGGGCGACTGAAGGACTACTACTACAAACAAGCATTGGATTAAAGGTAAGATCGTTAAACCTTTATAGCATTTAATTATGAATTGCAATATATCTAGAGAAAGATAGTTTTGTTTGTTCGTTTGTTGCTAGCTATCCATAGGACACTTGGGAGGTCTGTCTTGTCCGCAAGAACGACTTATCCGTACAACAATGAGAAGGAATCAGAATTCCATAGAATTGAGTACCGCCTAGGCAAAGTATATTGTTGCTTGCATGGCTAGCTGTGCAGCAATTTGGTTGAAGAAGCTCTTTAGAGAGCTATTTAAGTAGGTACTAGACACTACAATGATATATTGTGACAAAAAGAGTGGGATCCATATGGCATAGAATCTCGTGTTTCATGACAAATCCAAACACATATAGATCTGATATCACTTCATTCGTGATATGGTACATAGAGGAGACATTCGTCTCCGTCACATATCAACAAATGAATGGATTGAAGATATTCTCACCAAGGATTTTCCAAAAGGGAAGTTTTTGGTCTTCAGAGAACAACTTGGACTGATGGATGTGACCCCTTGTAATAAAGGGCACCAATGATCGAGGGTAGTGAGCCATACTCTTCCCGCCTATTTGAGATCCCAAGGTGAGGAATTGAGATAGAGGGCTCTCAGAATTTAGGGACATCTGGACAATATGGTGTCACCCCTATATGTTACCCATAAGGTTGGAGTAGAAGTCACCCTATCTTGGTATGCAAAGTATATCCCAGTTGGAACCATACCCACAAGTTAGGCTTGTTGGGATTATCCCTCTACATTTTTCCAACAGTTGAGGATGACTGGAGGCGTGTGATCCTTAGCTTTTGGTAAGTCAGGTATCTTGTCCAAGCTATATTATGATGCAAATGTTCTACCACATGACTCTTATGGGTCATTGTTGGGAAGATCGGAAGGCGATAGGATGGGTTGAGCAGTAGCTCCCCTACATCACCTATTGCTCAATATGGGTTGAGTTGTGGCTCCCCCATGACATTTCCAGGGAGTATCCTGATGACATTTCCAGTTAATAGCCCGATGACATCTCCACGTAGTAGCTTGATGAAATTTTCAAGTAGTAGCATGATGGAATTTACAAGTAGTAGCATGATAAAATTTCCTGGTAGTAGCTCGATGAAATTTCCAGGTAGTAGACTGATAAAATTTTATGGGTAGTATCCCAATGACACATTTCCGGGCAGTAGCCCACTCAGTGAGATTTTGGGTAGTATTTTGATGGATAGGGGGTGCTAGATTTTGCTCCCCAATGATTCTTCTTCTTTATATTCGAGAAATTTTTAGTAGATATAGTTGAGAATATCAGTACACATGATGACATGATGATACATTTATCGATGGACAAGTTTTATAGGTGGAATTCTCCCTAGTTGAGAGGGAGTGTTAAAATTATGAAAATGCGGTCAAATTCCACTTTGGACTACTCATTTGATGGATATGATGATGACATTGAGTTCCTCTTTTCGAGAGGACCAAAATCAACCTAAAGATAACCTCGTTCGGATAAGAAGAATTTGGTTTTTTATTTTATGCACCCACTCATGGATATTGGATTAGGTCAGATTCACTCACATACACATTTGGATAGGTCAAACTCAACATCAAATGGACATCGTTGGAAACCCCCTAGAAGGATATAAATACAAGTGACCTAGAATTTCATTTGGACATCACAACATCAAGCATATTATTCTCTTCTATCTGATTTTGTTAGAAACATTGGCGAAGGAAAAGGTCATACGAAGGTTCAAAGTCTCAGATTTGAAGCTCGCACAAAATCAGGGTTTCTATTCTGGACGCTGGCACAAAGCTGGGAAATTTCATCCCTGGATGAACGCATGATATGGTCAAGGTAGCATCTAGGAACTAAAGGTGCAACAATGCTAACCTGAAGGGAGCGTGTAGGGGTTTGACTCACAGTTGACCATAATCTGAAGTTCCCTGTATTTGTCTGAAGTCTGAATCAAGTTGTCTCTGATATATTCTGCCATTGTATACTATTTTATGAAGTTGGCGGGTTGTATTACTGATCATATTTTATTGGGCTCAGTGTACTCTCTCTTGAAAATTTTATGACAATATAATAAAAGAATAATTTCAAAGTGCTTTCCCCATAGTGGGTTTTTTTATCAGGAGTTATGATCAACCATGATATATTTTGATAATCAAATCTATGTGAATATTTTAGAGAACCCCATGTTACATGATAGGTCAAAGCACATCGAAATAAAGTACCACTACATATGTGACATGGTGCAGAAAAAAGCAGTGAAGCTTGAGTACATCTCCACTAATGAGCGAACAATTGATATTTTGACAAAGATTCTATATATAGTGAATCATGTAGATTAGTTGGGGAGAATGTTCCTATAAGCCCACGATCACTCAATTCAGTGCGTGTATTTTAGCCTCGGGCTCATTCTCTCTAGATAGGATTAGGAGCTCATTTAGCCTTGGGCACAATTTCTCATGTAAAGTGTGACTTTTGGAGTTTCACCAAGGCGTCAAAGGTACCAACCTAGAGAATGGTGAACCAAGATTAGTCTAGGTCAGGAGTGTTGACCAAGATTATGGGTCAATGGCATTGAACAAAGTTATGATGAATATTTGATGCTAAATTTTATACCATGTGTTAGGAGTATCGACCAATATTATGGGTCAGTGGTACCAACCAGTTGTGGCAACTATTTTATGTATATGATTTGCCTTATGTCGAAGCTACTGACTAGGTTGATGATGATCTTGATGATCATTTGTTATAACATTTTCTTAGATAAATTTTTTAACTTGAGAACATCTAAGAAATTAATTATTAATACCCCCATAGTTAAGAAGGAGTGTTGAATTTTGTAACTGTGTTTGGTATTCATAATTTATATTTTAGCCCTTAATGTATTTATATTGATCAATTCAAAGCATGTTCAAAATACTTTTTCCATTTTCTTCATGACCTTTTAAAATATAAAATTTTAATTTTTGAAAAGTGGATTCTTGGCTCCAAATTAATCAAGTCGGCCCAAGCAGTGGAGACACCCATTTGACCAATAGATCACTATATATATAAAGGCATTCAACCTCTTTATCCAAGGAAAAAATTGATCTCTCTCAAGAAAGAATCTTTTTGACATCCAAGCGAAGGACAAGAAGAACAAGGAGGAAAAAAATAAGGATGTATTTAATCTCTTTCTCTCTATATATAACTCACACATCTGGAGGATCTCTCTCTCTCTCCAACTCACATAATTTTATGAAAAAGTTTCATTGAAAGGCCAAATTTTATGGGCAGTTGTGGGACTCGAAATTTTGGGTTTCTGGGCAGTTATTGGGAGGCTGAATTTCGACCTAGGGTGGAATAATAAATCCAAATTGCTAGAGAATATTGGAGGATTGACTTGGAGGTTGTTGACCAAGTTTTAGCATAGATTTGTTGAGGGTAAATTTTGACCTAGTTGTTGACTAGAATTTCTTGGTGTGTCTCTTGTTGAAAATAAAATTTTCTCTATTGAAAAGGTTTTTAGTCCCCCCCCCCCCCCTAGTGGGTTTTCCCATAGTAAATATTATGTTCTCTTTGTGTATTGTGATCTTTATTGTCATACTATTTTTATATGGTCGGATTTATAAAGTGTAATTTCTTAATGATATACTGGAAAAATTAAAATAATATCAACATCATTAGAAGTAATTATCAATTTTCATAAATATTATGTGCGTATCTATTGCACTTGAAAAATCAAGATATCTTTTGTATGATAAGGATTTGAAATACCACAATTATTTTTTAAGGTAATTTATGGGTTTTTTTTCCAACTTTGAATTATAAGGCCATTTGAACATTAAGATTGGGTTTCCCTTATATCAAACCCATGGCATTCAAATTTCCCCTGTAATATTTTTATAGAAAAGAGTATACACGTGTTATTTGAATTTCTAGACATATATCTGAATCTTTTCTCTTGCAAAAATCATCATCCATCAATCATATTTACTCAATGGGAATAATAATTATGTATTTATGATGGATTGCAATTAGGGATAACAAAGACAACATGACTCTAAATAAATGAAAAAGGTTTTGCTTCCCACAATATTGCATGTTATAAAGACTATAAATAATCTTGGGATCCTCTATTGTAAGGTGCCATAAGTAAGCAGTTTTTTGGGATCACTTGGATATTAAATTGCTATATTTAGACAAAGGGTAATCAAAGATATTTTTGGATGGGTTTTATTGCAAGGGATGCAAGATAAAATATTGTTGTTTCTATGGATGTATTTACTTCTATTTTATTTATGTGAGCATGCTACATTCTTCTTACAAAAGAACGTTTTCTTGAAAAATTTACCTTCTTTTGATGTCTTTTATCCCTAGGAAAATAATCATTCCCTTATTCCTCACTTAAATGACCTTCACTCTCATCCCTTTGATTAAAGTTTTATCTTCTATATATTCAAGTAAATTTCATGAAAACACCTATATCCTTTAATAAACCATTTACTTTTTCTAGTTACTCATGTCTCAACCTTTCTCTTTCCTCAATCTCATTTTCACTTGTTAAGAAAAAATAGCATATACTCTTAAATATGTCTCCCCTTACTAACTAAAATAGACATTTTTCATGTGTGTTTAGAGTTTCATTTTTTGGATTAGGATGTTATCCTATACACTTGGGAATTAGTATAGGTTCTTGAGTGACACTCAATTGAACTTGAAGTCATGGCCTATGTAATATTATGTACCTCTTAAATAAGTCTTCCCTTACTAATTGTAATAGCCATTTTTTAATGCATGTTTAGAGTTTCTTTTATTGGATTAGAATGTTATCCTATACTCTTGGGAATTAGCATAGGATCTTGAGTGGCACTCAATTGAGCTTGAACTCTTGACCTATGCAATATTGGCTACCACCTTTTTTTAATAATGATGCAAAGATGCCTCAATAATGAAATTAGGTTTACCATATAATCTTGTGGTGCCTAAATTCATGTCCCTATCCTACGCATTTTATTTTTAATGACAAAAAAATGGATGCTAAAGGGGGAATCACCAATTTTTGCATCTATTTAGTACTTTTTGGAGTTTTTTGCATCCTTCATGCATTTACTTTGTGTTGATTGAGAATATTTTTCTTATTCTTTGCATCAAATTTGTGCCCTTAGGGCATCTTTCTTGGTATATAATTGGCATTTCTATTGCATCTTCATTATTTTTTCAATGTGTCCCTTCCATGTCTCCACTACAAATTACATGTGTCTTTCCTGCATATGACTTAAATATCACTATGTTTAAGTCTCCATTGCATGTTAAATTGTAGCAAGAAAAGGCTTCATTTGACTTGTGCCTTAGTAAAATGGAGAAATTCGAATTTCCACATCAACAAGATGACTTGAGTTGAAATTAGGAGGATTTACATGGCCTAGTACTTTGTTAAGTTAGTCCATTCAGGTTTGTAGGCAAGATGTAGAGTTGTGCATTATTTGATTGCTAATATCTAGTAATATAGTAGAGTTATAGTTAGTGAAACTTAGTCATTTGAGCTCTAGTAATGAATATAGTCAGTATGAGTTTAGTTGAGTAGTTGTAACTATTTTTAACTAATTGATATCTCATTTAACTAGTCAATTTACTAAAAATATCCCTATCCATGCATGTAATTCAAATTACATAGTTGAGTGGAGGAAAAAGGAATCAACATAATTATTATTGTGTACTAGTGAGTGTACAGAGTTTACATGTAGTAGGTGAGCTAAGTTCCTCGATAATTGTACAAGGAAATAGGAGATTCTTATTCTTTAGGAGCTGGAATTACGCAAGGAAATAGGAGGAAGCTGGAGGCCTATTTTGGCTAACTGTTGGTCAGAGTAGGCAGCTCAAGAGATCAATATTTTAGTGCAGGTTGAGCTTCAAGGATTGAATTTTTCATTGTAATTGATCATTGTATAATATGATATAATAAAAATAGAGGAGGGGTTTTTCCCAATTGGTTTCCCCAGTAAAAATACTGTGTTCATTGTGATTAAATGATTTCATGTGTTTCTCTTGTATGCTTTCCCTTCCACAGATTGAGTAGAAGAAATTTGTGTCTTTTGATTTCAATCTTATTTCATTAGAAACTGCAAATTTTGAGTTATTTCTACTATTTATCATAGATATTGAAAACTACATAGAAACTAGGTTCCTGATCATATCTCAAAGTAATTTTGAATCAAAGATTTGTGGTGCAGGCATTTTATTCAGTGCAGGAGCATTGTCTTTGAATGGATTGAGGATTAAGTATGAATTAGAGGGAACTTCAAATTTATGTGCTTGTTAAGAAAGGAGTGAAGTTGTGTTGGATGAAAATGGAGTATTGGAGTACACATAAACTGATATTCCAAAACAAACAACATCATATACACAACAGTGGGCTCAGTGGAACAAATACACAACAAAAGCTAAAAGGATTATCCTAGAGGGAGTTAGAGATCATGTGGTTTCAAATTTGTATGGAAAACACTCACAAATATATTCCAAAGCAACAATGATGCTAGGAAGCTAGCATTGAGAGATAAACATTTGAATGGGAAAAAATGAAATTGTTATTCAATACCTATAAAGATTTACTCAAGTCAGAGATGAAGTTGGAGGAGTTGGAGAGAATGTGCCATCATCTAAAAATGTGAGCTTAGAACTCCTTAGTATTATGAAATCCTAACACAACTATTAGGATTCAATTAATGGAAGAGACATGATCCCATATTGGGAGAGAATTTGGTCTGACTTGGTGTAGGAGGAGATTAGAAGAAGCACTAGAGATGGTGTCACATCCATAACTGACGAGGAAGAAAATTTTTCTTTAGTAGGAAAAGGAAAGAAAGACAATGGAAATAAGGCCCAAGGCAAGGAAAAATCCATCCAAAACCATGGCAATAAGAAATAACCCAATAAAATTAAATTCTTTCATTTCCATGAGTATGGACACTATGCAACCAAGTGTACACACAAGAAATCCAGTAAGAATCCTATAGGATTAACATGAAGAGATGCTCTCACATCATAATTAGAGTTGGATTTCACCCTCATTGCATGCATAGAAATTATTGTATGATGTAGTATATGGTACTTAGACTATGGTGCTTCATTTCATATGAAAGGAAATAAGGATTTCTTCAGTAGCTTAGAGGAGAAGGACATACAATTATACATAGAGCTTGGGATGATTGGAGGTATAGTACCAAAGGATTGACATTGTCACCTTTAAGAGGGAGTCAGGCTCCCATATTCACCTAGAAAATGTAATGTATGTTCCTGGTTTGAAGAAAAATCTAAATTCTGTATCTTTTCTTGAAGATAGAGGATACGATGTGGTGTTTAGTAGAGGGAAGGAATATATGAAGCATGTTAGTACTCGAAAAGTAAAAAAAAATAGTTTTTAGGTTAATAATATATACAATCTAGAGGTGGATGCATGCACTGCATTGAGTAGCATGGACGAACATGTTCAGGGCCAAGATGTTGGATAGCTCTGGCATAGGCACATGGGACACCTACACCATGGAGCTTTGAAAATATTGCAACATATTACCATTGGTCTTCCAAAATGAACCCTTGATGAACACGATGTATACAAGAGATGCACTCTTGGTAAATATGTTAAATCCTACTTCTAGGGTTGAGATAGTAGAGCTGGAGCCATCTTGGAGCAAGTTCACTTAAAATTTTGTGATCGATTTTCCATATTCTCAATTTTAAAGCACATGTATTATGTGATATTCATAGATGATTTTTCTCAAAAATGTTGGATATATTTTATGAAGAAGAAATATCAGGTTTATTCAAATTTTTTTGAGTTTCAAACCTTATTTGAAAATGATACTAGAAAGAAAATTAAATCCCCGAGAAATGATAATGGAGGAGAGAATATGTTTAATTCCTTCAAATAATTATGTCCCAAGGATGGTATTATAAGGGAGTTTATTGCACCCCACAACCCATAATAAAATGGGGTTGAAAAGAGGAAAATAGAATTATTGTAGGAGTTTCTAGAGAAACGTTGCATGACCAGGGATTTCCACTATCCTTGTGGGTAGAATCTTGCAATATAACTACTTATTTGCAGAATAGGAGCTCTCAAAAAAATCTTGGAATGATGTCTCCCAAATTTTCATTTTTTGATCCATAGTCTATTGCCATGTATCCAAATATAGGAGGAAAAAGTTGGAGCTCACTAAAGAGAGGGGGATCTTTGTAGGCTATACAGAGACACATCATATTTACCATGTGTACATGTCCTCACTCAGAATGGTTGTTATGAGGAGGGATGTGATATTTTATGAGGAGATAGCCATGATAGGTATTTACATTGAGAGATAATCATTCCACTAGAGGAGGAGCTTATAGTTCCAAAGGATGAGCCTAAGTCAGATCCACATAGTTAGATCTTGCTCAAAGGAAAGAGGACATTCCAGGAGGATGATTTGGAGTAGCCATATGTGGAGGAGAAGAGAGCAGGCTGAGTGGAGGTAGCCATTGATAGAGAGCCTTCCAAAGAAGGGAGGAAGAGAACTAGGGAGGTAGAAAGGTTGGTGCAAGAATCTCAGGAGTAGGTTGGAGCTCCTAAATCCTTGCATAGATTTATGAGATCACTAGATAAATATACCATATATATGGCACTCATGTCATAGTGGATTGATTCCAAGCCATCTTATTTTGAAGAGGCTAATTCCCAACAGGTGTGGGTATATGCCATGGTGGAGGCATATGAATCCATCATGAATAATGATGCTTGGGATTTTGTGCCTAGACCTAAGGACAGATCTTTTATTGGCTCTAGTTAGATGTGTAAGGTGAAACATGCAATTGATGGAAGTGTTGAGAAGTGCAAGGAAAAATTTGTGGCCAAAGGATTCTTATAGGTGGAGGGGATTGATTATGAGGATAAATTTTCCCTTGTGGAAAGATACTCATTTATCAGTACCATACTTGCATTGGCAACATAGTTTGGGTGGAGGATCCATCAAATGGATGTTAAAATTGGCTTCCTCAATGGAGTTGTTGATGAATAAATTTAACATAGAAGCCTGAGGGGTTTGAGACATTTTATATGGAGACACATGTGTGTAGACTTAGGAGAGCCCTCTATGGTCTCAATTAGGCACCTCGTGCTTGGTAGACTCACATTTATTAATATCTTAGTGGATTGGACTTCACTAAGAGTGAAGAAGATTCCAATCTCTAATACATTTTGGTAGATGGAAGTCTGCTCATCTTAATCTTGTATGTATATGATTTTATAATGACAAGAGATGAGAGGTTCATCCAATCTTGTAAGGAGAACCTTGCAAGAGAGTTCGAGATGAATTACATGGGTTTGATGCACTACTTCCTTGGCTTGGAGGTGTGCTAGGGAGATGGAGAGCTATTTGTTGGTCAGGTAAATTACACCTCTAAAATCCTTTAGAGATTCCATATGCAGGATTGCAAGCCCATGGAAACTCCTCTAGCTATTAACTGGAGGAAAGATGATGATTCGAAAAGAGAGGAAGTAGATGCCACTATCTATAGACAATTGGTAGGGTCCTTGATGTACTTATTGAACACAAGGCCCAATTTTTTTTTTTGCAGTTAATCAACTTATTCAATTTATGGTGAAGCCTACCAAGATTCACTAAAAAGCAACAAAAAATTCTCTTATATACCTCAGAGGCACAACATATTTTGGTTTAAGTACTGGAAAATAGACAAAGTGAAGCTCCAAGGCTTCAAAGATGCAGTTTGGGTATGGATTCCCTCAATTAGGAAGAACAAATTGGGAGCAGTCTTCAGTGTTGGGTCAAAAATAGTTTCTTGGTACAACATGAAATATAGATCTGTAGAACTCAACTCAGTAGGGGTTGATTATATGGATGCTATTCAAGAAATATTCAAGGCCATTTGGATGAGGAAGATCTTGGTTGGTCTCTTTAGTCATGGGATGGAGCCTACTTTGATCCACTGTGAAAATCAGAGTCGTATCAATCTCTTTTGAAAATACAGTGTTTCATGATAGTTCCAAGCATACATACATTAGGTACCATGACCTGAGAAATTGTGTACAGAGGATGATTATATGTTGCAGTACATTCCCACAAAGGATCAGGATGTTGAAATTTTGAAAAATACGTTGCCAGTAGGCAAGTTCAAGTTCCATAGGATTAGGATAGGGTTTGTTCAAAACCCTTTTCTTACTAAGAGGGAGTGTTAAATTGTAGCAAGAAAAGGCTTTATTTAACTTGTGCCTTAGTCAAATGGATAAATTTTAATTTCCACATCAGCAGGATGACTTGATTTGTAGTTAGTAGGAACGACATGGCCAAGTCACTTAGTTAAGTAAATCAATTCAAGTTTCTGGGAATAACTAGATTTGTGCATGAGTTGATTGCTAAGATATAACAATCTAGTGGATTTATAGTTAGTGAAACTTAGTTATCCGAGCTCTAGTTATGAATAGAGTCAATATGAGTTTATTTGATTAGTTATAACTATTGGTAACTCACTAATCTCTCAGTTAACTAGTCAATTTACTAAAAATATCCCTAGTCATGCGTGCATTTAAACTTGCCTATTTGAGTGGAGGAAAAAGGCATCAATGTAATTATTATTGTATAATAGTGAGTGTACAAAGTTTACATATAGCAGTTGAGTTAATTTCCTCAGGAACTGCACAAGGAAATAACAACTTCCTATTCTTCAGGAGCAAGAATTGTGCAAGGAAATAGGAGGAAGTTGGAGGCCTATTTTGGCTATGTGTTGGTTAGAGCAAGCAAAGCAAGAGATCAATATTTCAGTGCAAGTTGAGCTTCAAGGATTGAAGTTGTCATTGTAACTGAACATTGTCTAATATGATATAACACAAATAGAGAATGGGTTTTTCCCAGTTGGGTTCCCAAATAAAAATATTGTGTTCATTGCGATTGAATAATTGCATGTGTTTCTATTGTATGTTTTCTCTTCCGCAAATTGATTAGAAGTAATTTTTCTCTATTGGTTTTAGTTTGATTTCATTAGCAACTGCAAATTTCAAGTTATTGCTACATTTTTTCTGTCTTGTTTTGTTTGAGTTTTTTTTAATTCACTTAGCGTAATTTTATCCTCTCTTCTATGCCCTTTTATGTACATATGTTATCATATTTTTTGTTCAAAATTTTAATTATAAATAAAATGTAAGAATCTCATTTAGTCCAATTAGCATCCCATTAACATCCTTATATACAAACTAATTAAATTAGTTATTTTACATTAGATTAGTACAATTAAATTTGATATGTATGTCCATTTTAATTTTCACAATAATTTACATTAATTATGTGTTAATAAAAAACCATAAAGAATTGTTGGAATATGTAATTAGGTTCAGTCTTCATAATATGTTATGTATTCTTGATTTTATGTATTTCATATAAAAGAGAAAGAAAATTTATTATTGTTATTTTATAGCATGGGTTTCATGACCTAGGTTAATTTATTTTTAGGTCAAGCACCCATTGTGTGCTTCTAGGGTTTTTTCATAGAGTCAAGAAGTCAAAAGGGTCATTGTTATATGTAATCCCCATTGGGAATCTTGTAAAAAGTCAAAATAATTTATTTGAGTAAAATTTGTGTCAAAAGTTCCTCCAAGGCCAAGTTGGCCTGAAAAAGAACAATTCAACCTCATTAAAGGTAATTCACACTCCTAGAAATCCTATTTATAAAAATAATTCGACCTCATTAGAAGATCATCCAAGAATTTTGATCACTAGAATAATAATAAGTAGAATAATAAGAAAGAATAACGAATGACAAGGCAAGGACTAGAAGATGAAAAAATTTGAATTTTTTGGGTCAATATCTCTCACACATGTAAAAAGGAAGCTAGGGTTTCTGCAGCTACATAGGAAGAAATTTCAAATCTCCAAGAAAGGTCAAAATCCGTGATCAAAAGATAAGACATAACATCTATTTTTTCGAGAGAAAAGAATCAAGCAAAGAAAAGGAGTAAGCATGCCTAATATTAGCCTATCTATCCCACACGTGAAAATTTGAAACTACTCCAATAGAGCTGAAAAGTTGCATACCTGCTGTACAGACCAAAATTATTGTTGGGGGTCAAAGTTGAAGAAATTTGTTATAGTTATTATAAGGGAAAAATTTATTTCTCATCTACAAGGAAGGTTAACTTGGTCTTGGATGTGTCTTTGTGTTCGGTCTAAATGTCCTAGAATTAATCATTTAAAGTTTCTATAAGAAGAGAATAATTATTGTGGGTTTTTCTCTCTTGGAGAGGTTTTGGCCTTAGCTAGAAACCTATATCTTGTGTCCACTTATTCTATTGATATTCATTATTTGGTAGCTATTTGATGATAAGAACATTATAATAATTAAGAGAAGAGGAATCTAGTTATAAACTCTACAAGTTGAAGTTAAAGAACCATTGAAAAATGTAACTAGGTTCGGTCTTCATAATGGCATATGTAATGTTGATTTTATGTATTCAATGAAAAGACAAAAATAAATTTATTATTATTGTTCTTGAGCCATGGGTTTCATGCTCAATGGAAATTTATTTTTAGGTAAAGCTCCCATTGATAGATTCTAGGATTTTCCATTGAGTCTATAAAGTTAAAAGAGTCATTTTCATGTATGAATAACCCTTCTTGGGCATGTTACATATTGTAAGAAAAAAATATTTGAGTCAAAGACAAATTCAAATACCCCTCCAAGACCTTGTCAAATGCAATGGATCAAGTTGGCCTACAAAAGTGCAGTCGATCTCTCTAGAAAAAAAAAACAACCTATTTGAGGGCTTAAGAAGGGCTATATAAAGAGGAACTAAACCTCACTCAATAATACAAGAGTGCAATCAGGGAAGATAAATAATCCTAATCAAGGAGAAGACATTGAAAATTAATATTAAAGAAATTATAGGTTTGTTTTGGGTCATTCTCCTGCACATGTGCGAAGTGTTAGGGTATCATTTCTGCAACAGTAAGCACGAAGTTGCAATCATCTTCAAGGGATATATTTTGGTCTAAGAAATATATCTCTAGCAAGCCAAGTTGACAAAGAAGGGAATCCAAGTAGAGCGAAGAAGAGAAAGGGGAAATTATTCCATTTTTCAAGCCTCTTATGTAACATAGGGTTTCTGCAGAAGAAACTGTAATTTCATATCTGCAACAACTAACTGAGATTCTAAGGTAAGGGGTCGAAATCTGAAGCAGTAGATAAGTAAGACTAGCACTGACTTCAAGGAAGAAAATCTCGTCCAAGAGAAACTTTGAGTTGGTCTTGGAGGGGGTTTTGGTCAAGGTTCTTGGTCTTATAATTCCTTAATTTAAGATTTTATAAGAAGAATAATTATGTGGGTTTTCCTCTCAATATTGGAGAGGTTTTTTCCTTGGATGATTTCCTATATCTTGTGTCCTTTATATCATTATTATTTATTCTTTTATAGTTGTTTGATGAAGTGAAAACTATAATAATCAAGCTAAAAAAAGAACCTAATCAAGATAAGTAAAAAGCATTCACAAACAGTTATCATAAGCTAGAGAATCACCTTGTATTTATTCCCTATATTTCGCAACATGGTATCATAGCTAAGGTGACAAATCAAGGAAGGGTATCTCAATAAGGGACACTCAACCTATCAAGGATCGAATTTCTAGAAAGGTATCAAAGGCATCAATGCATTAAAACGATCCTATCATCTCCAAGGCTTTTAGAAGACAAGGAATACATCATCATCTTGAAGAAAGTATCAATACCCTAGCTCGTTCAAGGAAAGAGTCTATACTTAAAGCATTCTTGGGAGTCTCGCTCAAATCATCATCACAAGGAAGGAGACCACAAAAGACCCTACCTCTACTAAAATTGAATAGATCTACAAATAAAAGTAACTTGAAGTCTAGTCATCCAAGGGAAGAAAGATCAAGGACATTTTCATCATCATCAAGGATTCAAGGTGATCTCCCTCTCTTTGGATCACTTTTGAGAGAAGACACATTCTTCAAAAGGAATCTTCTACTTCCATAGCATCATCAATATCCAAAAGGAAGAAAATTGAAGAAATTATCATCAAGGAATATCTTCTCAAGTAATTATTTTTATGACCTCATTTGAATATATCAAAATGTCATTTTTAAAGGAGAGAAACAAGTTGTTTGGGTCTACAAACTTTCTTGCATGGAAAAATAGGACTGATTTAATCCTCATATAAAATGAAGTAGTAGATCATGTTAAGGGATCAATCACTAAACCTCCAAAAGAAGATTCTCAAGCACTTGCAAGTAATATGAAAGGGGAATTAAGGGCTCAAAGGAATCTCATATAATCCATAAAGTATCTCGTCATTCCCTATGTATCAAAATTAGAAACATAAAAAGAAATATATGACAAGCTTGTAGAATTTTTCTCCATAAGAACTACAGGAGAAGTAATCTCATTAAGGAAAGAAATCTACAAGATGAAGATATCAAAAGAAAAAGGAATACCTCATAATTTATGAGGGTGTCTGAAATAAGGGACCACCTCCAAGAGTTGGGAGAAATATTATCTGACAAGGAGATGACTACATAGTGCTCAATGCACTACTGGAAGAATGGGGAAACTTCACATTAAGCATCTATGGAAAGAAGGGAGCTACTCCATTCAATGATATATGGTAACTATGAAAAATTTAAGAAATCAGGTTGAAGGAAAATATTGATGTAGGATCAAACAAGCAAACCCAAGCATATGCTTCCATGGAAAAGAGGAAAGGTAAATTTGGGAAATTTGGTCCTCAGAAAAGAAAGAAGAATATGGTGAAGGTTCAATGCTATGGATGTCAAGAATATGGGAACTACAAGAGAAATTGTCCTAAGATCAAGAAGGAAAACTGAAAAAGAGGAAGGGAAGAAGCCCATATCACTGAAGAAGTGGAGGAATCTGAAAAGAAGAAGTATAAGAAAGAGGAAGAAAAATATCTCTACTATGATTGAGAAAATCTTCCTCACATAGTTGTTTTCAAGATTATGTTTTCAAGTTTTCTATTGTATAAATATCATGGTAGGAATCACTAAGAAGCATTATATGATGCATCATGGAATCATAGAAGCATGTGATTGAAAGAAAGACCTCATGACATCATATTAGAAAAGCATGAAAGATAGATGAAATAGAAGTCCATGGAAGCCACCTATAAAAGGATGTAGCTCTTGGTAACCTCATTAGAAGCATAAGTATTACTTATGAGAAGAATAAATTAATCTAATATAAACATCATCATACATCATTCAAGAGGAACATTTGCTAGATAAGGATGATCAAGATCATATGTTGGAATCTTCATTGGAAGGTTCACCTATTGGAAGAAACAAGTGTCTCGCCGAGGATTCCACCTTGTATGGGATTCATGGAATAATGTTATGATAACCTAAGAAGCAAAGCAAGTCAAGGTGATTGAAGTTATTTCAATAAAGGAAGTCTAGATTACTTAAAGGAAGAGATGAGGTATGTATTCATGTATTTAATTGAGTAATCTCATATGCTTGCAAATAGCATGGATGAGTGCTATACCTCAAGAGCATGATCAAAAGAAAGGATCTCCTCCTTTGGAAGGATGCATGAAGGCATGGTTCACACATTGACTAGATGAAATTAACACATATGTCCTTATATGAAATATGAGGTAGTTGAAAAAGTTGAAGGAACTATGATTGGAAATTCCTACGAAGAAATATGTGAATAAAGAAAGGAAGAGATCATGAAAAATGAAACTATGGAGAACGATATAAACATCCAAGGAATAAAATATTTGAGTATGATATCTCCATTTGAAATGTATGAAGATCTTGATGAATTCTGAAAAATAAAGGGACCCTTGACATTGTATATATTTTTGGAGATGCATCAATATGTATGTAGGGTGTTGATGCAACCAAGGAGATGTCATGATGAAATACAATCACAAAGGTAATTTTTATTTAATGTTCATTTTATATTTTTGAACAATATCTGGATGGGATAATGCAGGGCTACCAAGGGAAGAGTTGTAGATTTCATCTACAACTGATACTCATGTGCTAGGATGAAATGTCCTAAAGGAAACATGATGTGAATATGGTAGCAAGGTATGAAGGAAGGCCAGATATGGAAGAAGATAATAGATTTGATTCTCACAAAAAACGAAGTTTTTAATTATGTCAAGGGCTCAATCACAAATCCTCCTCGAGAACAATCTCAAGAATTATCAAAATATATGAAAGGAGAAATAAGGGCTCAAATAATCCTCATTTAATTTATCAAGGATTGTCTCATTCCCTTTGTATAAAATTTGAAGACTTCAATACGAGATATATGACAAGTTGGTAGAGTTGTACTTTATAAGTACAGTTGCGGAAATAATATATTTAAGAACTAAATTATACAAGATGAAAGTATCAAAATAAGAAGGGGACGCTTCATATCCCATGAAGGTATCTCAAATTAGAGATCAAATACAAGAGTTATGAGAAACAATGTCAGATCTAGAGATGACCACTTGTGTACTCAATGCAGTACCATATGAATGGGGAAAATTTGTATCAAGCATCTACAGAAATAAGGAAGGTAAACCATTCAATGATCTATGGTCATTAGGTAAGATTTAATAAACCATGTTAAAAGAAAATAATGTTGATAGATCAAATGAGCAAACAAAAGAATTTGCAACTATGACAAGGAAGAAAGGAAATTTTGGGAAATTTGAGCCTCAAAAGAAGTTTCAAAATAAAATTGACATGTCTAAGATTCAGTGCTATGAACGTAATAAATATGGTCACTTCAAAAGGAAATGTCTTAAACCCAAGAAGGGAAATAAGAAAAGAAAAGAAATAAGTGAAGCCCATGTGATCGAAGAAGTAGAAGAACCGGAAGAGAAAAAAACAAAGAAGGAAGAAGTAAAAGACCTCTACTATTAAAGGTTTCTCATATATTAAGTTTATATTCAAGACAAAAATCATGGTAGGAAGCATTATAGTTAGAAGATGCATTATAGCAATGATTGAGATGGAATTATACTAGAAGCATGAAAGGATAGCAGAAACAAAAATTTGCATGTTTGAAGTAATTCATATAGCAAGATAGGAAGATAAGAGATCATCACACCTCATTATCACTAGAAATAAGCATTTATAGAATAAGGATCACAAATATTCTCAATTGGAATATTTGTTGAAAAGTTTCACCTCTACTTAGAAGAAGCAAGTGTTACATAGATAATCTACACTCCACGTGGCATGGGATCCACAATTTATAAGGATGGAGGTATGGTGACAGAAAAGTGCAACATGAAAATCTAGTTGAAACATTCTCATCTTCAAGCAAGAAAAAGGAAGCCGCTGAAGGAAGCATGGATGATTACATGAAGGAAGATAATACATGAAGGCATAATTTTTTCATACTACATAAAGGCATGATGGAATGAACATATCATATGACCTCCTAAATAATATGATATGTTGGGCAAAAATTGTTCTTATACAAGAGGAATTATATATAGAGATCTCAAAGAAGCAGTATAAATAAGATTTCGTGAAAATGTGTCTGCAAATGCATAGATAATATGGATAATCAACATCTGATGTTAAAAGAGATTGGCTATGACATCTCCATAAGGAAATTATGAAAAACCTAATAAGTATGATAAAGAAATAAAACCTCGGTAATGTAATCCTTGGAGATGGATTCGTATAGAAAAGTATGTTGATGTTGCAGAAGCAGATGATTTGATAAAAGGCCATCATAAAGAGGTAATTTTGGTTGAATATTCACTTTTGATTTTTGAAAGCAAGCATCTGGTAGGATTGGAACAGGGTTACCGACATAAGATTGTATAAATTCACCTATAACTAGTACACAAATTTGGATGGATGAATTTGAGAGGAACATAGCTGAGAAGAGGTAACAATATGAAAGACAACCAGATGATGAAAATGAAGGTCACTCTCTGATGATAAGGAGGATGACATGACATAATTGACTACTATGTTTCATTGAAGGGAAAGTGATATAGAAGATGGTCGAAGCCCTACTGAGAATTTATGGAAGAATATTTCTACATGAAGAAGAAGTTGAAATTTTTTCATGACCTGATGATGTAGAAAGATGATCACCACAAATATCTAATCGTACCATGATCTACACAAAAGAACAAATAGTTGTTGTTGGAAACACATCCCTAGTTAAGATGGAGCTTGGGTATATTCCTTTCATGTAAAGGAATGAGTATATCCTCCCTAGTTAAGAGGGAGAGATAGAAACATCATTCTTGTCTTCATATCATGAAGAAATAATGGAGGATTGGGTAGGAATATGGGATTGATATCGAAACTCTTTGAGGATGAGGTAGGGAATCCAATAGGAAAGAGTAGTCGAAGAGGAGATTCCTTGAGGCTGTGTAAATCCAAGACAAGAATAGTCCTAAAGGGACATACCTTGTGAACATTTGGATAGGTTATTTGCCTTGAAAGACAATGATAAGGGTGTCTATAAATCGTTTTATCCCCAACATTGTGCTCTAATCTAGTGGAGAGATAAAGTTGTTAGTCAAGGACTTCCTATATGACAATGTTGGTTTATAGGATGAGATGCATTGATATAAGCTGATAATATAACTTATGAGATGGATTACTAATCTGACTCTTCTTATGAGAATTATTCAGCATGAGAATGTCCATGTACCTTATATATATTATGAATACCTCCCTAATTAAGAGGGAGTGTTGGAATATGTAACTAGGTCCAGTCTTCATAATATATTATGTATTCTTGATTTTATGTATTTGATGTAAAAGAGAAATAAAATTTAATATTGTAATTTTATAGCATGGCTTTCATGATCTAGGTCAATTTATTTTTAGTTCAAGTACCCATTGTGTGCTTATAGGGTTTTTTCATAGAGTCATGGAGTCAAAAGAGTCATTTTTATATATAATAGACTCAATTGGGTGTCTTGTAAAAAGGAATAATAATTTATTTGAGTCAAAATTGTGTCAAAAGTCACTCAAGACCAAGTCGGCTAAGAAGAGAACAATTTGGCCTGCAAGAGAAGAAGTCGGCCTCATTAAAGGTAATTCACACTCCTAGAAATCCTATTTATAAGAATAACTCTACCTCATTTGAAGATCATCCAAGAATTTTGATCCCTAGAAGAAGAAGTGGAAGAGAAAGAAAGAAGAGAGAAGTATAAGACAAGGACTAGAAGACAACAAAATTAGAATTTTTTGGTTCAATATCTCTCACATGTGTGAAGAGGAAGCTAGGGTTTCTACAACTACATAGGACGAAATTTTAGATCCCCGAGAAAGGTCAAAATCTGTGATCAAAATAAAAGTCATATCATCTATTTGTTCAAGAAAGAAGAAGCAATCCAAGCGAAGGAGTAAGGAGGCATAAAATTATCCTATCTATCCCGAACATGCAAATTTTCAGCTGTTATAGCAGGGGCGAAAAGTTGCAGACATGCAGTAAAGGCCGAAATTATTGTTGGGGTTGAAGTTGCAAAAAGTTGTTAAAGTTGTTGGAAGGAAAAAAAAATTTGCTCATCTACAAGGAAGGTTGGATTGGTATTTTAGGGGTCTTTATATTAGGTCTAAAGGTCTTGGAATTCATCATTTTAAGTTTCTATAAGAATAGAATAATTATTGTGGTTTTCCTCTCTTGGAGAAGTTTTGGGCCTAGCTAGTAGCCTATATCTTGTGCTCACATGTTCTATTGATCTTCATGTTTTGGTAGTTTTTTTATGATAAGAGCACTATAATAATGAAGAGAAGAAGAAGATAATTATAAATTCTACAAGATGAAGTTAACAAATATCACAAGCAGTTATCAAGTTAAGAGAAATCTCCTCTAATCTAGTTGCCCTAAAGTTCTCACCAAGAACAAATTTAAGTTATCATTTGTTTTAATTAAAATATTCAAACATATTAGAACAATAAGATTATGTCAATTTGAATATATCACGATTATTATTATACTTTTCACAAAATAAACAAAATTCCATCTGCAAATAAACTCAATAATGTCATTTCAACATATATTAGACAAACATAATGATTATTATCTTCCTGTAACAAGTGGTTTACCGACAATCTAGGAAGATGAGATAAAATGTTTATATACGATAGTAATTAATCCAAAATGATAAAAATGAAAATGTATATGTGACATTTTTATCATCTAAATTTGAATGAAAATGAGCGTTCAAACTTATATAAAATAATAATTAAGTCAAAATGATAAAAATGAAAATATAAGTGGCATTTTCATCATCCAAAATTAGATGAAAATCAGAATTTGTATCCATCGTCATAGTCATCACTATGAAAATTTAATGAAAATATAAACACTTACTCTTTATGGACTTTTTTTAGAATTTTCCTTTGTTTATAACCATATTATATTTTCCATCTTAGATATATTATGGTATAATGTGACGATGTTCTCCCTACTACATTTAAGAATTTATATTACCATGTAAACATTTCTAGAATTCCCATTAAAAAAAAACATATCTACATCTTGTGTCTAGGGAAGACAAATTAATGCATTATAATGGAAGCCTTATAATTTTTTGGATTTGTGAGAAGTTAGAGGAAATAAAACTCTTAGGTTAATTTTTTTGGTATTTTTAAAAATTCCATTAAAATAAAAATAGAAAATCTACACCTTTCATTAAAAAGAAAAAAAAAACTAGTGCATTACAAAGATAGTCTTTGCATTTTTTTTGGTTAATGTGAGGTTGGTGGAAATCAAATCTTGAATCATTTTAGGTTAAATATTCGGCTCCCTTAATTTGATCAATAATATTAATGATCTCGAGGAGTGGGTAATGGTTCTTTAACACTAGTTTCTTCATGTCCTTATAATTTGCAAAAAATCCCATTTATGTTGTCAATTTATTTGGAATAATGAGATGGGGACTCACATGGTAAAGCATTGGTATTGACCCTTCTTTTTTCCAACAACTTATTGATGTTTTTCATGATTTTTCATTCTCTACATTTGTAGTTCACTATGGCAGACAATTTTGTAAGTGAAAAATTAAGACCAATATAATAGGGTGTTGAGTACCTTAAACGGGTGAGATCAGCTTGGATTCTTCAAAGATATCATTATAAGTTGATGGAAGAGTGCATTGTGCTCCTTGATTTTTTTATATTGCACAATTGTATATTTGTTCAAATGATCCTGCTTTATAGCTTGAGGACTAGAAAGTAAAGAGCTAGTAGGGGATATTACAAGTTTTTTCTGTAATACATTCTATAATACTATATTTATCCATCATTATGTTTTGTCGTAAAATTCATAGACTATTATATGGCTAAAATATCATACCTTACTAAGAATCATGTCAAACAAATCAATTAGAGTGACATGGAATTTAATATTATCCTGGAAAAGACTTGATGGCAGTGGATATGACTTACATGTTTATGAGTTTATCATTTTTTTCCCTAAATTATTAACTTATTCAAGATTTTATCACTAGATATGAGATCACTTTGGTAGTAAGAGTTCACCTACCAACCATTTAGAGCTATATGTTTTCTATATTCTATTGTACATGGCTCGATATGCTAGTTTACAATTAATTTGATAGTTTGTGTGAAAGGAGTTTCCTCTTTAATGTTAGAATAATCATTGGCCATCAGAACTTAGTTAAGGAGTTGATATCATTGACCTCAATTTTATATTCTCCAGTCTCCTGGTTCCTATCCGTTAAGTATTTCTTTTGCCTTTTTATCATGTAATGTACAATGATATTCATTTGTGCAAGAAATATTGTTGTGATATTTGCAACATTTATTATTTATTCTTTGTGTTACCAATATAGAAGGTGGAACTATATTCCAATTCATTCTAGTAATTATTTTTGGGTGGTGAAAGAAGAAAGAGAAGAAGATTAAGAGGAGATATTTTTTTGAGAAGGATGCAAGGAATATTATTAAGTGGATTTGTATAGCTTGGGCTCATTATTGCATGCACATTGAAAGGCATGCTAGAAAGAGGAAATGACAAATACATCTAGTTTATTTATAAGATTATGAAACAATTTCAAATAACTTGATTTTAAGGCTGATTTTTGTTACTTCAATTCATGTAACTCGACTATGATGGAGAGATATATCAAAACGTAGTATATTATGGTAAACTATGATTGGGTGGTTTTTTTAGTTTGTCTCAATAGAGACTATTAACCTATTTTTTGGTTTGTGGGAAAATAATCAAAACAATTGTTATTCATTCTCGAAACATATTTGATTTTATTATGAAAAAAATTAAAATCTCAGTCTAAAACTCCCATTCTATTTGGTTTGATTATGATTCCATGTCACAATGATAACTTATTAAAAAATACGGAGATCTCATCACCTACATTTCACTAGATGCATAAGGTTATAACATTGGAGAACATGAAAATATACCAACTTTTTTTGTTTCATGACACTTATGGTTTAAAGGACAAGGTTTTTACTTCTTGTGTGTCAAATCCATTACTAACTATATTGATAAGAATGAAAAATAGGTTGTGGTTCAACTTTCCTATTTTTCCCGTGCGTATTTTGAATGTGTGAAAATACCCTCTCTATAACAACATGTGTGAGAGAGGTGTGTGTAGGAGAAGCATGCGAGGTAGTTGTGTGTGGGATAATAGCAAGATTGCATCTATGAGAGTGAAAAAGTCATGATGAGAACCTTTAGAGCTTATCAAAGAATTATCATTAGGGTTTTCCATTCAACATCAGTGCATTCATAGATTACCTAATGCCTTTTGATAGAAATGGACAAGAATGAAATTCCATATGCAAAATAAGGACCTTTGCCTATCCTTAATTTAGCTAAACTTGAGTGTAGGAGGATGGCCCACGTATAGATGCACACTATTGTTTTCATCGTACTTATAGGAAAATGTTGGCATATATCACTGATGTTGATGTTAAAATATTTCTCTTTGTGTACCTAGCAATGACTACTCTTTCCAATCTGATTCTTGTAATTATGAACATTTAGCACAAGCTGAAATACTATGAACTAGTGCAAACACATCAATATTATGTTTAACCATAGACATCCAAATCATAAATATACAATGAAATATCCATGATTGATATATATATATCTTTTCACATGATTTTAGAAATTTTGAAAAAAAAGAAGAGGAGAAAATGAAATCCCAAATTTCTCTTAGTTAAGCATGCGAAAACACAATTACTAGGAGCAACACATTATTTTTTTTTAAGTACTTTTTGGTATGTTCCCAATTACAAAGAACTACACATAATTAAATTTTCGTTTTTTTGTACTTATATATATATATATATATATATATATATATATATATATATATATATATATATATATATATATATATATATATATATATATATATATATATATAATATTATTTTTGATATCTAATTGGAAAAATTGTAAAAAAATATATTATTAATGTTATTTTTTTAAAACATTATAATTATAAATCTAGAACATAATTTCTTATTAAAACTTTATTGTTAATTAAATTTATCTAAAATAGTTGGAGAATGGATATTTATCCATATTTTTCTCACATAAATTCAATTTCAACACATAATACATTAAACTCATATCTAATTTCAATAATAATCTTATTTTTACTTGATAAAATAAAAATCAATATTACTTATATCTATTCAATAAGAAACTGGACAATTTTTTTGTGGGGTGAATGGATCCTTTCATTAATAAGAAGAAAATTGCATATAGCTTGGATTTCCAAACTAGCACTAAAATCAAGGAGATTATTGAGACTAGCAAGCTACCTACCAATAACAAACAATCATAAATTAACTACAACAATCATGACTACATAGAAATCTCCTTGAAGATCTGAGATTTCAAGGGGGGGAATGCCTCTGACATTGGCATGATTTTCCTTGAGTTGACTAATTTTTCACCATATTCTTGGATCAATACCTTATTTCTCTTGCAAACTCATTTTTGGAGTCTTTCTCTTGCGTGGATTTCACCTTGAAATTATTCGTTTGAACCCAAATATTGAATTGTGAAGAACTTGAGCCCATTCAATTTGTTTCCTTGTTTCGAAGATAAGCGTTGTACAAAATCCTATCTTGATGGCTGGCATGTCCTTCATATATTTTCCATGCCATTATTTTGCAAGGGAAATTAGTTGTGAGTCATCCAGATCCATATCTTCTAGTAAGGCTTTAGCTTTTAATTCTTCTAATAGGGTGCTAACCATTTCCTATGGTAATGGATTTACTAGTTCTCTTCAAGAGACTTTTGCACAAACTCTATATGATTCAATAGAGAGTTATGGGGTTTTCATTCTGTTGATTGCATGCTTAATTGAATGTTTTCTTTCTCTGTATACTCCTTTAGAGAGGATACAGATTAAAACCTATTTATATATCTGAGGATTAGGTTAGGATTTGAGGTACACTGAGAACTCAAATTTCTTCTTATTTGTGGGACTTTTCCCAAATCATCTTGCTCTTTTTGATAAGGGTGTTCTTCAAGAAATTACTTGGTATTAATCGGACAATAACTAATAAGAATCACATATTCATGATCATTCTTTCATCTAAAGGGGGAATATTCATAATCTAGAGACTTCTTCCAAGCACTATCTTGATAATAAATATATATGGATACAGGAAGAATTCGAGAGATATTCATGTAAACATAGATTCAAGCATATGATGCATACCTACCTCTCTTAGTAGCCTTCAATGATTTGAAAAAGTTTATGATGGCATTTTCGATACCTTCAAATGTTTCCTCCTTCTAATATTCCTTGGGAAGAGAAAATAAGTGTACCCACATCAAGCCAACAAGGAATTATTCCTTCTTCTGATTATACTACTCCTTCCAAAATTGCATGAAGAGCCCTGCATTGTTAAAAATGTATGGCCCCTTCAAAAACCCTCAATTTTTCTTTCAAGTTGGAGAAAATGAATATGAAGAATCTTTTTTCCCTTAGCTCCAATTCTATCTGACCCTGGAGGTTCCATATTTTTTGGATCCTCCCAATCAAATACTTTTCAGAGGGCTATAATTTAATTAATTTTCAAATTAGAGTGTCATCATGCATATATTGGATATATTCTCTAAGGTTGTTATATTTAACCTCATATTTTGGATATTGCACCGCTTTTCATAGGAAACACCCTGGATTTATAGCTTGCTAAGATGCACCCAACAAAGGTTTCACTGTAAAACTAGAAACCCCACTTCACCTAGTTACTCTTCCAAAAGGATATGAAAGATGACGAGATTGAAGGGGAATACTAGTATATCCAAAAAAATTATGAATTCCTAAAACAATTTGGCTAGAGTGGGTAGAGCTCCCTCTCACGAAAATGAGCATGGATTGCTATATAGGAAAAACCCTAAAATTTATGTAAACTCAAACCAAACCTATGTTTTATGTGAAAGTGAACATTATGAGTTAGAACAGAATGGATTTATCTTATACACCTATTCAATAGCACTAATATAAATATTAATATATATAAGCTAAATTATAATCTAACTTATAATATATTAAATAAAATATAAAGTAGAGATGTATTTATAAATTATATGTGAACATGAAAATTGATTAATTAAGTTTGAGAATTAACATATCTATGAAGTTTAATAAATTGATTTAATTTATCCATTTTGACAAATAAGACATGTAAGAAAAAAATTTATCAAAATCTCAAGTGAGAGACATTTTTCTACTTTTGATATAGCTGTTATATTTATAATGCTTTGGATAGTTGTTTGTCTTATGTTTCATTCTCTTGCTATAGAAAAAATCAATTTCTATTTTTCTCTAGAGAGAGGAAAAAATCACGACATGTAATATAATTAAAATTAATGATATTTTAATCTACGACCATCTATCCATATTATGGCTAAAATATTTAACGATTATAGCACTAATTGTGTGAGGCCCTCTTTGCAATATGTTTAATCTTTGCATGGGATTTCTACCACTGTAGCATCATGGTTTCAAACTCTAGGGTCATGCCTTGAAAATGTATACACTGGCTATTTGAACAGGTGCTTTTCTAAGTTTGGTTTGAGGCTTAGAATTGGTACTTCTTACGGTTGGAAGTATGTTTTAACTTGTGGTTTTAGGGTAAATTAGAATATTTTGGTTGTATTTTGACATCTATTCATGTTTTAAAAGTCTCCATCCCACTTTTGGTCCAAAAATAGGGCAATAGGTAATTTACCTCGAATCTGTATCTAGTGTTTGAAATTACAAGTCAAGATCACTTTTGAATTTTTTAGGTCAAACACTCATTTACCAAGTGAGTTGGTTTCCTAATTTAGTTTCGAAGGGAAGTTGAGTTCCCTTTGTTATTTTATTTTGTAATATTTAATATATTCTAGAAGGAATGAATTTGTTAGGAGGTTATATATATGTTGTTTAGTTCCTACATAAAAGCGGAATCTAGATATAACTGATATTTTGTTAGAAAAGATAGGAATTATATTTGATTTTCTAGATTAATTGAACGAAAACTATATTAGAAAAAAAGTATCATAGGTACTTAAATAGAAGAATAGATAAATGAGATAGAGTTAGAGAGTTTAGAGAGCGAAGAGTAAGAGATTTGTGTACACAAAGGGATTTTGCATGACTATTACTATCATTTTCCCTTTTCATTCTAAGATCAGTAGACCTCTGTTAATTTTATGTATACATGTCAATCTCTGTGAGTGTATTTTAGTTTTGGGTTATCACATTCTTAATCATATGTAGTTTGTTGCAGAATTTAATTATGTTACAAGCATTATAACGAGGCTGAAAATATTTTTACGCTCTTTGAGCATCCGAACTTGTACTATAATCCATATTTAAAACAATTTGGTTTTTGATGAAGGAATTCAATTTCTAAATGTTCTGGACCTCTGAACTAGTGTTTCAAATGGCTACAAGACATATCCAGTGTGGTACCTTGCAACCAGAAATCTAGGCATCCAAATAATTGTACAAAGTAGCATTTTCAAAGTCCCCTAGACCACCGAATTGAGCCAGATATTTGGGCTAATCCAGCTTTGTGAGGGAGTGTCACTTGTCAATTTTTATATACCAATGAATTATCCCATACTAGACTCAAATAATTTGTGGACCTCATTGTAATGTGGAGTAAGAGTTACATTTTATTTAATTAAATTTTTGAATTATTACCAAAATTCAAGCATATAGACATTCGACCTAAAACCTTTTTGTAAACCCCCAGAGACAACAATGTTTTAGAAAATAATTTGGCCCCAAAAACTTGAATATAATACCAATACCTCATAGATAATAAATATGGCACTAAAAGAGATCTACCCAGAGAAAAATTTGTAAAAGTCTCTGGATTTTGAAACAAAAATAGAGGATCTGCCTATGTGAAACAAAAACTAAGAAAAAGGAAAGGATCTATGCGACTAATCGACATCAATAAATGACTAAGTATGGAAAATGGTAAAAAATATACTAAAATTAATTTTAGAATGATGAGGACTAATTAAAACATTCTAAGTGTAAAGGAGAAAATTACTAATGAGATGTGAGTAGGTAAAATGGTGTGGAAGATTATAATGTGGCTTCTGCATCCACATTCATGAAAAATGACTAAGTATAGAAAACGACAAAAATACATAAAAATAGCTAAGTATGGGATTGTGAAAATTGAGTTACACTTGAAGGGTAAGGTCAAGTGGTAGAAAATTATAATGGGGAAGGGTAAGGTAAAGTGATGAGAAATATTATAACGTAGGAAAGAGAAGGTAAGGTGATGTAGAAAATTATAATGTGGGTCATCCACTAGAATGACTAAGTATAAAGTGATATTGTGGAGTGATAAATCAATAAAAATGGCTAGGTATAGGAGGTTGCAAATGTGATAGATAATTTTAATGTTGTATAAATGCACTATAAATGTAGTGTTGCAAGAATGTGGGTGTAAGTTAAGGATTGTGGAAATGTGGGTTGTAGGATACATGAAGCTCTTTTGAAGTTTCAACACCAACAAGTGAAAATTTGATTAAGCATATAAAGGTGGGGAGGTAAGGTGATGTAGCAATAAAATAATGTGGTGAGGTGACGAAAGTTCTTTAGCATCAACAATCCATTAAAATGAATAAATAAAGAATTTTAGTGAAGGAATAATTTTGTAAAAATGGCCTAGTAAATAGGTAAAGTAAATGACTAAGTAATAGGAGGTAAGTAAGCAATATAAGGGTAGTAATTCCACATGTAATTAACACTTAGTAAAAAATGGATGGGGAAAATAGATACCCCTAAGAAAGGAATAAAATGAAATGGATAATGAGTGGAAAATAAAATATTAATAATAAATAAAATGATAATTGGAAATGGGCCTATGTTTTTAATTATGTAAAATTCTAGAAAAAGTTAACATGTAGGAGTATACAATGAGATGATCACAACACATTTCCTTCCTCTTGGTATTTTTTTGTTGTTATATTGTTGAAAATATAAATTATACACATTGGCCTCACTTCTAAATTCTTCAATACTTGCGGTCTATTCAAAGATAGAGTCATTTGGCACTGGTCAAAGTTTAAAATTTGTTCTCCAGTTGATCGAGTATGACTCTAAACAACTCTAGTTGATGGGTGAAAAGAAAACACATAAACCAATGCTTATTATAATGCAAAGTTTTGTTGGTAAACACAACAAGTCATCTATTTACATTTTATTTTTATGGAAGTCCCAATCAAATCATCCAAGTGTCTCATGCTTCTTCATGACCATATTTACAAGCTTAACCTCTAATGTATTCATGAGGCGACGGGGTGATTGTGTTTAATCAAAGGGATCTTGAAAAAATGTTCATCGATAATTATTTCAAGTATTTGACTCTCAATATCATGATTAATATCATTTTCTTCATCTTGCAAGGCTTCCCAAATGCTTCTTAAATTATCATATGCTTATGATGATGGCCCAATGGTAAGAAAATCATGACAAAATCCATGTAAGATGATATTGTTTTAGGACTAAGCCAAATATTTTTCCTTCCCATCTAAAGACATAATAAATAGTTTGATAAAGGCATCTTCATGCTTCATGCCAATATTCACAACATATTCCACAATTTATTAAGCATTCACCATCAAAACATAGAACATTTATTCTCCATGCTAGAAGGATATCATTGGGATAACCCACAATTTTGCTAAAATTAAAATGAGGAAAGAGGTAATGAAACACCATTTCAACATGAGAAGACAAGAAAGGAGTCACCAAGGTGAATTCTCAAATCCTTGAATTACTGCTTGTTCACCTTACAAGAAAATTTTCTATAAGGAAATTAGGCTTATTCCCTTCAATGGATTTTCCAAATAAACTTGTCAAGTTTATTAAAAGTAAACTAGACAAGGAAAAATAAATATTTCCATTATAATGAGAAAAATGTTGTTGCTCAAACTCTTGGTGAAGGGAAAGTCTAATGCTAAGAAAAAGTATTGAGGGAAATTGCTAGGAGAGCCACCCACTGTCACCTAAATGGCCTTTCCTCTCACTTTAAAGTCTTAGGAAAGAGCCTAAACCTAAGTGGGGAATCCTTACATGCCAAAAAACTTTGGATTTTTGTGGGAAATTATAAAATCATGAACTTAAGGGAGTTGTAACCTTAGAAAACAAACTCTAGCTTAAAAAACTCAATTTTGTGCAAAATAAATGAAAAGACACCCAAAAACTCTGAACACTTTTTTTTTTTTAATCCAAATTTTTAGCAACAATGTTATGAACCATTTTTTTTTGTGCAATAAACATGAAAAGCACCCCGAAAATGAAAAGTGTTGATGTTACATCAACATTTTTTTTTTCTTTTCTTTGAGTTAAAATTCCCAATTTCTTTTAACAATGGCATTAAAGCTAATTTTTTTGTGCAATAAACATGAAAAACACCCCAAAATCAAAAAGTGTTGATGTTTCATCAACAATTTTTTGTTTGTTAAAATTCAAAATTTGTTACCAATGAAATTAAAAATAAATTATCATGACCTAAAAAAACCTTAAAATTCCAATAGTTTTCGATAACAGTGTTGAATACTCCAAAAATCCTTAAAATTTTAACAATTTTAAACCATGATGTTAAATATAAAATATGATGAATCTAAGAAACCTTAAAATTATGACATTTTTTAGCCATGGAATTAAAACCAAATATCATGTCTATAAAAAAAACTTAAATTTTCAACATATTTCAAGACCAAATATCATGACCAAAAAAAAAATTAAAAAAAAAACCTAAATCAAAGACTCATTATAGAAAGAGTATTTTTTTTTTGAATTCTAAAAATAAAGCTCTTTTAAAATATTAGCCTAACACAACTTGACACAAAGTAAAAGCAGTGAGGGTAGACATGACCCATTACAATGAAACTTAAAATCGACCATCAAATTAACACTAGTAGGGGCGAACTTGATTCATTGTAACAAAAACTTAAAAATCAACTATCAAATTGACACATAGTAGGGTTAGGTTGTTAATCGAACATCGACATAACCCATGTAGTAAAAAAAGAAGTTAAAAAAATAGATAAATAAATAAAAATGAGAAAACGAAACAAAATAAAATTTGAAAATTAAGAAAATTAACATCAAATGAGAAAAAAAATAAAGAGTTAAAAAATAAATAAATAAATAAAATAAAACAAAAATAAAAATAAAAATTAAATTAAATTAAATTAAAAATTAAAAATGTCAAAAAAAAGAAGGATAAAAAAAATTCAAACATAAAAATAAACAAAATCAAACATAAAGATGACATCGGTGGGGCAGGTAAAAAAACCCTACCAATAGAAGGTGGATCAGAGCGATGGAGAATGGTTAAGGAAACCCTAGCTCTCATGGCAATGGAGGCTCTAGTTCACGGCTCCCTCACCACATCTACGCAGTAAGTGACCCTTATGTTATTCTATTATCTCTACACGTTAATTGACGTCGACTCGCCTTTACACTCGGTTTTCAACAAACTTGTCGACATTAGCTCGTGAATGCTTTTGGGACATCCTCGACCATCATTCTTACAATGTTTTCGGGGTTCTTTGTGGTATTAGGGTTGACCTCGACTGGCTTGGTAGACAGTAAAGGAGACTGCCCGCATATGGGAATCATAAATTTGCAGTTACAACTCTGGACCACAACATTGTTTACCGACAACTACTAGTTGTTTTCTGGGAACATATCATTTTCACGGAAGAATTGTTTTCGTTGGTGTTTTAATTATGGAACCTACCGAAAATGAGAGTAACGTCGTTATGGAGGAGGAGTTTTTGGACTACTCCTTGGACACATTAGCGCCAGAACAGATTTGGACCCATTTTCCACATCAGCAATTAGCTGGGGAACAACCGCGTGATTTTCTAGAAGGGATAGCACAATTGGAGGCTCGAAAGTCAGATATGGAGATTGTGGTGCTAGCCTCAGGGTTTCCAGAGTTTAGGTTTTCTAATGCAAACCCTAATGACCAGCTTACGAGCCTCTGCCTGAATACCCCGGCTTCCCCGGTTTTTCCCATAACCTCGCCATCGACGTTGCACATTTTGAACCAGCAACAAGAGACTTATAGTTTGGGTGAGGGGTTGGTACATGGCGAATGTAATTTGGGATAGGGAACAGTTAATGATGGGGATTTTGGCTTCAAACAACTTGGTTTGGGACCAGGGTTACACTCTCAGCCAAGACACTATACACAGAGGTTCGTCGTCGATGATAGCTTTTGGCAGCTTTGAGGGTTTTCCTATTCTGACTACTCAACCAGAAGAAAAGACTTCCTTAGATTCTAATGACGCTCAGCCGGAGGAAGGTGGGCCTCTTAGAGAGAACCTCCCCACAGAACTGGTAAGAAGAAAGCCCGTTGTACCAGAAGCCATGAGAAATATCATGAATTAGTATTTGGTATCAGGGTGAGCATGTAGAAGGAAAAATAGACTACACAGACAGTGTTGGAGGGGTGATTTAGAGGGAAAAATTACACCACGGCCAGACTCAAAGAGATGGACCATGGAGATTTGGGGTCACCTTCTTGAACAACTCCCAGATGTCCTGACTATGAATAGAGGTTGGTTCACTTTGATTTTCCCCACCCCTGATATGGTGAGTTGGTTTCTCACTAAATATTGGCATATCGAGATGACTCTGATACTCCTAAGCATTGAACCCCACTCTTTGATCCTGATAAGGAGAAGTTGGGTGCCAGACCCATTTGGGTACGATTACCAGGTTTACCCCTCCAATTCTAGACGTACGACGTGCTCAAATGTATAGGTAAGGACCTTGGTATATACCTCGACCATGACAGATCATATCTGGAAACGAGTAACATCTCTATGGCTCATATCCTTGTTCACTTAGACACCCGGGAAGGCCTGGTTGAAATCTATGTGTTGAAGCACGAGAACTTCTCCTGATTTCAGATACTTGATTATGAGGGAGTTACATTTCGATTTCGACGGTTCCATGATGTGGGGCACATATACAGAGACTGCCCCCTCATTGTGGTTGCAACTTTGACAAGTTATAAAACCCTGGTCCATGCTGGAACACAAACGACAGAGAGTTTCGGGGGTCTCAATCATCGGTCTGCACCGCATCTGGAGGATCATCAAAAGCTCAATCAACGTCCACTATCCACATTGATGAATTCCTCGACTGTGCAGACATCGACTGTACCAGAGGCACTTCTGCCTAATGAGGAGGATCTCAGCCCTATCACGGGTACCATGTCCTCTACCTCCTCACCTATTACTTTTAATCTCATTTTTTCTTTTGCATCATCTGTTATTACTCATATTAATAATCTTCATATTTTAAATAATAAGCTTGCCCCTGTTTTTTATCTTGTTGCAACGGCTCCCCCCATCCCCTGCTTTGCCCCCCCTTCATTCCCTGTTGTAGAAACTAACCCCTCTGAATGCTCTGACTCATTGGGGACTGACCCTCCTTATCGTTATAATTTTCGCTCTTCAGCTAAGATTTTAGCCGACATTTCGTATGGGCTTGGTGACGACCCTGCACTATCTGCCCTAAAAGCCACCAGAGGAAGGCCATCCAGGATTTCCAAATCTATTCATCAGGATAGGAGGGGCATTTCCATGGGGAAATAAGATACTATTTATCGGGTCCTTAGAGCGAGGAAAACCCCTGCAAATGGTTTCCCATGATCTATCTGTCCATTAATTGTAGAGGGTTGGCCAACCCTGATAAGAAATTGGCCTTCTGTCGTTTACTGGAACCAGAAAGGGTGGACGCCATATTGCTACAGGAAACTTTAAGCATTGGTGAGACTATCCTATATTTTCTCACCTTGACCTGTCCTTATTGGAATTTTCATACTTTGGATGTGCAGGGTCACTCAGGGGGAAGTGAAATTAGTTTCAATAACCATAACATACAAATACTCAATGTGTAGGGATCATAATGGATACTTGGGGCAGATATCTTAGCCTCAGAGATTGGTACCCCCCTCATAATCATTAATATTTATGGCCCCTATCACAGTAGACCCGTTTTCTAAGATAAACTTTTGCCATCATCCATATTAAAGTCGGAGCATATCATCGTGGGAGGTGATCTTAATTTCTCATTGGGTCATGGTGAATCCTGGGGACCTCAAGCCTCGTCGAATCCTTTGACTAGTTACTTCAAGAAATATCTACACAAATCCAACCTCATTGATTTGGCGATGGCCAAGAAGATGACTACTTGGCGCAATCGTAGGATTGGGGAAGATTCTCTTACTATACGCCTAGATCAATTTTTACTCTCTGTTAAGCTTGCTACCTGGATGAACAGAGTCTAAAAATGGGTGGGATCTGGTGGATTATCATATCATTCACCCATTTAACTTGAGATTATTTTTTATCACAAGAAACCCCACTCCCCTTTCAAATTCAATTCATCTTGGCTCAAGGAACCTAAGTTTCGTCAAATTGTTGTGGAGAATTGGAATCACTGCCACATGCATCCAAATGCCCAGCCTACATCTGTATAGCCAACAACCTATCATGCATTAAAGAGAATACCATAAAGTGGGCTAAGGAGAAAAAGGTTAAAGAAGAAGAAGGGTTGAGAAGGATTCAACAGGAAATTGCTTCCTTGCTTGATGAGGATGGCAGGGGACACTCATCGGAGGAGCACAAAGCCTCCCTCATCACGCTGGAAACTAAGAAAATTCATCTGCTCAGAATAAAGGAGGAGGCTTGGCGACTTAAGAGTAGAGCCATTTGGCTGGAGGCAGGGGATAAGAACACCAAATTCTTTCAACAGTGCGCCAAAGGTAGAAAAGGCATAAACACTATCTAGGAGATTATTGATCAACATGGTAGGGTGGCCAAGCCTCATCATCAATTATTGGATATGGGCATCAAAAACTTCTCCCATATCTATAGTCATCACGGGGTTGCTAATATAGGTGAGGTTCTCAGTATAGCAAGACTGATGCCCGATGTGTGCATGACGAGGATGAGGATGCTCTCAATGCCTGTGTCACCCTTGCGGAGATTGAAGCAGTCCTTAAATCGTTCAAAAAGGACAAGAGTCCTAGGCTAGATGGTTGGCCAATCGAATTCTACCTTTACTTCTTTGATCTCATTGGATTGGATTTGCTTCTGGTCATCAAAGAATGCAGATTATTGGGCATAATGTTTGATAGTTTCAATTATACTTTTATAGCCCTCATCCCCAAGGTGGACAAACCCCTTTCTTTTAATGACTACCAGCCTATTTCCCTCTATAGTTGCCTATACAAAATCATTGCAAATATTATAGCCAACTGCATTAAACCCATCTTATCCCAACATATCTCCAAGGAAAAATTTGCCTTCCTCCATCATAGACAAATCCATGAGGCCATTAGCACTACTCAAGAAGCCCTGCACTCCATCAAGCTCCATAGCTTCAAATGCTCCATCCTCAAGATTGACTTGGCCAAAGACTTTGATTGTGCTAATTAGACTTTCCTTCAGTTTATTCTCACTCACATTGGGTTCCCCCACTCATTTATTCAATGGATTATGTGTTGCATCTCCTCTACCTCCTTCAGCCTGCTCATTAATGGGGCTTCTACCCATTTTTTCCATGCTGGGAGGGGGCTCCGACAAGGCTGCCCATTATCCCACCTCCTCTTCCTTCTGATCATGGAGGGCCTCACCTCCCTCATTGCCTCTGCTAGGAATGAGGTTGAACTTCAGGGAGTCAAAATCACTGACACTATTTACCTGACTTATTTGTTTTTTGTTGATGATGTGCTCATATTTATAGATGGCTCCTTGCAGGAATTCATTTGTTTCAACAAAATTTTATCCACCTTCTGTACAGCAACTGGGATGCTCCCCAATCACAACAAATCCACCATTATGTTCTCAAAATGCTCAGCCCATGAGAGACAACATGTGCTTCATTTATTCAGTTTTGAACATCGTCTCATTGAGGAGGGCCTCAAATACTTGGGATTTAGACTCAAGCCTAATGATTACAGAATCAATGACTGGAATTGGTTCATTGCCAAAATTGAGAAGAGAATCAACATTTGGCAGTAGAAATGGCTCTCCAGAGCGGGTAGACTTGTCCTCATCAAATCTGTGCTGGAGGTGATACATGTCTATTGGATGGAACTTGCATGGATACCTAAAGGTGTTACCAATAGAATTCAACAAATATGAAGACGATTCCTTTGGCAGGGTAAGGATTCAAAACACACCTTTGCATTGGTGAAATCGGAGAAAATTACCAATCCCAAACAGTGAGGGCGCTGGGGCCTCAAGGATCTTAACCTATTTGCAAAATCCCTGGCCACCAAGATGGGGTGGCACCTCTTGACCTCAGACAACCTGTGGCAGGAGGTCATATATTCCAAATATATTTCTCCTATTCCTACTCTTGACTGGATCAGATGCTCACATTGTCCCCATACTTCATCATCTGTGGTGTGGCAAGCTATCACAAATTCCTTAGCACTCATTAAACAGGGGTTGGCTTGGCGGGTAGGAGTCGACACACAAGTTCGAATTGGCCTGGACCCATGGTCAGGTTGTGGCAGGGAGCATCTAATTCCCCAGGACATAAGATTATTCCTTAGGGAACGATGGATTTTGAGACTTCGACAGGTAGCGGACAATGATAATTCAAATTGGACCACCCAAGAGTGGAAATCAGCCACTGTACTCAACAACCCAGAGCAATGGCAAGGGACATGGAACATGTATATTAGGGCACTTAAGTTATCCCATATCAGGATTATCGGCACAAATGATGAACTGATCTAGGCCATTACTCCCAAAGGTTACTACACACCTAAAGATGGATATGATGCTCTCACTCAGACACAACTACCTCCTGAGCTGGGATGGTGGTGGAAACAACTTTGGAAGCTTAAGCCCCTCCCCCCCCCCCGCACCCCCCCCCCCCCAAAAAAAAACCATCTCTTTATGTGGTGTATCCTAACTAATTGTGCACCAACTTAGGACAATCTGGCTAAGCATTCCATCTATGGTCCCTCAGGATGTGCACACTATAAAGAATATGCGGAAGACATCCTCCACCTCTTCCTCAACTTCCCTGTGGCACAAAATATGTGGATGCAGATCACAAAGGACCTGGAAATTAATTTACTTTGGCATGGGGACACCATCCTACCAACTTGGAAAAACTAGTGGCATGCCACTACCTCAAGCAAGGCTCGAAATCTGCCACTCCTAATAACTTGGGGTCTTTGGCTATCTCAGAACCATAGCACATTCCAAAGTGCACTGACCCCCAGGCACACCATTCACAACTTTATACTAGCCCTCTATCACTCCATCCCTAAAGAGACACTCTCAAAAGTTGAAAGGGTTATTACGTCGGAAGTCATCGATAAAAACTTTCCTTGGGCCTATTTCGATGGTGCGGTCGAAATTGATGGTTGCGGTGGAGGCGCATTACTTTACCTATCCGATGATAATTTCTATCAGATCAAAACGAGATGGGCCCCAGCACTAAAAACTATTCAGAACTCAATTGTCTCATACTGCTTCTTATATCGAGTTAGAGAAGAGATGCAACAGGATACAAATCTTTGGGGACTCAAAGATCATTATAAACTAGTTCAATAATATTTTTTCATGTCATACACACTCTCTTAGAAATTTGTTGGATGAAGTGCTTGCTCTTTAAAATCATTTTGATAACATTACTGTCACTCGTATTTACAGGAAAAGAAACTAGGATGCTAACCGCTTGTCAAAATAAGCAATGCAAATAACTTGGGGACACTGGCACATAACAGAACACCTGGGAGCAGACATATATCAACATTATCATTATCCTTTCATACAGGATTTTGGGCCCCCAGAGCCTTTGGAACAACCTGTCTGATCCCAGGCTTTATGGTTTTTGTGTTATATTTTGATTACTTTCCTTTGCATATAGATGTTTATTATATGATATCCATGTTTATAGGGGCACGATTTGTGCCAATTTTGTACATATTTTTCTATTATCCTGCTGAACACAGTTATAACAAAACACTACTGATATTTTTTGAAAACTATTGGATATGGATGATGCATCCTGAAGCAAATGTAACATGTAATTTTCCTTACCATTAATAAAAATTACAACTTTTTCATAAGAAGAAAAAATTAAAAAAATAAATAAATAAAAATTAAAAGATAGAAAATACAAAAATAAACATCTCAATAAAAAAACATATTTAATAGAAAAAACACAAACAAAACAAAATTAAATAAAAAATTAAATATTTAACAAATAAAAAATATAAATAAATGAAACAAAATTAATAAATTTAAAAAATCAAATTTTTTATTAAAAACAATTAAAATGTATAAAAAAACGATTAAAAAAATTGTGGGTGAGGTCGATACCCTTGCTCTGTTGCGACACTAAGGGAATGCGATGGACCTAGGGTTCGATTATCAGAATCAACCCCACCCACATAATGCTCTCACACATCATCGTGTGAGTAGGGTTGATTATGAGAATCTATCCCTAGCCAATTTTTTATTTTTTTAAAATAATTTATGATATAGTTTTATTATTATTATTATTTTTAAATTTTATATTTTAAGATATATATATTTTTTTTCTAAATTTATTTTATATATGTATTTTTATTTTATTTGTAATATTTTTTTAATTTTTTTTATTTATTTATATATTTTTTAAATTTGTTTTGCATTTTGTTTCTTCTTCAATTTGTTTCATCTTGATTTTTCATTTTATTTTATTTTTTTGATTTTTGATTTTATTTTATTTTAAATTTTTTTATTTTTTTAAATATTATGTTTAAATTTTTTATAATTTAATTTAATTTAATTTATTTTTATAATTTTTTATAATTAAATTTTGTTTTAACTGATTTATAATGTTTTTATATTTTATTTTTTATGTTTTGCTATTTTTTTTATTTTTTTTATTTTTTTACTTTCAAATTTTTATTTTTATTTTTTAAGTTTATTTAATTAAATTTTATTTTCAAATTTTTAAACAAATTTTTTTTTTTTTTTTGTTATTTTAAACTTGGTTTTTGGTTAAATCTCTTTGTAATTATTTTTAATCAATTTTTTCTTCGTTTACTTAAATTTTATGTGTATTATTTTATTTTATTTTTTAAACTTCGAATATTATCATTCTGACGTAAAATCCATAAAAAAAATCATAAAATTTTATATATTTTTAATTTTTTTTAAAAAATATTTCATATAGATTTTTTATTTCATATTTCATTTTTAGTGAATAGTGATGAAATTTGGATTTTTCATTTTATTTTATTTTAATTTTTTATTAATGTTTAATTTTTTTAAATATTATGTTTAATTTTTTTATAATTTAATTTAATTTATTTTATTTTGGTAAGAAAACATTGTTCACCTCAGCGAATCACAAAAATTCTTAATCACCTTTCTCACCAATAATATGTTGACGTGAAAGAATTTAAATCGTTCGTTTAAATTATCCTTCGTTTCTCCACCGTCCACATCGCTTTGTCGACCGCCGCGCGCAAAACTCCGTCTCCATTTCTCTGTGCCTCAAAATCCATGCAGTTTTCCATGATGCTAGTAAATCCTTTTTGGCCTTCTGCTTATGCTTACATACCTTTCCTTTTGGAAAATCCAGAACCCATTAAGGGCTCTCTTCTCAGAGTTTCTAATACAAATCAAAGCTCTTTAGCCATAACATTCAAAGCCCATCAATTAGTTCAGCTATTCAATGGTTGAATCCAGCACAGACCGCAGGGAAAAAATTCCCCTATGTCTACACCCAATGTCAATCTATCCATGCTCATTCTATGTTCCCCTGTCAGGATACTCCCAGAGAGAGAATTCGGTACTCGGATGTGATAAACATTCCTGGACAGATGAGCTTTGTAATGTTTGCTGCCCATAAGGGCCAGATGGCTCCTTCCATAGGTGAAGCAAAGGGACCATGCCCTGATGAGAAGTGGGTTATGCATGGAAGAATTGTTGAACATTTTTCAATGCAACATCCAATACCTCCATATATGTTTGCATTTGCTGTGGGGAATATTGTTTCTAAGGAGGTTGGTCCCAGGAATAGGATATATTCTGAACCTTGTCCTGTTCTGGAAGCTGCAGAAAATGAGTTCAGGAACACAGAGGAGATGATAAAGCAGAGGGAAAAGCTCTTTGGTGAATATGAATCGATATTTGATCTCCTTGTATTTTCCCCGAGTTTCCCATATGGAGGAATGGAGAATCCCATGTTTGCTTTCTTAACCCCCACTGTCATCGCATGGGATTTGAGTGGTGGGCAGGTTGTGGCCCATGAGCTTGCACACAGCTAGACCGGAAATCTCATCACCAATTCCACAAATAATGACTTTTGGCTAAATGAGGTATTATTACATATAAACCTAACTATATCTTACCATATGCTCTAGAAAATACGTTGTTGAAAATCTGAGTTTTGAGGGTTTAGGGTTTTAAGATTTGGGAAGTGTTCTTTTGCAGGGCTTTACGACATATGCAGAGCGAAGAACTGTGGAAGTTGTACAGGGTGAGGAGCGTGCTACTTTGAATATTGGCTTAGGTTGTTCAGAATTGAAGGATGAGATGCAGAGATTCAAGGATAATATGGAATTTACCAAATTGAGAACAAACCAGGACGGGGTTGATCTTGATGATGTTTACTCTTCTGTCCCTTATGAAAAGGGTTTTCAGTTCATTTGGTGTATTGAGCGTCAGGTCTTACTCACCCTTTTTTTTCCCTTTGTTTTTGTTTTTTGTATCTGTATGTTGTTCGTTTCGATTCCATTCTAATCCTCCTACAGTTAACTCATGATGTTAATGCGGAGTGGGTCCGAAGCCCTGTGTTTTTCGTCTCAGGCAGAAGAACTGGGAGGCTGCGCCTATAGTAAAGTTGTTACTAGCAGTGTATATGATTGGTCCTTGGAGGCAAAGGTCTGTAATTTTTACAAAGTTGGAGAAACTGCTTCTGAAGCTAGGGAGGAAGAGAATTTTGAATTGAGAAACAACAAAATAGAGGCATCTATAATAGAGGAAGAAGCTAGTTGTTCTTTACGATGTAATGGAACTGCTGCCAATCAGCATGATTTTGGCATTAAGGATGACATTAGTGTGAATATAGGAGGACTTAAAAGAAAAAAGACATCATTAAATACTAGAAATATTGAAGAATGTGAAGAAGCTGGATTGTCTAAGTCTAGCAGGACTCAACTCCACTCTGGAAATCATCAAGAGGACCATCTAGGTCAGCAAACTAAAGGTTCTTCTTTAACTGATGAGAGCACATTGAGATCACATGCTAAGCGATATAACACGAGGCGTAATTTGGAAAGGAGGACAAAGTCTATATCTGACGATTTTGCCCAGGAAAGTGATCTTTCAATGGAAGCAACATCAACTTGTCGTAGGGATATACTTAAACCAGATAAAAAATTTGCAGGCAGGGTGAATTTATCTTCTACCCAATTAAGCCAATCTCTGCCTCCTAAAACTCCTATCTTCACAAGTAGATCAGCAAGGCGGCGTGCCTGATTATTGCAGGTAACATCACTAAACTAAGAGAAAGGAACCTTTATTTTAAACAGGTAATTAATTGTTAATAGTCTACTTCTCTTACAGAAGGATAAACCACCTGATGATTAGCTTTAGGCAAGTCGAACCATATAGTTTTTCAATCTCTGAAATTGGTGTTGGCTTCATCCTGAGATGCTTCTGAAATTGCATAAATTTTTGCTTTATAGATTAGATCCAGTTAAAAGTTAGAAGCGTTAACTCAATTAGAAAATCACCAGGCATCAAATTTTCAGAACTTTACCTTATTTGTACATCTCTAAGGATCAAAATATCAAAGCCCTCTATTTTCTATTGTGTTTGGCAGGGTTGGCACATATTTACAGAATAAGTCTCTTGTTTGTCAAATCTATGTTAGTGTATTTGTTTAGATGTAAAATTTGTGAAGTGCATTCTATTTTGAAGTTCTCATTTTCAGGAAAGCATATGCGAGGCTTCATGACCTTGGTTCATGTCAAGTATCAAATACCATATTGACACTTTTCTTGTGACATCTTTCTGTTTATTAGATTTTCTTTGTTGTGTCTATAGGTTGGTCTTCTCTTATACAAGCCACACTTATTTCAGTACCGAGTTTAAAAATGAAGAATTTGAAATGTCAATACAAATCAATTTATTCACAGGCTCTGTATCCTTTTAGCATGCCTGGAGTCCTGTTGTTATTCTTCTTTTGTTGATAATTACTCGAGATTTTGATAACATGAATTATTCTCAATGAATTGCTGTGAACCAAATTCTTCATCAGATATTTTCTAGTGTCTAAGTAGCCTTTGATATATCTAATTAGCATTGTCTATGTTGGAAACTTTGCATTCATGGGCTATTTTATGCAAACTAGAAAAAACTATTGTAATTTTCTTATTTTCAGAACAACCATTTATGAATACAACAAAAAACCATCAAAATTTTGAAAAACAATTTCCCAAGGGAGTATGTACTGTCCTTTCTTCTTATTTTCAGAGCGATATATTTTGGGCAAGTGTGGGGGATTACAAGTTTAGTCGCTCCTTAGATTGAGTGCTGATTTGCTTTATTTGGCCAGATTTGTGCATTTTAAATTTCATCTATAAAATGAATTTATTTTTCAACCATTTCTTTGAAAAAAATCAAAATGTATTAACTTTCTGATATGAAAAAGTACATGCAGAGCAACCTTTGTGGTATTTTAGACTTGCCCTCTATATTCTATAGCACCTTTTATTGGAGTCAGGTATTTTTCTCTTAGTAGATTTCATGTGACTTTTTATTCTTCTAGCTATAGTAATGGCCTTTTCTGAAGAGTCAGGTTTGTACATTCTCACCTCAGTTGAAATTTATGTCCCGAGGTCTGAAGTAGAGATGGCTCACACCAGATCTGCAAAGACTTTGGCCTTGGAATCCAAAACTGGGAACCTTCCATTTTATTCTTTGATTGACATATCCTTTTGGAACAGAGCACAGGCTCAACATCATAAGGCTCATCCCACTTATGGTTTGCTTTTTGAGCTAATGAATCTTCATAAATAGCACTGAAGTCACGGTTCCCTTGTAGAGATTTTAGCAATACATCTCTGAATCCCATGTATGGGTCACCCCTTCCAAATGCTGTAGGGATATATTTAACTTTTATCTTGGTTGTGCATATGGGACACCTTGGATGCCAACTTGATCTTGCTTAACCAAGTATGAACTTCCACTTTGCCACCATGTTATATTGTGGGATCTTCATCTGAATATTGAAACTGGGTCTGTGAGAGGTTCACGGTGACGATGAGCTGGGAGGAGTGTTACTTTTCATTTCTCAAGTATTCATATTCTCCTCTTTCCCTAAGGGATGGGGTTGTGAAATGAAGACTCTAGATTAGGTTCCATGGGCACTTTACCTCGCACAAACTACCTCATTTCTTCTACAAACTTCATGAAACTTTCCTCCAGCTCTTCATTAGTCACATTACATCGTGATCTAGTCATCAACACATATTTTTTTAAGAGACTCATAAAAAAGGGGAAAATCCATTGAAGCTTGCTGTTAAATTTTCAGGACATGGTAAGAAGGAAATGATTGGTTTGCTTATAATTTCATTTTATTTTAGTTATAAAAAAGTTAAGTCTAAACAATTATTTTCAAAATTTTTATTTTATTTTAAAATAGTTGGAATTTAAAAATAAAATTTTAAATTCATATAGTAAAGCATAGAATGAGAAGAGAGCACGAAGAGGAAGGATACCATCATTACTATGTCATTACTCTGGGACAATTAATATGTTAGTGTAACCTTTTTTTTAAATTTAACCTCCTATTGAAAGATATATAAAAACTAAAATTTCCATATATTTCACTTAATTATTGTTTTCCACATTCCCACACATTCCCACTCCCGGCATTACTTTGCACCTCTCTATGCAAATGCTAGTTATAATTTTTTCTAATTGCTTATTATTCCTTATAATTATTTATTTATAATTGCTTAATCCATCCTTTTTTTTTAAGTGTTTAAAATTATTATTTTTTAAATAACAATTATTTGATGTGTATTGAAGTATTAATTAATGATACATGAATACATAAAATATTCTAACTTCAAAATATTTTTTTTATTATTTTTTTTATAAGTTTTCAAGAAAATTGAAAATTAAAAAAACACACATAAATTTGGAAAACACTTGTGAAAGAAGCATCTCATTAATAAAGAAGAAGATAAAGAAAAAAACAACTTGAAAATCATACTGAAGACATAAGAAAATTTAAAATATAAAAATATGCTCCAAAAAAAGGTTGATGTTGCATCAACATTTCTCAAAATCAACATGAAAATTACCAACATTTAAAAAAAATGCCCATACTTGATACATAAAAGAAAAATTAAAGTTTAAAAATATGCCCCCAAAAATGCCAATTTTGCATCAACAGTATTCGAAATTGACATGAAAATTCACTAACATTTAAAAAAATGTCCATACTTAATACATAGTAAATTCAAAGTGTCAAAAATATAATTTTACAATGAAAAGATTAATGCTATATTATCACTTTTCAAAATTAAAATGAAAATCATAATTTGATGCTACTTCTAAAAAACAAGAACTTAGTATAGTTCTTGTTAAGTCAATAACTTTGTTAAAACATATGTTATATCAACACTTCTCAAAATTGAAATGAAAATCACGATAAACAAGAACTTAATATAGTTCTCATTAAGTTAGTAATTTTGTTAAAACATAATGCAACAAACTTCACACAAACAAACAAAAAAATCTTATACACCAATTTGATATATAACTTCATTATAACCTTCAAATTAAATAATAATAATAATAAAATAACATAAAATATACATAAAACAATCATATTCACTCTACTACCTAATATTAAATGGTTGCCATCAGTCTAATTAATTAAAATTATACTAAGCATCACGGACGAATTAAATTCAACCAACAATTATAACCAACAAAACCTCACAATTAAAATGCAAGTGTCAAACAGAATCTTGCATGATGTGAAGTACTAGACGTGAGAAATGAATGATTACAACTTATGAATGAGTGATATCATAACAAATTTACCTCCGTGACAATCAA
>CM076582.1:1188380008-1188710897 GCA_034641835.2 Pinus albicaulis
CCAAGTAAGTTGCTCCCTGCAATTATGATAAGCACGGACATAATAGTCCGGACATTTTCTTTAAGAAAACAAATTTATTACAAGTAAATGCAAAACCTTAAATGTAGAAAACAAACTTATTACAAGTAAATGCAAAACCTTAAATGTACATAAGGAGAAAACTATATACTGTAGGGAACAGTTGAAAAATAAGAGAATATAACCATAAATTTGAGATAGCTAGATATCAAGAAATGATATTTGTAATCTTTGAAAATAAGTGTTAACATTGTATACAAAACCCAAAAGAGGTCATACATAAAAATAGTGTTTTATGAAATAAATAACCGTAAAGAAAAGAAACGGAAAAGAAATAAACATAGTAATATTCAAGCAAGGAATAACTGGCATAGTAACCTTTTTAGTTCGTACTGGAAATAACACAAGTTCAATGGGCAACAGAACCTAGCAATTCTAATATGGTAATTTAACTTTTTGTATTATTCTATTTGTGAATGATAAAACTAGATAAAATTAGAAAAGATGCATTTCTCTTCTTGAACACATAAATTCAAAAAAGACGAAAAAACATTCACTTATGTAGAAGTGTAATAACACAATATTAATGCTGAAAGTTTTAGCAAAAACTCAGCAAGTCCGAGTCAAATTCCGGAGCACTAGAATTAAAGGTCTCTGCCGAATGTCTTATATTTAGTAAGAACAGTACATTTAACTTTACACTATTGAAAAAACTCTTGCCAATGGCAATGCAATATTTGGCAAAAGCTGTAAAAATCTGCTATAGCTGTAGTGAAACTTGGGAAACGGCGGTGCGAAACCCCACTGGTAACGCTTAAAGCTTTACCTGAAAACTTAAATCTTCCGTGGAAGTGGCTACGAGGGTATTCTGCGGTAAATGAAATTATTAGATGAATATCAATTAAGGTAACTAAAAACTTCTCAGAACATTTCAAACCTCCAACAGAAATTGTAAATTGTAGTTAGTCATTTAAGTAGTGGTAATTCACTTGCAAATTAACCTCTTTGCATTTCTAAACTCGCAACTCTTCATCAGTTTAAATTTCATAATCTGAAGAAGGGATTCTGGTAATGTAAAGTTAATAAACTGGTTTTGTACTTTTATACCAAGAGAGACAGACATAATCAAGTCCATTTTAATAAACTCTTCATAAGAAAAAATGTTGTGAGAGAAGACACTTCCAAAAGCTTCAATGTTTTATTATCCAATATGCTTAAAAATAGAGATAATTTTAAAGCTAACATAATAGCAAAATACAAGTTATGAATTTTTATGATTAGATATTTTAAATTAATGATAGTTTTCCGATTCTTCAGTGTGTCTTTGCACCTTTTTAAAAGAAATCTTAACTAATTATAGTAATTATTACTATGTATAACAGTGACTTATGTGTTTTTTGATTATTTCAACTATACTATTTTTTTTTCCTCGAACTTTAATTTTACTCCTCTGGATTCAGGTTGTGTTTCAATATGTTGAATCTGTGATTTTGAAATGTTACAGGTTAGTGGCTTTTGATTGATGACATTGATGTGGCTCTTTAACTTCTCTTTGATAATTACCCTGTCCACAGGGATTTTTTTAAGAATCAATATTGATATTTAAAATTAATAAAAACATGTAAACTATGCCTTTTTTTTTCATTTCTCTACGAGAATAATTCGATACTGAATTTTTCTAGTTTATTTTGATTTTCGTTTTGGAAAGAATTATAGGGACAATTATTTGTGTATCTATTTCTAATGGTTTGCGGCAGGGTGGGCATTCTAGAAGAAAGTGTGAGCATTCAGCAACTCAATTTAAACTTTTTATGTATCATGAGTCGGCTAGTAAATATATTCTATCTAGTTTTATCTCTGATAATTTTTAAAATCCAATGTCATATAGTATGTTATATCTGTCAATTTTATTTATTATTTTTGGAATGGAATATCAGATTTGATCCAAAACTATGTTATGATTAAGGTATATGTTTATTATTTTTGGAATGGAATATCAGATTTGATTCAAAACTAAGTTATGATTTTATTATTAAGGTATATGCTCATGAAGTGAGATATCGATTTGTCAAAAGATTGATATTATTTTTTAAATAGTTATTATTATTTTTTTCGGTATATCAAATTTATATCAACAAGTTTATAATTAAATTAGAAGCAATTTTTTAGGAGACATCAGTGTGATATTCTACCATTTTCTTTAAACAATACATTGAAGATTATGAGTGATGAGAAGTTGTTTGGATGAGGGAGAAAAAAAAATTGAGAAACACACATTTCATAAGGTGCTCAAAAGTCCAAACTAATTGAATTGGTATCATTCTTTGTTGTAATTTAAAGAATCCCAAAATATTTTTATTATGATGTGATTTTGGATTGGCAACAAGTGGATTACTTGCTCCCATTCTTGTTTCAATCAGAGGACTAGATAGGCTGAAAATGATAACAATTTCTTTTCAAACAAAATATAGAAATTTTGAAAACCTGATGCCTATTGGAATTTCAAGGAAAAGCAAAAATGATATCCTCAACTCCATTTTATTGTTATAATTCATCTCCATATCAAATAAACTTAAATTAAATTAAATAAAAATTAAATAATTATGTATATGATAATTAAATATACAATAAATAAATATATGTAAAATCCTTTTAAATGTGAATTTATCAAGCATATTGTTAATATATATTTTTTTAAATATAAAAAAATAAATAATATATATTTTTTAAAATAAGGAAATTAAATTATATATATATATATATATATATTTAAAAATTTACTCTTTTATTTTCTATTTTTTTTTATGGAGGAAAGAAATCAAATCTCTCTAAATTGAGTTGTTGGTACCCAATCAACACACATGTATACTCAAGAGTTTACAAGGCTCAAAGTTAATATATCAATATTCAAGACATTATAACTCATCATATTATTAACTAAGCTTCGAATCTAGTTGGAAAAGATAGCAACCATTATACCCAACCTTATATAAATACAATGGACAAAATTTGATCTTTTTAATATCCAATAAAACTGTTTAAATAGATTTAAAATATTATCACTCAATTATAATATTTTTATTAGTGTTTTTTTTAATTTATAACATAATTTTTCCTATATTTTATTATTTTAATTAAATTATATTTAATTTGTTACCATATTTAAATATAATCTATATGAACCTATATATATTGATGAATTAATAGAGAGATATATTATTAATAAAAATTTACCAAAACAAATATCATTTAACAAATTGATATATAATTGTTAAACCAATAACTTAAAAAAGATCACTTTAACAACTTAGCTTGAAAAGTTTATGTAAATAGTTTTAATATTAAATTTCATAAACATATAATTAAAAAAAAAAATCAATTTTAAATAATCTTTAAAAATGTATATTAAAATTTATAATGATTAGAAATGTAAGTTTTAATACACACACACACACATATATATATATATAATTTTGAAAAAATAAACTTATAATTTTATTTGTTTTTAAATTTATAATTTTAATGGCTATAGTGTTTTGGATAGATTGGAGTGATAAGTTGGATATAATGAATATGTAATAGTGCTAAATTTACAACAACAACAACAACAAAATATTAATGTTTTTTTAGTGGTCTTTCTAGTTATTTAAATATAGTTATAATAAAAAATTCAATATAAAAATATAAAATAGTTAAAATGATAAAATATATATTTTAATTGTTTTATATTTTGATTTTTACTAAAAATTCAAGAGACAGTTTTACTTATTAAAAGTTTTCTTTATTTAATTTTTATTTTTAGAATATATAAATGTATACAATCTTTTAAACTAGCATTTGCCTCTAAGGGTTCAAAGGTACACCGAAGGAGCGGACTGTGTGTTAACTCTTGTGCAGATCAAAGGGCGTAGTCTCCATTGATCTCAGATCAATGGTGATCCACGAACAAAATCGCACTGAATAGCAACAGGGTTGCGTGCTATCTGAAGCTCCACATGGCAAGCAGTTAATTCCATATGAATATGGACTGCTCAACTGTCAAGAGCACGAAGCGACTCTGGCGAGGGATAGAAGGGCAGCTGCCGAAATGATTCAGTGCAAGACAAACATATCCAGTTAACCTATGTCGGGCTTCACACTCAAACCTAGAAAACGTCCTAAAGCTACTCAAAGTTGCCTTAACCAATTCATGGCGACTTCAGCTTCTGAGCCAAAGAAAAAATGAAAAATGTATAACTCTGTCAAAATTCTGAAGACCGTGAAACTGGAAGGGAGCCGAACAATCTGACCGATAATGTGGAACACCGCGGCAACCTGTGATGGAGCCGATTACAGTTGGAATTCCTTCTGACTTGTGGAGCGAGAGGACGGCTTCACAATCTTGGTCTGGGATTTTAAAATCTTGCTCCAACCCTTGGACATGAACAGGATCGAACACTCGACCAAAAATCCTGTTTTTTCACGAAACCCATTTGAGATCAAATCTCATTCTTTAACAATCCAGTAGCCAAGAGGCCAATACCGTGACACTGTGGTGATGATTCAACATCTCACCATTGTCAACATCTCACCATTGCAGTAGATATGCATTATGATGTGAAATTGACTGCAAAATCAATTAATCGGTCGAACATGCGCAAGGGATTAAGAGTTATGCTTTCATTCAAAGAGGACATTGTTCAGATTCTCTCAGGAACGACGAATCTGAACAGTGTCACAAACATAAACCCCTACAATAAAACACCTTCCGTGTAATTATTATTAACAAAAACCCATATATCTCTGAATATTAAACCCTAACGGAAAAGAAATGAAATATTTACCCTTTTTCAAATAAATCACTTTCTTTTCCTCTCCGTTATTCCCACAATACCTCCAATGTTACTATATGACCAAGGGCTCCCTTCATATGATTACCCTTGAGTGTGAGTCAAACTCATGATTTACCAATGATGTTGTTGACTTAATTAAAACTTAAGTGTTTACCTTCCTGAAATTTAAGTCCACAAAGAATATCTTGCTATTGACGTTATGGTGGCTTGGTCCATGGAAACCAGACTCAGATGACGGTTGCAACTAGCTATGGAGGACGGTGTTGGGAGTGGATTCGATTTCCATACTTAGCAGTGCACTTTTGTGATCACTCCATGGAAGCACATAAGCTTGCAGATGTGTATGGGTGGATTTTGAAATTGTTGTGTGGACCCTTTATCCCTGGGGAAGATTCTCCTGCTTTTGGTTTGTTGCAAATTCCTGATGTCCCCTACACCCAATGTACCTTCAATTAGTGGATTGATCGACATGATACTGATGGGTGAGGTCTTCATGGGTTGACTAGCTGTCACTGCAATCGGCTTTACATCTAGCGCCTCGATCTGTGGCTAAAATTGCTCCATTACAGTGGCCCTTCAATAGAGAAGAAGTTGCACTGATAGAATCATGACCCAAAGAATTTTTATGGATCCGACATCGAAATCGCTGCCTTGGAAATAATTCGAACTAGGGGAAATTTTATAGGTCGACAAGAATAATGCTAACACTCACTGAGATTCTGCATTATTCCAAAATCTACAATCAAACTTAAACCCAACACATTATAATAATCGAGCTCTCAGCTCTGTATTCCTGAAAATACGATTAGAGATGTGTATCTTGTCATGTATTCATATGATTAAAGGCCTTTCAATGCACTTCCATTTTATGTTTTGTATCAATGTGGAAGAAATGCCTGTCATATACTCTTTCTCATTCGGTTACCCAAAACGTGCAGAGTTACACTTCTTGCACCTCTAGTATTGCAGAGAGGATTTTGAGGAACGAAACAGTTAATGCTCTAGAGGTGGCGACAGAAAATACAACTTTCTATGTTTGCGAGCATGATGCTAAACATTTAAAGTGCAAAGGGACCTCATGTGGCCTCTAGAGGATGGTGATTAACCACCTTAGACACGCAGGCTACAACGTAGTAATCTGCAATTCCCACTTCAAATACATGGCTGGAGGTTTACTTCATACGGGTAACAATTAAGATGTTTGTTTTCCAACTTTATGGTTTTCAATGTTTCAATGGAAATCGAGAGCTGAAAATCAATTTTTCCTACAGGTAACTATGAGTACATGGACGCATTATTGAGGAGCACAAATTTAGGCAGAGACATTAATTTGTTTGTGGACTTGGATTTCAGAGCAAAATTTGAGATAGCGAGACCCACTAGGGAATGCAGCGCCCTCCTTGAGTTGCTTCCCAAGATATACGTGGGGAGGGGTGATAGATTGCAGTCCATTGTTAAAATAATGTGTGAAGGTATGAAAAATTCGTTGAAGAGGAAGGGGATGCACCTTCCTCCATGGAGGAAATACAAGTACATGCAATCCATGTGGTTCGCTCCCTGCAGCCGAACAATCCCTCCTTTTCTGAGCAACAATATTGAAGGGACGAAGAACAGAGAAAATCGTGATGAGTATACGACGACAATCGATTGAAAAGAAAATTGGCGATGTCAATTACCGTGTGATTCTGTTTTAGATTGGAAGATGGTGGACTGGAAAGCGACTTCAGCATTCGTATGTTCCCAGGCGACTCTGAGGCCGCTTTCACACCTTGAATTGAGTGATGGAGAGTTATGGCTCTGCACGACACTGTTCAGATTCTATCAGAATGACGAATCTGAATAGTGTCACAAACAAAAACCCCAAAATATAACACCTTCGGTGTAAAAACTTCTAAATCAATTTTAATATTTTTTCTTTTGAATTTCAATTAATATTGATTGTAAAATAAATTTAAAAAGACAAAAATTTAAAGCATTTAAATTATGTTTATGATAAAAAGCTTCTTAACACTATTAAATTTCATTCAAATTCCCTTAAAAAAAATTAGCATAAAGATAATAGTGTTGGATTAAACTATTAAAGATTATTTATGTCATTAGGTAAACCAACCATTATCTAAATTTAGAGAAATTAATAATATAGTTAAATATATTTAAAAATATTGTATTATAAAATTACCATTAACCCTAATTTTAGTATTAATTTTTTTGTTTATAATTACTTAAAAAAAAACAATATATTTACAGTGTTAAAATAAAAATTTATCAACTCCTCTTAATATATTCATTAAATCTTAATTTCAAATTGTATATAAATACTAAATATTTGTATAATGTATTAATTCATTAAATACATTATAAATATTAAATGATATATCCCAAAATCAATTTTATTTAAAAAAAAAATCATCATTAACAATATTAATAAGATATATTATACCCAAATCACACTACTATAACATTAATAATAAAAAAACAACGTATTTATCTGAATTAAATTTCTAAAATTACATAATTATAATAAAGTTAATAAATTTAATATAACAACTCATCAAATATATACATTTAATGTGATTATTGTTTAAGGTAATAATGGGTTACTTAATCTAATCATGAGATAATCTTATTCTTAATACTAATTAGTGCAAATAGTATTTTGAATATTCATCATTATAATAATTAGAATTTTGAATATTGAGTTAAAATAGTAATTTTGTATTTGTATTTTTTTGGATTTAAAAAGATACAATTATTCTACATTTTAAAATTTATAGTAAAAACTTGATTAAATAATTTTTTTAGCAAAATGTATTTTTTATTATTATTTAAAATTTAGTTACACAATTCTTATATGTGATTTTTTTAATTATTTTTAAATAAAAAATAAATTCAACACCATAAAAACTTCTTACATGCTCATAACACTTAAACTAGCAGTTGCCCCAGGAGGTGCAAGGAGAGGCCGATAGGAGTATTGCTTGTTAATTATTAATTTTAAGTAATTGTAGTTTTTGAGATGAAGGAGATTTTGTAGAATTTTGCACAAAGATGATGTTAAATTCTCAATTGTGCAGTAACAGGCTTATTGTTCAATTCTCAGTTATGCAGGTAGAGACTTATTTGAGGAGTTGTGTAGATAGTCTGAGATGCAAAAGTGATCTAAGATTTGTGGTCAATATCCAAGAATATTTTTACTTAGCAGAAAACAAAGTACATGAAAGAACAATTACAACATAACAATAAAATGCAAATATCTACTGTGAAGTAAATAGCCATCTTGAAGAAGTAAATCAGGACTTACATTCTTCAATCTATGTGATAACATAAATGTATATTCTAAGAAAAAGATTATTGTGGCCCTGTTGTAGGAGCTCCTTCTTCAGCTACGACCACTCACATCAGCCTTATTACAATATTGTCCATGTTGCAGTTTCCTTTGTATGCCTATTACTATTAAGCATGGCTGCATTAACGTTACTGCTACTGCATTATTTCATCAAAATTAGGTAACTGAAAGTGCCTTGAAATTGATGGGGCTGGCATGGTACCCGTAATCTCATTATCCATAACAAGCTTGAGGGCGGGGTGAATTTTATTTCAAAGAAAAAAGGGTAATGGGGCTATAGGATTTATACTAACAAGGGAAAAATCCAGTCATGAAGCTTGAACAAATTTTATACACAGTTGCCCATTCAAATACCATTTTTTAATAAACATGTTTCATGAAACATGAAACGTAATTCCAAAAATAATAAAATTAAAATTTCAGTACTTTAGAGTAATTGTAAAAGTGATTCCCATCATTCATGAATCATGATGTGTGAATTCAGTACTTTACAGTAATTTCAGTACTTTACAGTAATTGTAATGTTTGTAGGCATGTGTTAGAGTGAAAATTAATTGCTCATTCCTTTGTATTTTATTCCAAGAAATATTTGTAACTCTGGTTGCTTGAATAAATCCTCCAGAAAATCACAAATTTAGTGATCAGTGCAGAAGTGTTAGCATCTCCAACCCTTTAGCCCTTCTCATGAGCTAGAAAAACATAAATTTGATCAATATTTCTGCCCAGCATAAAAGTTGGCTAAGCCATGTATGAGACATTTGTGTTAGCCAAGAATGCCACCTTTTCTTTAAGCTCTACCAATAATGATTGAATTTGGACACCGACTGAATTTATTGCCCCAAAGTAACTTTGACTGTGATCAATCTGTCTGGAATTGATATGATTGAATTAGTTAAGGTCACTGATGGATTTGTTCTATTGAGAAATCTACCTTGAATTGATATTTTTGCATAGCAAAGGATTCCCTAGACCAGATAATTGGAGCTTCCTTTTAACGAGAATCAAACGATCCGTCTTATGCAGTGACAACAGTTTGAATAGCTGTACCTATTGACAGTGAAAGCCACTTTTAAAATTGGATGAAGATTCAATCAATTATACCCATTTACAAAAGCCTCATATCCCATTTAGAATCAAATTGTCTTACCAATACAGTATGCAGGCCTGAACGCTTTCCTGCAGTTATATTCTGGAGACTGTCATCAAAGAAAATTTGCAGGAGAACATAATAGAGTTAGACCCTGTTACAATGAGAAGTGTAAGGTAAAAAAAAATGGATGCTATATGCTATGCCATAAGCCATAAATAGTTTTTTGATGTTGAATTGCAGGTTGCTAGATTGTTTTGAGACTAGATTACGACTGAGTACAACAGTCCCTTTGTAGCTCGTATTTTCTGAAAAGGGGGATGTTTGGGAACAAATGTATAATTAAGCAGTATGTGGGATGTGATCGGACTAACAAGTATCTCTTCTTGTTTAAACATCTCTGTCACACACCTTCAGCTTTATGTTTTGGGATTGTGTTATTGCTGAATATTGTGTGTAGATATAAGTGGGTAATTGGGTAGTATGTGGGACATGATTAGAGCAACATATGCATCTCTTTCTTGTCAAAATACCACTGCAACATAGCTTTCCAAAATACAACTAAGTCATTCACCCTGCGGCTTAAATTTATATTCATACATCATCATTACTGGGACAAGAAGAGAGATCCTTGAGGCTTGAGAAACAGGGTTTCAGTCTCGTGAATTTGCAAAAGGTCTCTTGGCAGAGTGCTATCCAGTAAAATCATAAGAACCCATACAGTAATTATGGATAGTATTTCTCAGATGCTCTGCAGACATTCTAGGAAGCAGGTTCTGATTTAAAGCAGCTCATAACTTCAATATTAAGCTACTTGCTAACCAATTACAGATAAGGGGGTTGCAGAATTCCCCAGTAATCAACTATAGAAGGCCCCCAATGCTAAAAAACAGTCATTTTAACCTTAAAAGTTGAAATACCATGCTGAATTACATGAACACGAATACATTGGGGGTATTGAATATGAACACGAAGCCCATGTCTAGCTGGGTCTGATCACTTTCAAGTTGCAAAGTTGGAGATGCATATAACAAGCTCATGTAAATGTCTAGGAATTAAATAGGAGCTCTCTAAATATGCAACTACAAGCTTCCCAGGGTGCATTTCAAACCATTATTTAGATTAAAATCTAAAAATTAATATTCCCCCCCAAAAAAATTGAACACTCTAAAATTACATAAATTTTGAGGCGCAGAATAGCTGCAAGATTTACCTGCGATGCTGAAGGAAAATGACCCTCAAAATCTTTAGTTCCATACCGTTCTTTGAGGATCAGCATTTGTAAAGTGAAGAGCCTGCTGAAGTATCCTTATAAATTTCCAAAAAGAAGGCCTAGGACTTTATTATGTGTTGTCATGAACATAGCTTTCTTGTCAAAATACCACTGCAACATAGCTTTCCAAAATACAACTAAGTCATTCACCCTGCGGCTTAAATTTATATTCATACATCATCATTACATCATCATTACTGGGACAAGAAGAGAAATCCTTGAGGCTTGAGAAACAGGGTTTCATTCTCGTGAATTTGCAAAAGGTCTCTTGGCAGAGTGTTATCCAGTAAAATCATAAGAACCCATACAGTAATTATGGATAGTATTTCTCAGATGCTCTGCAGACATTCTAGGAAGCAGGTTCTGATTTAAAGTAGCTCATAACTTCAATATCAAGCTACTTGCTAACCAATTACAGATAAGGGGGTTGCAGAATTCCCCAGTAATCAGCTATAGAAGGCCCCCAATACTAAAAAACAGTCATTTTAACCTTAAAAGTTGAAATACCATGTTGAATTACATGAACACGAATACATTGGGGGTATTGAATATGAACACGAAGCCCATGTCCAGCTGGGTCTGATCACTTTCAAGTTGCAAAGTTGGAGGTGCATATAACAAGCTCATGTAAATGCCTAGGAATTAAATAGGAGCTCTCTAAATATGAAACTACAAGCTTCCTAGGGTGCATTTCAGACCCTTATTTAGATTAAAATCTAAAAATAAATATTTCCCCCCCAAAAAACCGAACACTCTAAAATTACATAAATTTTGAGGTGTAGATTAGCTACAAGATTTACCTGCGATGCTGAAGGAAAATGACCCTCAAAATCTTTAGTTCCATACCGTTCTTTGAGGATCAACGTTTGCAAAGTGAAGAGCCTGCTGAAGTATCCTTATAAATTTCCAAAAAGAAGGCCTAGGACTTTATTATGTGTTGTCATGAACATAGCTTTCTTGTCAAAATACCACTGCAACATAGCTTTCCAAAATACAACTAAGTCATTCACCCTGCAGCTTAAATTTATATTCATACATCATCATTACTGGGACAAGAAGAGAGATCCTTGAGGCTTGAGAAACAGGGTTTCAGTCTCGTGAATTTGCAAAAGGTCTCTTGGCAGAGTGCTATCCAGTAAAATCATAAGAACCCATACAGTAATTATGGATAGTATTTCTCAGATGCTCTGCAGACATTCTAGGAAGTAGGTTCTAATTTAAAGCAGTTCATAACTTCAATATTAAGCTACTTGCTAACCAATTACAGATAAGGGGGTTGCAGAATTCCCCAGTAATCAACTATAGAAGGCCCCTAATGCTAAAAAACAATCATTTTAACCTTAAAAGTTGAAATACCATGTTGAATTACATGAACACGAATACATTGGGGGTATTGAATATGAACACGAAGCCCATGTCCAGCTGGGTCTGATCACTTTCAAGTTGCAAAGTTGGAGATGCATATAACAAGCTCATGTAAATGCCTAGGAATTAAATAGGAGCTCTCTAAATATGCAACTACAAGCTTCCCAGGGTGCATTTTAGACCATTATTTAGATTAAAATCTAAAAATTAATATTTCCCCCCCAAAAAAATGAACACTCTAAAATTACATAAATTTTGAGGCTCAGATTAGCTACAAGATTTACCTGCGATGCTGAAGGAAAATGACCATCAAAATCTTTAGTTCCATACCGTTCTTTGAGGATCAGCGTTTGCAAAGTGAAGAGCCCGCTGAAGTATCCTTATAAATTTCCAAAAAGAAGGCCTAGGACTTTATTATGTGTTGTCATGATATAAAGAAATTGAAGTGATCCATATGATCTTACAATTTTTCTCTCAGGCATGCTTAATAACATGTTCTTCAGCACAGGATCTGGTCTAACATTCTCATATGGCAATCTTCCATGAAAAAAACTGTATAACAAATATTTGTTTCAAGCGAGTGAAGCAGGATAGCGTTAGTTGCTGCTATGTTACTTTTTTCCTTTTTTAACAAGGTTCATTTAGTGGTCAGAACGCTTGGTACCAGATGCGCAACAATTTGGCTAAGATACAAAGCCAAGGAACGCAAAAGTATAGAAATAGTTGAATTAGTTCCATAGAAGGTTTTAAAGAATAACCTGGTTGAATGTAATTAGAATTTATTAGGTACAAATGTATTTTCAGTATAAGTAGCCATCATCACACAGAAAACCAACCGTTGCAGTATGATACACGTTATCAACTTCAACGACTACCAATCTATAGAAAACCATTTTGCCTCAGAGGAGCACAGGCATCGTGAGTAGGAACAGACATGTCCATTGGAGAAGGCACAAAAACAAAAAGGAACATTACATACAAGTTACAACGTAACAAATTGTGCTAGTGAACAAGTGGATATAATGTACAATGTCAATAACTCAAGTAGGGTGAGCATATCTCTTCCAAGAATGGACAACCTTGCCCTAACCAATAATTGATAAGAATCTCACAGAAACAGAGGGAATAGAAAAAATTGTGTGGGAAAAGAGATTAATTCACTTGATTATCATCTTCTCTTGCAGCTATCCAGTATTCCACTCAGTTTCTCTTTGATGTGGTTGTTTTTGTTACACATTTTGGAAGATACAATAATCAAATTTGAAAACAAATTTGTGTTAAATACAAGCCTAAATTCCTTCAAATTTAGCTTATGCATGTAACAGTTATGTAATAGTTCTAAAGCTACTCACTGTACCATTTGACTACAGATTAAAGATTTTATATAATTTATTTGAAACTGATAACTATAAAAACTTCACTGCAGGCTTATCCTTGTAGCTACTACCATATTGAAAACAAAATTGAGAAATCTAACTTACCCACTGTGCTCCTATTTCTGTGACAAAAATTGAGTTATTAGACTTACCAACTGTTTTCCTATTTCTGTAGATTGCAAAAAGGCAATGTTAGAAATACTATCCTACAATACCAAAACACTGTAGGACATTTCCATAAGTGGGAAACAATAGCCTAGCTAAAGTGTTTTCATAAATGAGGCCTTAGAACTTGAATTTTGTGTATCGGTTGGTGAATATACAGTGGCAAGCCTAACAGAGAGTTTGAAAAATGGAACGACTTCAGCCCAAATACAAGAGCAATGTTGAATTGTCCGAAACAACTCAGGTTTGCAGATGCATATTTCCAGAGTGTATGCAAAAAGTAATGTCAGACAATTAGAGAAATATGAAAACCTGAAAGTGTGGTGACTTCCAGTAATGTGGAATCAAACCAGATACAGCAAGATTATAACATCGTTACGGAGAACAGAATAGAAATATAATAACATAGACTGAAAATTAATAGAAGGAAGAAAAGAATTACTGCATATAGTAGATCTGCTGCTGAGAAATAGAAGGGGAAGCCCTCTATTAATAGCAACCTGGGAGGAGTTCAGCATTTAAGGATAGTTGGCAAGTATACCAAGTATTTAATGATCTACTGAAGTTAACTTACAAGTTACAACTGTCTGTAGAAGGTGAGTATTAAATATGTTGACAAATATAAATTTTTCAAGATAGAATAGAACATAATAGCATAAGGAAAATGTGAAAACCTTGAAACGGAATGGATTATAATTTATATTCACATAGATATACAAATTTGAAGGTGAAGAGATATATACATGTGTACAGCAAAAGTTTGTTGAAAGTAAATATCTAATCATAAATACATGATGATGCACAGCATTGGCAACACCAATTGGTGTCTATAGTGACTCCACGTTCAGAAAGGAGTTCTTGCCATTCAGCTCGCATTTTCCGTTGTCTATCTCTTTCATTTATGTGGATTTTTTTCCTTAGAATTCTTCGAATCTTTTGTAATAGTGCAATAGTTTCATGCAAACGGTACAGAGGCAATGAATGGGGTGAAAGGAATCTAAGTTGTATATCATGTAAAGTTCGTTCATGCTGGTGAATCTCCTAGCAGCATTCATAGAGCATGTTTAAATCCCTTAAATCCATATCTGTTTAGCATGAAAGAAGGTAAATAGTTATTGTTAGTGTTAACGGATGGTAAAAGTAAACTAATTATAGAGTTCAAAAATAACTAAAGTAATCATAAAATTCTTTTAAACATTAGGGACATAACGAGTAATAGAACAAATGTAAAAAAAAGTAATTTTATATGCAATTTGGATAAGGTGAGGGTTTGTTTACCTCTTGGAGAAGATGCAATGAAGAGTGTATTGTTGGATAGATTGTATTTGTCTATATAGATTTCGATGTGAGCAACGACTCTTCTTGCTTTCTACGTTGTAGATGTGGATTTTCTTTCATGCGTGAAATGCGTGAAAATGGAAATGCTGGATGGATTCAAAGGTCTATTAGAGATCTAACTCTTGAAATGGCGGTGAATGTTAGACCTTGGCGTTCTTTGGGGCCGATGTCAATTGTTGCTTTATCTAATGTCATTCCCTGTGACTTGTGTATTGCTAAAGCCCATGCCATTCGAAGTGGTATCCGTCGACGTTTTCCCCTTGTGATAGGAGAAATGGGCACATATGTGGGGTGTGCAATGTCCCATGTTGTTCCTCTGTATTGTTTGAAATCAACGACCACGAAGGATGGCAATTATGGAGGCTTTGATTCAGGTGCATAGCATATTGAAATGACTGTCCCAAGTGCGCCATTTACAAGCCCTGCATGTACCCATAAATTGCAGGTCAGCATAACTTTTTGTCCATTGCATAATAGAAGCGTTCTGTCTAGTTGTTCTTCTTCAGATGTAGTGAATGTTTGTTCCACATGTTTCTCCGCTGAGCACACAGCCACTGGTTTGTGTAATTTTTTCAACATTGATTTGTTATGCAAGGCAATTGAACTATTTGTTGCATATAAATGCATGGAGTCCTCAAATATTTTTTATCTTCATGCGTAATAGAGGAATCTATTCTTAACATTAGTAGCTTCCAATCTTCGATTGTAGATGTCCCATCCCTGAGATTTGTGAGAATGTTGCGGAAGGAAATCTGGGAAGGGTCAGCACCTTGCTGGCGAAAAATAGTTGTGAGCGTAATGACTATATCAAAGCTGCGCCAAAGTGCAGTACCACGTGATGTGCCAGCATAAAGAGGAATGTCTTTTACAGGTGGTAGGTGGCCTAAATCCCCAACAAGGATAATGGATCGATTACCAAATGGTGCAGTCCGATGGAGGGGAAAGGCCTCTCGTAAGCGATCATCAATACGGGAAAGCATTTTTGGCCCGATAAAACTCATTTCATCAATGAGTATGTACTGAATATGGTGGAGTTGTTCTTGGAGGTGGAGGAGTGGTTGTCCTTCAAGAGGATGCATTGTTTGGATAGGGATGTGAAGGGCAGAATGAATTGTAAGTGCATCTATGTTGAAAGCTGCAACACCGGTAGGTGCAAGTACCAACAATGGGCTTATATTTGGTGAGGAGAGTTCAATGAATGCACGTTGTAGAGATTTTATTAGAGCAGATTTGCCCATTCCGACTGTCCCTTGTATAATGGTTCTAGTTGGGGGATTTGGAAGAGGATTTTTGAAATGAGAAGTAATATGTGTGAAAGCTTTTTGTTGTGTAGGAGATAATATTTGATTTACGGGGAGGTTTGAAGAGGGATGGTGTTGATTTTGAATAGATGAGCGATTATATTCAATGAAATTGATGGCAGTTTCTTGCAAGTGGAGAGGTAGGGAAGTATGAGACCAATGATGGTTGAGGTCAAAGTCACGATTGCCAATGATTTCAAGGGCATCAATTTCGATGTTATCGCTTGGGTGAAGGTGAGAGACGATTTCCCATTCATTCATTTGAACAAGGTCAAGGGGGATGTCAGGAGGGGAAGATACAGGAGTAGATTCATCTTCTGATTGTGGAGATTGTGGGTTTTCATTTTCACGGTGAACATGCCATGCTGTATATGTTCCTTTCTTTTGTTCCCAATGTGCAATGATGTCATCATTGCTGCATCCAATGTCATTGGGGAGTGTACGGAAGGGGAAATACAACATTAATTCAGCCCAACAGAAGTCGGTATAGTTTGGATCATTAGGGGAAGGGATTGTGGTGTATCGTGGCAAGATATGGAGAACTATTGGAGGAGAAATCTGTTTCCATTGGTTTTGTTGACGACGAGGAGAAAATGACCAAGAGCGTGCAGCTTCTATGAGGGGCAATGGATCTAATGAAGAAGGCCTATTCATGTATGCAATAATAAATGGTGGTGTTGAGGGTGGATTTTCAGAACCATCTAGAACACGTCTGAATACAGTTCTATTAACATTTAGAGATACAAATGTACGACTACAAAGTGTGAGAGGTAATTTTTGCAACATATCGCATATTTCTTGCGCTCCAATATCTCTTTCTGCTATGCTTTCTGTAAGGATTTTTTGGACAATAGTGACAATAGGTGCTTCTGGAGCGACGTTGTTCAAGAGGCGAAATAACATTTGGCTATAGCTTTCTGACTTTGTTTCTGCTTTGGCTGCATATTTAGAAATATAAGCTAACACGGCATGGCGTGAAAGCACTGGCTGACAATCAACATTTTCTCTCCAGATGGAAAGTAGATCGGCATTATGAATGTTAAATCTATCATCGTTACGTGCAGGCTTGTATATTTTCTGACCTTTGTTGTCCATTAGTAGTGAATATGTGGGATTTAACTCCCATGGTACTCCGTAGCGACATGTAAGAACTTTGTTTTTTTTGCGAAGACAAGAAGATGCATGGCACTTTGTATGGCGTTGGACACATTTGACAAGCTCTTCATAGTCATCTGTCTATGTTGATGCAAAGATTGATTGTGTGTTGAGAAGACATGGGTCCTGCTCTGCTGATTGGTGGAGTAAAGCTGCGCAATGTTGGAGTTGTCGCGGGTTCCAAGCAGTTACATGATGGTCAAAATATTTTTGAGCATTGAGAACTTCTATCTCATTGTTCCAATTGAGGGAGTCCATATTTGGTGCATCTTTCAACCAAAGGAATCCATGTATGTGTGCAGATCCTCGATGCTGCCATTCGTATCTGCATGCAATTTCGAAAAATATTATTGTTAATTCTACTAAAGTTTAATATTTTGTTTAAAAATTAATGGTAATCAAAAGTACCTGCACCAATAGTCAGTTGCATGGAGGCCTTTTTGTAAAACTTCCTCAAGGAAAATTGTAAATTTGCAATGCATGTATTGGGATGTTAAATGTGGATTGTTAATTATATTTTGAATTCTCCACCTGTAATGAGCATTTGTATTGGAGGGCACCTCGGCAAGCATAATATTATGAAGATCAGGCCATTTGGTATCAGCAGCACTTAGAGTGAAGAAAAACGTTGGGCTCCCAAGCTGTGTGATCATGTCAGTTATCTCATTACGATGCTTGTTCCAGAAAGAGCGTGTACCTCATAGGGATGAGCCAAAGTGCATGACCATTTTTGGAATTTTTGAATTTGGAAGGTCGTGAAGACATTGCTGCAAATCTGATACAGTTGTTGGCAAATTGTTTTCAATGTTTTTTTTAACAAAAACATTGGCATTTGATTGGCTATGGTGGTGCATCAGCATGTTATATATGTAGAAACGGAATCTTGGATGCCGGCCGAAGCGATTATCATGGTAGCGTAACAGGTGACAGGCATATTCGTGCAGCTCAACTTCTGTAATTCTTGGTTGTGCGATCATGGCAATGCCTGTTGGGAAAAGTGTGGGAAATGCCATAGAGAAGAGGCCCTCAGTAGTGTATTCATTGATAGGCAATAGAGATATTGTAGACCAATCAATTGAATTTGTTGATTTCGAATTTGTGGAGTGCAAGTAAGCATGAATGCGATCAAGTTCATTACAGGAGTTTGGAAGAATTGGAACAAATGAAGAAGGTTGGATATCTAATGAAGGTAGAATGGCATCAAGATCATGAGTAGAATCAACTATGTTTTCCTGGGGTATAAATGAAGACGTGGTTACATTATGAACAAGATTAGAAATATCAGTAGGTTGATCTGGTAGAGCGGAAATTTCAGATGGGTTGAGTTCAACATCTTTGTAGTAGGGATCATGAGTGAGTTTGTATTCTAGTGCTGCTAGAACACGTGATTTACAAATAATGAATTCATAAGATGTTTGAGAAGGTTTTTGTCTTCTAACAATGAGGACGTCTAATTCAGAAACAAGGCGAGGTAGATATTTCGCAATAGTAGTAATGTCTTGAGGGAAGCTAATTGTATGGCTGCTATATTTGTATTGACCACCACGAGCATGCGTTACTTGTAGAATCGGATTTACACGTGCAATCAACATTTCTTCAATTTGTGTTAAATTCTGAAGGACATATGGTTGTTCGCCAGGGTCCATGTTGTTGGCATGAGTGAAACAGTTTGAATTTTTTGAGGTTGCACATCGGGAACAAGAGAGGGTACCATGTGAACATTTTGTCTTCATGCCTGGATATGATTCTTTGCATAGTGTGCAAACATGCAATGGAGAAAGGCTATCTATTTTTTGCCTAAAGCGACGGTGTTCTTAATTGAGGGGGGGGTTATATAGGTTTTGGGAAGAGGGAGTCTCTTTTCGTTTTTTATAAAGAAGTCGTCGTCGCGCATTTATTGCTTCTTTGTTTTGAGCATAAAGAAGGCGACGTCGTGCCTTTTTTTCCGCATCTTCATCGTTTGATGACATATCTAACAAAGTACAAATAATTCTATGTTAGGGATGAGGTGCGAGAATTACAAATTACAAATTGAGGTATGAATGCATATGAAATGTATGACATTGTGTTGAAAGCTGGAATTTCTAAATAACTATTAATAAGTGCTAGAAAGAGTTTAAAATCACTTTGAAATAGATGTTGGTATAAACCTTTTTTGTAGTGCCAAACATAAGTATTTATATTATTGAAATGTGAAAGGGTAAATATACATAGTTGTAGTCATTCAGAAATATTATTGTAAAAGTAACTATTTAGTACAACAACATGGTTGTATTTTACAATGGTATGGAGAAAGGAACTATACAGGGATGTTCTTTTCTATCTAGAGAAATAAAAAGGTGTACATATAAGAACTGAGGTCAAAGGCGACGAGCAACAGAGCGCTGTGAAATGGTAAGTGCGGCAATGTCTTTTAGGATTTCTGTGCATGCATCATCATATTGAATTTATTCTAAACTTAGCAGAATAGATTGGAAATGCTCAACACCATTGTAGTATTCTTTTTTAATGGAAAGTGACAGAGAGAAGTGACACCCTGATATATGACTACATATTTTCTGAAGATCAGCTGGTTCAATGGAAAGGAGGAACAAGTCTTTAGTTGTGATCCCCATGAGCTCATTTCCCGCATCATTGAAGACAGTGACATTTTGAAGCTGGCCAGTGTGGTCATGCAATTCGATTTTCAGTTTGTAACGGTAGTCGCATTCTGAAAATTTGCCGTTGCACTTTGTACAATGCCAGAGATCGTTAGAATGGTGGCTTACTTTTTTCATGCATTTTTTCCCATTGTAATCCAATTGACAAGCAAGAAAATAGAAATATTCCATGCGTAGACGAGTTATTGTGGCACGAACCGAAACCCATACTGCTTTCTCCAATATTTCCATGCTACATATTTCCTGAATGGTCTTTTGTGGTAAAGCTCGCTTGGAAGACATAGTATAATTTCTGCTCAATGAAGGAGACGAAGAGTTGTATCGTGTATCACGGAACCAAGATTGGAGTTTTTGAGTTTCTTCAATGTTTGGATTTATAAGAAGAGCAGTAGTGGAAATTGTCCCAATGGTGATTCCATTAAATTCAGTTACCCTGCCTCCTTTGACACAAAGGATTGGTGGGTTGTCAGAGGAGTGGATTCCAGCAAGGTCCTTTCCTATAGAGAGACATTGATCTCCCCATATTGTTAAATCAATGCTGAAACCTGACTTGTCCTTCAGTGTTACTGTTTTTTTTAATATTTCAGTTCCATCTCTTCTCTTTATTGTAGAAGCAGGGGAGGTGGAGGTAATGACACCAAGAACATCAACAAGCGTATTTGGGTTTGTGGATTTGACTTCAGCAATAGTCCTGAAATGAAAGCTTTGGTAAGGAAAGCTTGGATCATCTTCTAAACATGGTGTCACAGTTGATGTAGCAAGCAAGTAAATCTCCCATTTGTTGTTTAAATGGTTGTATTTTGGGTTTGTTTGCTTTATTTTTCCATTGGAGACAATATATAGTTGCCCAAATTCAATGAGATTGTACAGAGATTCAGATAAATCAGAAAATGCAGAAAGATGGATTTCATCTTTGTCACGACCAATAAGGTCAAACCCGAAAACTTTTCCTGACCCACGTGCAGTGTTGTAGTTTTTCAAGGGTGTTTTTGATAATACTCTACCTTGAATCGACCAATACTTCCGGTACGGATTGAGTGATGTAAATGGTACAAGCGATGTTGTAGGTGTGCTTGTTGGAGTTGAAGTATTTGGAAGAATATTTTGTGATGATGAAGAACTTGAATGAGATTCGCTTGCCTGTGCATGCAATAGCGATGACAAGTCCTTAACCAAAGGTCTGCTACGGTACACAACTTCAAGTTCTAGAATTCGAATGGATCTGAAATGGATGAAGAAATTATTTAAAATTAAAATGAATGTTAAAATCATTTTTTACTCAGGAATAATGCAAAGAGAGTAAAGGGAAAAGTTCAAAAGAAAGCCTAATCTTACGTAGAGTTTTGGGACACTGTGCAAGTTGATTTTCTAAGTGAAATGATTGAACCGATCTGAATGCCTTCAGATGCAACTTGTGCGCCATAAGAAAATGGGAGCAAAGTCATGTGTTGATATGTGCCATCAGAGAGAGTGATGTGGTAGTGGGAAGCGCTGGTTTTTGATGAATAGACAGATCCGATGTTGACTACTTGCAGTAGAGGTTGCATCTCAGTCGAACCATCTAGCAATTTCAGGATGGCATTCTCAGTCAAAATTGGCTCCATCACGGTAGTAAAGTCCAAATTTTTTATTTGCAATGGCAATACCTGCAATTTATTTTAATGCATTGGAAGAGATATTAATTCATTAAATAAATTGTAAGCAAAGCATAAATTAGCATTTCTGTAATCGTTATCTAATAGATTTGTCCATAATGAACACTTAGATTTATAATTAAATGCAATAATAAAGAGGAGGCCACAATAAATCCATGTCTCCTTAGAAATCCATGTTTTGTACGTGGGAAACATGGTACTAAAACATATGACTCCCTTAGATATGATCACTAAATTTGTGATTTTCTGGAGGATTTTTTCGAGCAAGCAGAGTTACAAATATTTCTTGGAATAAAATACAGAGGAATGTGCAATTAATTTACGCTATAAGACATGCCTACAAACATGGCAAAGGCTTGATACAGATATGAAAGAATTCAAAAAAAAATCACTGAATTGTTATGTCAATTTGTTTGACGACAAGCATATAGACATATATTACAACTCCAGGGAAGACTATCCCAAGCTAAATTGTACAACTCTAGGGAAGACTATCCTAGCTGGTATCGAGAGTTCATAGTTGCATTGTTGTAGCTGTATATAGTGAATTGCAGAGGCTGATATACGACACTGTGTAAGCATTATTATTGAGAATAAATTTTTGAAGTCAATTTATTCAAAGAGGAAAAAACATTTAGATATAAATATGCATAAAATTAGACCTAAACAAAAGTCGGTCTGGCTAGATTAGCTTACAATATGAAAGAATTTAATTTGTCTGATTAGATTAGCCTAAAATGTGAAGGAATTTAATTGACCTAACCATCAGAATTGAAGAATAAAATCTTCAAATTGGGACTGTCTTCTAATGACAACCTGTGCATAAAAGGTAGAACAAGCGGAATGTAATTCAAAGCCATAACTGATCTTCTCATAAGTGGCCTTTAATGCGTTTCAAAAGGGTTAAGATAACAGGAAAAATTCAGACGACAAGATAAGCAAAAGAAAGGAAAACAGAATGACGGAAACAATGGAGAGGGGAAAGTTAAGACCGGTTAGATTAGTAGACAACCGAAATAAAACAAGCCAAGCAAATATATAAAAATAATAACAAAAGACGAAGACCAAGAACAATTTTACAAGTAGAACCGTAGAACTACTATTATACCACATTCAAAACAACAGTTTCCCTAACCATATTAGTGTTGGGCCGCATACCATACTCAGCAACAACTTTTGCAGATAGAAATCTACAGCTCCAATGAATTCAAGAACCATGTACTTCTGTTATTAGCCACCAGAAAGGCTTTCCCTGTTCCTTAGGTTTAGCTTGTATGCCTATACCAAATCCTAAATGCGCACCCATTCAAACCAATACCAAATTAATGCATGGCCATGATTTTATTGGAATAATTTGCTAAAGTACATGCTTTTATTTTAGGGTTTTGCTTCTGATATGCTCATAAACGCAGCTAAAAGAAGGTTAACACATGAACCCTAAGCTTCACCAGCTCAAAATAAAAAATAAACTGAAATTGTATTCGGGGTGTGCTTTTGTAAAGGAGAATGTAGGAATTAGCTCAGCAAAGGCCCTATACCGAGGACTAAGATGTAATCTTTTAGGAGACAGAACGGATAATAGAAAAGGAAGGAAATTTACAGATGTGGAGGCTATTCCAAGACAGAAAAAGGAGATTTACAGATGTGAATATTGTCTCGTTTTTCCAAAAGTATGTACCTCGGAGAATCTTAATACTGCGTTCATGGTTAATCATGTGAGTGAGAGAAGGTTCTTTGGTTATCTATTTGCCATTTTTCTGGTTTTTCTCTCCATTACAAATTCTCTAAACTTTGAGAGCACCCAGGGTCAGAGTACAAACCAAAATCTCTTCCTTCGTTTTATTCTAAAACTCCCTAGATGCAAGTTAACCAGTTCACAGTGTTGAATGGCCTCTACATACAATATGCAGTTTGGATTGGCCTAATTATTTGTGGGAAGCCTTGGGTATGCAAGAGAACCATTCCAAGAAAGCGAGAAGCAGCAAGCAACATACCCTTTTGGGTATATCTTTCGAAAACCATGTTTATGCCGGTCATCAACTGAAGCGCTTACGGAAAATGAGAAAGGAGAATTTTGAATACCTACTTGACTCATTTAAACCAAGTAGAACGGCTTGACATCACCAGTTGAAGCCCATAACACATTTACCCTCAGCACAATGGCTCACATTAAAACCATGGTATTTCTAATTAAACGCAGACATGTAAGAAGCAACTAATTGGAGCATCAACAGACATTTTCTTTGAAAATGTCATAAAAATAAGGAAAACAGTGACTGGGCAGGAAAGTGGAAGATCTTAGAAAATAGAGAACCAGAACCAGAACAGTAAAACAGAGAAACAGTGTCAGAAGTAAAACGATGAAGAAAGAAAGGGCATTACATGTTCTTCTTTGATGAGCCAACTTGAATTTTATTTGAGGAGAAGACTGGTCTGCGTTGTTGGCGACTGTGCTCTGCGTTGCTGTGGAGTTGCAGGTGGGAGAAAAATTCAATTCCGGAAGTGAAGAAGAAATTGCAAGCGGCATTATTTCTGAATCCGTTTGTAGTGGAAGTCAGAGTTTGTAGTGGAAGTCGGAAAAAGGCGGCATTATTTTTGAATCGGTTTGTAGTGGAAGTCAGAGTTTGTAGTGGAAGTCAAAGATTCATCGTTTCTAGACTGCAGTCGGAAAAAGGTGGCATTATTTCTGAATCGGTTTGTAGTGGAAGTCGGAGTTTGTAGTGGAAGTCGGAGATTCATCGTTTCTGGGCTGCCATGACCGGTCGCAAGGATTTGGGGGAACAGGTGTCAGGCAACATGTGTCAACCAAAGGTTAAAACTCCCAGGTAACAAGTGTCAGTTGGACATTAAAAATGTTGACGATGAAAAACTGTATCTCTTTCAAAAGAGAAGGCCTATCAGCCTAATTAAATAAAACTCACACGTTAAAATTGTAGAGAAGCTCGAGCCATAGAGGCAACAAGGTTGCTTCTTTTTCCTCAAAACCATAGAAATATTAAAAAGATGAGGAGGATATCGATGGTGATGTTAATACCTCCCAGTGGTCAAATTCCAAACAGAATTCAAGTCTAGAAGCATAGGACATAATCGTTCTGTGACAAATTGCTCAAATTGGAAGATGGAAATGAAGAGTATGTTGCTCTGCCGAAGGGTTTCTCTTTGGCTTCAATAAAATTGCAGTTGGAACTATTATTACAAGTATATATCGAAATGCCCATACAAGTGCAATTTTTTAAGCTCGAATGCAGAGTTTTCATAGGTAGGTTGAGCTCAATAAAATCTTTCGGGGTTTTCACAGGCAGGTTGAGTTCATTATAATGTCCTGTGGTACACGTCAAGCATCAACAGGCTTCGAGACCGGATGTGGAGTTGGATGGATGATTCAAAGACCTTGGAAATCCTCAAATGGCATGTGAACCCGGTGGTGAGGAAACTTGACGTCATACACCTTGGTCAATGGCACAATGGTGACATTGTCTAGTTGTGTTGTGGACGATGAATCTTAATAGTGTCACCACAAAGAATTTTATTAAGTCTACATTTACAAATATAAGTATTTTGTAATAAAAAAAATATTCTCGACACATGACTAAGGAGGTTGAAATGTCAAATAGCTTCATTTTATTTTAAATGAATTATAAATCTTTTGATTTATTTTAAAAAAATAAGTAAAGAATAAATTAATGGGATACTATTTTAAATAAATTAAATTTGAAGATTTTTAAATTTATTATTTATTATTTAGATATTTATTAATTTATTAATTTATAATTTAAAGAATATAAATCATTTTAATTATATTAGAAAAGTAATAAAATATAACGGGTCAAATATTTTTGAATTTAAATGGTTAAATTTAAATTGTGCTTATCTTTAAAAATGGGGACAAAAGTGTTCCTTTTAAATATAGGACCATTATGATTAGCCACATCATAGCCAATCTTTATGGGCTCATTTTGGAAAATAAGCTTATCCTTTGGCTTGAAAACCACTGCAAAAGAGTTAAAAGACAAGCTGTTTTTAGGACGACTTCACTCGACTGTCGACCATATTTTCACTCTCAGAACCATTGCAAAGGAATGTTGGAATAGTGAAGCCGATCTCTTCTGTTTTTTTGTGGACTTTAGAAAAGCTTTCAACATTGTTCCTCAAGATAAGATTTGGGAGAGACTTGAAGAGATCACGGTTCCTCTTGAACTGAGGATCACTGTGATTCGCCTCTACGAGACTATCACTGCCAAGCTTAAGACCAACGAAGGGTGGTCTAAAAACATTAAATGCAATATCGGAGTTAAGGAAGGGTGTCCCCTATCCCCTACCCTTTTTGGCATATACATCGATAAGCTATAGGAATGTATGGAAACTGCAGGACGCAAGGGCACTGAGCTTGCTGATGTAATCATTATTCTTCTCCTTTATGTTGATGATATCGTTCTTTTTAAAAAAAACCATGATTACCTTGACAAGAAGCTCAAGACTCTTCATGTCTACTACTCCAAGATGGGTATGACAGTTAATACTGACAAGACTAAAGTCATGATCATTAAATATAAAAAGATCACCCATGGTAGTTTCATTTATAATAATCAGTGCTTAGAGTAGGTTTCATCTTATAAATATATGGGTATTGTCTTTCCTCATCATCTCAAATGGAATTATAGCACCGAGAAAAGGATTGTTGGAGGCTGGAAAGATTATTATGAGCTTGAAAACAATTGTAAGTCAATCGATCTTTGCATTTCGAGTAAAAATAGGTTCCTCTTTGAGACTCTTGTCACCCCTGTTGTCTTATACGAATGTGAATTTTTGGGTTGCAGTATATCTATAGAGTCATGGAGGAAGATTGAGATGATTCAAAAGAAATTCATAACCTACAACCTAAATATCAAGGGAAATACTCCCTATCATATCCTATTGATCAAAACGGGTATGTCTCCCATTGAAAGTATGACTATATTTAGATATCTGATGTATAAGAAGAAGATTTACAGCATGGAATCCAAAAGGCTCCCCAAAAATGTTTCTAACTTTAGTCAGAACCCCCACCTTCACCTCGAGTGCGAGTGGCATAAGGATGCTCAGTCTTGGTTCAACCGTTGGGGAATTAAGGAGGAGATCAATATGGGAAGCAAAGATAGTGTCAAAGATACTATTACCTCCAATTTTAAGGACAAGTTGTGGGAGGATAAGGAGCTGGAGGATAAAAGGAAGCTAAGATACTATAAGGAGGTGATCAACTCCACCCTTGATAACCAGAATTATCTCTCTGTGTTGACCAACACTAAGAAAAAAATGAACATCACTAGGATAAGAGCTAATTCTCATGAGCTTCGAAGTGAGACAGGGCAGTGGTCTATTCCCAAGACTCCTTGAAACGGTAGAATCTGTCATATTTACGATACTAAGAAGGTGGAAGATGAAAAACACTTTCTTTTAAACTTCCCGACTCTTACTCACAGTCAATCCCAATTCCCTAAGATATGCCACACTTCCAATATTCTTGACTTATTAAGCCAACTCATCTATAACGATCTTGGAGCACTTCTTTCCCTTCTCCTTGATCATAGAAACAAGGTTTTGAAGAATCACACTTAGATTCTTTTTCTTTTTCTTTTCTTGAGGTCCGATAGACTGCATTGGTCTTAGTGGATGATAATCATCATCATCAATATAAAATTTAATTTAAATATAAAATTAAATAAATTTTTTTTTGTTATTATTTTATTAATACAATATAGTAATTATTTATTTTTACGTAATTTATATAGTAAAGTATATTATGTAAAATATTATGAATTATGGGTTTTATTTTTAATTAATCCTTGTTCACCTTAGTGATAAACTCTGTGCATTTAATGGTTGCCACATAAGGATTAAATTTTCTCATTTCACTAATTAAAGTAATATTATTATCATTAAATGTGGTCTATGGAGTCTTTGATTAGAATTGAGGGAAATAAAAATTTGTTGGAATTTTATTTTTTTTTGTTTAAAATTTGTGTTTAGTGTATAAATGAATTCAAAGCTTTGAAAATTTTGGATACTAGCATTGTGCAAAGTTTACAAATCAAATTTAGGATTATAACAAATCCCACTCAAAATTCAACCAAAATTAACTAGAAAATATACTAAAAATAGAACTTCTAAAACATTAAAAAAAAAAAAAAAATCATATTTCTAAAGTTTAAATTCACGTGAATGTTTTAAGTTAATTAGGAAAAGAATCTTCACGATCCACGAAAGGTCTATTATAAGGAGATATTCACTTATCATAATATCCATGGTCCACAACCAATGATATTTCATTATGATTAATCAATTATAATAATTTTTTATAAATTATGTATTTTTTTAATAAATTATTTATTTAAAAGAATCATTTTTTATACGGAGTTTATAAGAAGTTGCCAAAAAGTATTTGATCTCATTTTTATAAAACAAACTAAAACCTATAATAATTAAAAATAATAATCTAAAACATAATTATTAATTATAATAATATTTAGTGATTAAAATAATTTATACACTTGAGGTAAAAGTTATCTGGTGGAAATGTGCAAAAAAAAGAAAAAGCAGTGACATTTGGCAAATAGGTCTTGTTTAATTTATGAGATTCAAAGATCTCATTAAAATGAATTATATATATATATGTGTGTGTGTGTGTGTGTGTGTTTGAGAGATAGCTTCTGTGATCCATAAATTGTGAAAAAAATTCTTTCGTCGACCAGTTTCGAACCAATTATTGTGGTTCATCATCTGATTCTCATGATGAACCATAATAGTTGGTTCCAAAAGCGTCGACCATATTTTTCGTACTATTGTGGTTCATCATCTGATCGTGATGATGAACTACAATAGTTGGTTCCAAAAGCGTCAACCATATTTTTAGTATGTGATATTTAGCAAATACAAAAATTAATTAATCCTTGTGCACACTAATTAATGTAAGATCTAATCTTGAAATTCAAATTGGCAACAATTTTTTTTATTAAATGCATAATTATAAGCCCATGTCATTATTGCACAATAAACAAAAACCACAGGGTGGAAATGAGAAAAAAAAATAGTAGTGACATTGCTACCATGTGGCTCCTACTTTATTTTTATATATAGATTAAAAAAAATTATAAATTATTATTTTTTTTTTTTTTTTTTGAAACAAAAGACTTTATATTTACGTCGTAAGGCGTATTTATTTGAAAACAAATTTCCTAAATGCCTTTCTGTCTTAATATTTTCCATCCGATCTCTTGTTAGACGATTGAGTCAAAATGAATCGTTGATTGAAATATAACTGCAACAGTGACAGTTACTATAGTTACTACTCTGCTCTAGAAGATTTGAAACTAGCATAAGCATGCCATGGCTTCCGTGCATCCTGCAGCACTGGGCTCGACTCTTGTAGATGCATACCATGGATTCCAACGAAGAGAAAAGAACCAACCACCATTTAGACCAGCTTCATTGAAATGGAAAGGAACTCTAGAGGGTTTCACTGAAAGTTTCAATTTCAGACGCTTATTGGTTCAATTGCAGAGAAACATTGGGGAGATACGCGGAAGCTCGACTGTGAAAAAGTTAAATTTTAAATTGGGGAGATATCAGTAAATTTTAATTGTCCTCGTCCTCGTTATGGGTGAAGCACGCCCACATATATCTGGCTCTGCACGGTAGATGGTGGAGGCAGAAGGATTTTGCAATTGCAGGATCTCTGTATAGAAGGCTTCTGGCTATTAGAGTTTATTCCCTTACAGTATCAAACCAATGGCGAAGAAGCTTATCCCCTTGCTTAACAGGGTTTTGATAGAGAAATTTGTTGCTCTGAGCAAGACCGCCGGCGACATTCTACTTCCGGAGAGCTCTGGCAAGTTGAACTTAGGAAAGGTCATAGCAGTTGGGCCTTTCTATAAAAAAGAAGACAATGGTACATTTATATTTATAATTGGCAGATAAATTTTTTTAATCTGGATATAATTTATGTTGTAGATTTAATTTTTTTTAATCTGGATATAATATATGTTGTGGATTTAGCAGATATTTTTTTTAGTCTGGATATAATTTATGTTTTATGTTTAATCAACTGAGATCAATTGATGGTTTCTTTTGTATTACATCAAAGAATTTCGTGGAGGATCTACTTAGAGATTTTGAATATGAAATATATCTCCCTTATTTACTCTATTGAAATGCAAACCAGGATGTGGGTAGAATTTGGTTTTACGATCCAAGAGATTGTGATGAGGTCGAAAAGTTTTTTTCTAGGTTGAAGAGGATCGATTGTTTCTATTTTGCATGGGTGCAGACAGGTTGCATATCAACCCTTTATGTTTCTATTTTGCATGGGTGCAGACAGGTTAGATCTCAACCCTTTATAAACCATTTCTGTTTATGCATGAAAAGACAAAGACAAGGATTCAATATTATTAAAACATTATGAGAAAAAAAAAAGTGAGAACAGATATTTTCCAAATATCGGCCGGTATAAAGATATCAACTGTATGAAGTGTCTTGAATCCCATATGTTTCATGTGATAAATTTACATCTTTGCTTAATCTTATCCATCTACATGCTAGTTGCTCATTTTATTTCGATTAACTCATTGAATATAATTTAATCATTTATGAAAATAAGATAATTTTTTACTGTTTCTGAATTTTGAGATCAAAAATTATGTTGCATTCCATTTTTCGGTCTTGCATGTTCAATTCAACTTCACGTTTGCTGGTATTGATTGGAAGTTGTATGAACTTCACCAAGAGCAATGAGCCACACAATCTCATACCTATGGACCCAATGGGCCCAAGTTTTACACCGTAATCTTGTTGTATTTTCAAAATATTGACAAACTATTTGTATTAACTAATCAACCCCTTGTACCAGCTATCAAATATATTATAATTTCTAATGAAATATTTTATAATGTCTAATGAGTGGGTCCATATTACTCATGCCTAATGATTTTATTTCTTCCAGACTGCCACAAGATACAATGCAGGCTAGCAGGGTAGGTAGATTTAACACAATAATACATAATTATTTATTCCAGTAGTACCCATAATCTAATATGCATGATGGACTAGTATGAAACCAATAAAATAAACCAAATTGAACCAATGTTTTCACTGCTCTAGCAAGCTTCTCAGAAGGACCGTGATGGCTTTTTATCGACAGGTATACCACTGCCCTGCAGCCTTATTTTGTTAAACAAATTGATAGAGTATTTGGAGATGGCATGGAAATTTAGATGTTGATGTCATGCCAATGTTTTGATAGTTTGGATTAGTCAATATAAACTTACAAAAATTCTCAACTTGCAAACAGTCTCAATTTGACTCCAACTTGAAGTTGGAGTGCAGTGAAGTGATGTTTGCTTCAAACAAGCTGCAACTATATCTTACAAAAAGTATCAACTTGCAAATGGTCTCAATTTGACTCCAACTTGAAGCTGGAGAAAAGTGAAGTGATGTTTTCTTCAAATAAGTTGCAACTATATCTTTTTTAATGATATAGGAAATGATGCATTAATTGTAAGCACAGAAAGTTTCAAGGAAAAAAAAAAAATAATATATATATATATATATATATGGCTCTGCACTCTCTTTAATCCGCTATTTGCTCTATTTTCTTTTTACATCATAGATGTCTAAAACCATTGGGTTATTGTCTTTTCACCCTATTTATTATATCATTTTATTTTCGTCTAATGAACATATAAGATGTAAAAGAAATATGCCCAGAAACTAGAATCTCTAAAGGTGAAACAAAAAGTAAATTGTTGAAAATCAGGTATGCATATTTTAAAATTAAAAATATATATAATAAAAAGGAAATTTTGGTTTTATAAATGGCACTAAGAATAGTTTGAGTATGATAGGAATAAAAGTGTTAAGAAAAAGTTTGAATACTTAAATAATAATGGTTTAGTTTTAAAGTTATAAGTAAATTATACTTTAAAGGTAAGAGAGTTTACTAAATGTATAAGAGTTTACTATTTGTAAAATAAGAAAGGATTTGTTTGTAATTATTTTATTTTTAAAATTAATATATAATTTTGAGGGAACTATATACTTTTATATAATTTTAGAAGAATTAGTAGCATGTCTTATACATGTAGTTATTAGTAATTTTTTCTCTATAAATTACTCAATTACTCATGATTATAAGTTTCCTACAAAGTTATCTTACTTTATTTCCGGCATGCAAACTATTAATCATTGCCCCAAAAAGCATGCTCCATACATGGCAAAGGGAGTTTAAAAAGTGGAATGTTAACATTTTTGTTAATATTTTGAGCCCATTAAGAGACTTCACAAAAATGGAGTCCCCTTTTAGAGGATCTATAATGTTTATGTCATGTAAATTACCCATCAATATTTATCTTGGGCAATGAAACCACAAGGATGGAGCAATTGATTTGTTCATAGGAATCCAACATTTTGTTCATAGAATTTCTAGATGATATTATACATTCTTCAAAATTGGTAGAGAATAATATTATAGAGACTCCAAGGGAAAAAAATGTACCCTCTCCACTAAATTTAGCCATATTATGAAATAAACTTTGCTAGAGGTCGATATGAAAAAGGGCATGCTTCCCTTGCTTATGTTGGGAGCAGTACCTCTGTAGCCACTCTCTTTAGCATAATATATCATTTTAGATGCATTTAGAATAGTGAAGATTTCTTTTTTAGGTGATGAGCTCAAATTTGCAACATGGCTACTTACTAAAACAACACAATCTAACTAAACAACCTTTTTGTTTCCAAATAAACCTAATAAGCATCATATTTTAGTTGTATCATTATTTTTATATCATATTTTAGTTGTCTCATTATTTTTAACACTTCATAGATATGCCACTCGCAATGGATGCTTTCAAAGATTTAATATATCACATGAAATTTTTTCTTATGATTTAAGACAGTTGAATAACATTTTGTTTATTAATTTGAATTTATACCTTACGACGTTTCCTTTGTAACATCTGGTGCAATTTCTAGTTTATAATTTTAACATAAAAAGGTACTTTTACACTCAAGGGAGGGTTGGGCCTCTACTATGAATGTAAGGTTATGATTAGATAATTAGGTTGCAAATATATTATTATTGATATGAATGATAAGAAGTTTCATAACATCACTTCAATATAGTAAAATTTAATTCAACTTAAGAGAGGGTAGAATAAGGATATTAATTCATGGTTAAACCATTAAAAAATAAAAGAGAATCATTTTACAAAATATTAATATCTTTAAAGTATTTCACAAATAAATTTAAATAAAAACTATGATGCAACTAAGAAATAGAAATTTGGGCTCAGAGTATGTTCTAAAATCGTTTCTACTTGGTTAAGAGCTTGTTTTCCTTGGACATAAGGAAACAAGTTAATGACTCAAGACCCAAAGGCATCTACTAGGAGTGAAAGCATGCTCTCTTAAGGAATGCCAATGGGTAATTATAGGTGGCATATTTTTCCTTGAATGACAGTGATGAGTTAACCTGCATTGTTGCAGATAACAGTTAGCGATGGACATCCCACTACTGGTTTGGCAAGTGAGTTATGATATGTTTTCCCAGAAAAACAAATAAAATAAGAAATAGAAAATAAGAAAAAAATAATTTATGAGAAAAACAAATAAACTAAGAAATAGAAAATAAGAAAAAAATAATTTATTAAAATAAGATCATTAGCTTCAAGTTAAAATATTAAAGTCATCTTCTCATTATAACCAATATAGATGATTAACATATTTTATTTATACCTAGCATTAAAATATTCTTTTTATTATTAATATTATTTTAAAATGTTATGTTTTAACATAAAGAACTATATATTTCCCACATACTAAAATGTATAAAACACCTTTTAAAAAAATCATAATATCTCTCTCACACAAAGATTATAACAAACATTGAAATATTTTTCTTATAATTAATATCTATTTAAATAACACATATCAACTCCATGCTAAAATTATACATCTATTTGAAATAATTAATAACTTGATTGTTATGGCCCTTCATATCCCTTATTGATACTTTAATCGACCTATACTTTTCTCACATTGCTTTGCACATGATCATAATCATTTGCTTTGGATTTTGAATCATTTGTACTCCATAAAATTACTTTTAAAGGCTTTATTGTAAGGCCCCAAGACTTCATGGGCACGTTCAGTGGAACGGGCACGCTCGTCGGGCGTTTGGACGAGTTCGGGCGCAGTGTAACGAAACGGGCACACCGAAGAGGCACGGGCGTGTGTGTAGCGGAGGCACGTCACGAGGTCGAGTTGGAGGAGAGGCGCATCGCACATGACCAACACGGTGTTGGCAAGACGTGTTTATACCACCAAGGGGTGCACCTTGGGCAAGCTAAGCCGATGGGCGAGTCGGTGGGGCGGCCGACGTATTGGGCGCGGCCGACGTGACACTTCGTGGGCGGATGACCAAACGATGGGTCGGCTCGGGTCGACCGAGTGACCCACACTCCACTTAGCGTTCATATATATTGGTGGATGTGTTGGAGAGTGGAGTCAACAACCAAGAACGCAAACATAACACAAAGAAAAGTCAAGGGTACAACAACGAGTTGCCAATAACTCGTTGGGCGAAGGAACGACGAAAAAGAGCGTTGGGCGAGTCGGGTTGCAGCTGGGCGAGTCGCACTGAAGACCACCGTAGCCGCACCGCAAGTCGGGTCGGGTGGGGTCGGGTCGGGCGCCTCTGAACGGCGGGTCGAGTCGGGTCAGACTGGGCGCCTAGGAATGGAACTGGGTGACAGTAAAAACGTGATTCCGGGAGAGTCTGGAGTCGGATTTGGGTGCCGTAAATTGCAGAACGTGCGTTTTGTCGGGCCGCATCCAACCATACAGTTGGGAGACAGATTGGACACACAAAAAGCTCAAGAAATGCTCTGCACTGATTTGGAGCAACGGTTGAGTGACCCAGATGACCAGCACTTGGGCAGTTTTGGGCAGCACTTCCGCAGGTTAAATTTGATGATTGTAAATGATTGTTGTTGGATAGTTTGAGGATTGGAAAGCCTTAGAGCTTGGTCAAGAGGCAAATAGCCCTGCCAAAGAGCAGGAGTGGCTTCTGCTGGATTGGATATTGTAAACTCATATTTTTATGAAACATGGTATCTGAGCGAACTCATTATTCAGGGAGTTGCCCCTCCCTTGTATGTATGGGCATACTTGTGGATTGGATTTTGATGTTTATGTTTTATTCCACATAATTGAAATAAAATTTGTATAATAACTAACGAATGTTGCTAAAGGCGAGGTCTGGGTACTTAAGTATTTGGAAAAATAAAAAGTACGGCAGTGCCGCACCTGCCTACAAGCGTGGTTGGAAGACACCCGAGGTGTAGGGGTGTGACAGTTGGTATCAGAGCTGGACAGAGTTGCAGGGTTGCAGACGTTGTTGAAGCTGATTCTATCTTGAAAGGGTTTGTACATGGTCTTGACTCGTTCTCAAGCAAAGCAAATGGAGGATACCGTGGAAGTACCTCAAGTCATTGAGGAGACCCAAGTACTCTCTCAAGAAGACTTGGTTGAGAATATTGTGGAGAACATGGAGAAACACGAAAAGGAGTTCATGAACCTCAGAGAAGAACATGAAGAACTTCGAGAAAGAGGCATGATGTTAATGGATGAAGTAACGAAGTTCAAAGCTGAGCTTGACACAGTGTCAACACGTTCTGTGTACATAGAATGGCAGCTTGGTGAAGCTTTGAAGAAGATGGAAGACAAGGGCCAATCCAATGATCGACTTGTGGATGAGATTTCCAAAGCTCTTACAAAGATCATGGAGTTGGAATGCGATATGGTCTTGATGAAGAGGGCCGTGGGGCAAGAATCATCTGGGGGATCTGTCCCCATTAAGGCGAAAGAACCAGATTCATATGATGGAGAAAGGAATGCGAAAACTCTTGGAAAATTCTTATGGGATATGGAGCAATACTTGGACCAATTAAACATTCCTAATGAGGATGCAAGGTGAATATTGTGGCACAATTCCTTACAGGAGATGCTAAGATGTGGTGGAGAAGGAAACTTGATCAGATAGCACAAGGTGTTGGATCTGACATCACAACTTGGTTGGAGATAAAAGAGGCTTTGCAGATTTACTTCAGTCCACAAGATGAAACCTGGGATGCAAGATCTATTATCAAATACATTAAATAAGAAGGAACTCTCCAGCAGTATCAAAGTGAATATCAGAGTGCTATCCTAGAGCTACCTGATATGGCTGAGCGGGACAAGTTGTTCAACTTTACTATTGGGTTGAAACCTTGGGCTCGGGATGAGGTGAAAAGGCAAGCACCCAAGACATTGGAGGAAGCCTTTGCTATAGTGGATAAACTCATTGAACACGGCGATGGAGGATCTGGAGGAGGAAAGAAGAAGCCTTTTGAGAAAAATTTTGATGCACCGACGAAGGAAGCTACTAAGTCTAACAATGCACAAGCAAAGTCGAAGACTAAGAAGCCCTTGAAGTGTTGGATTTGTACTGAGGAACATACGGTGAAGAATTGTCCTTCAAGACCGAAGTTGGCAGCCGCAGTACAAGCAGAAAAGAAGAAGGAACCTTCAGTTGGGACCATGCAGGTCTTAAGTGCAGCAGCAGCTTATGAAGTTATCCCAAGAAGGGACCCTGAAAGAAACAACCTTGAGTTTGTGAACATGAAGATTGCGCAGGGCACACTATTAACCATGGTGGATTGTGGTGCTACGCATAACTTCATTGGAGAATACACTGCTAGGAAAGTTGGATTGAGGTTCAAACCAATCCAAGCTAGATTGAAGGCAGTGAACTCACCACCAGATTATGTGATTGGAGTTGCAGAAAGACACCAATTGAAATAGGGAGTTGGCATGGGGATGTTGACTTCATGATTGTAAGAATGGATGATTATGAGGCTGTGTTAGGCATGGAATTATTCAAAGGATTCAAATTTATGGTGGTTCCTCACATGAGGAAGTTGTACATTTATGATGGGAAGAATGACCATCCTATTGGTATACCAACCATAGGAGGAGGAGACACAACCCGTTGTAAACTAACAACTATTAGTGTGGAAGACACAAAATGGCATGATGAACTCCAAGGAAGATTAGTCCTTACGGAAGGCAGACTTCAGGAGCAAGCATAGGAAATCATGGCATTGTCCAATAGTCTCTTGGATATAACAAGAAGACTTGAGACAATGGAAGCAAAGGAAGATGCAGACCCACGGATTCAGGGAGAAAGCCGAGAAGCATACATGTTGAGGTTGGAAGGGGAAGACCCAGACAGATGGCTGGAGTTGATAAATGAGGAGGGAGAGCCTTCAGCCTCCACTTCCTCCACCTTCTAGACTATACATGGAGGATGAGGCTCATTGTCATCTGCTCAGGGCAATGATGACCTCTAACTTATGAGCAGGCCATGGAGCGAGATGGGAACTTGATAGCAAGATGTTTTGGCAGTCGTGATGATGGGAGGAACATATGTTCTTGTGGAGGAGATGTTTGGTTGGACTAGCTACCCAACTTATCACCAACACAGGGGGATCCAGCACATGATTTCTTGCAGAATTGGAGACATGACCAAGGCATGTAGCAGATCAAGAGTGTTCACATCTGGATGCTATTCATATATTTATAGCAGAGTTGGAGACATGAACACATTTGGAAGATGTTGGAGTCATCAACACTTTGCGACGATAGTTGCGACGATACCGTGCACGTGGGTGCAACGATAGTTCGTGCAGTGACACTTTGGCAGTTGCGACGATATTTCCCACACGGCGTTGTGATGATGGATCGTGCGACGATGGAATGATGTTGTAAAGGGACGACAACGCTTTGAAGTGGAGGAGGATGTAAGGCCCCAAGACTTCATGGGTGCGTTCGGTGGAACGGGCGCGCTCACTGGGCGTTTGGACGAGTTCGGGCACCGTGCAACGAAACGGGCACACCGGAGAGGCACAGACGCGTGTGTAGTGGAGGCACGTCACGAGGGCGAGTTGGAGGAGATGTGCATCGCACATGACCAACACAGCGTTGGCAAGACGTGTTTATACCACCAAGGGGCACACCTTGGGCGAGCTAAGCCGACGGGCGAGTCGGTGGGACGGCCGACGTATTGGGCGCGACCGACGTGACACTTCGTGGGCGGATGACCAAACGATGGGTCAGCTCGGGTCGACCGAGCGACCCACACTCCACTTAGCATTCATATATATTGGTGGATGTGTTGGAGAGTGGAGGCAACAACCAAGAACACAAACATAACACAAAGAACAGTTAAGGGTACAACAACAAGTTGCCAATAACTCGTTGGGTGAAGGAACGATGAACAGGAGCGTTGGGCGAGTCGGGCCGCAGCTGGGCGAGTCGCACCGAAGACCACCGCAGCCGCACCACAGGTCAGGTTGGGTCAGGTCGGGTCGGGCACCTCTGAACGGTGGGTCGAGTCGAATCGGACTGGGCGCCTAGGAACGGAACTGGGTGACAGTAAAAACGCGATTCCGGGAGCGTCGGGAGTCATATTTGGGTGTCATAAATTGTAGAACGTGCGTATTGTCAGGCCGCATCCAACCATACAGTTGGGAGACGGATTGGACACACGGACAGCTCAAGAAACGCTCTGCACTGATTTGGAGCAACGGTTGAGTGACCCGGGTGACCAGCACTTGGGCAGTTTTGGGCAGCACTTCCGCAGGTTAACTTTGATGATTGTAAATGACTGTTGTTGGCTAGTTTGAGGATTGGCAAGCCTTAGAGCTTTGCCAAGAGGCAAATAGCCCTGCCAAGGAGCAAGAGTGGCTTCTGCTGGATTGGATATTGTAAACTCATATTTTTATGAAACATATTATCTGGGCGGACTCATTATTCAGGGAGTTTCCCCTCCCTTGTATGTATGTGCGTACTTGTGGATTGGATTTTGATTTTTATGTTTTATTCCGCATAATTTAAATAACATTTTTATAATAACTAACGAATGTTTCTAAAGGCGTAGTCTGGGTACTTAAGTATTTGGAAAAAGAAAAAGTATGACAGTGCCGCACGTGCCTACAAGCGTGGTTGGAAGACACCCAAGGTGTAGGGGCGTGACATTTATGCATCTTCACGACTCATTTCCTTTAAGGACTTGCAACTTTACTTGCCCATAAGCTTATATTACAACTTACATTTTCATATCCACATATCGATCATTTGTAGCTTAACTTATGGGATTTACACATTACAAGAATTTAGGTTATTATTGGCCTACAACCTTATTCACCTAATATTTTATTTTGTCCAACTCTCCTAGGCCAACAACTCGATCTTATTAGCATGTAGCATTTATCATAAAACTATTTTCTTAATGCACAACTTTCTACACCATAAATTTATTCTTAAGGGGTTTATAAACTTCCAATTTACAACTTTTTCTTGCCAGACATTTTTGGATTCACATCTTGGCACTTTTTCTTCTAATAAATTTTTTATTCCACACCTTTTTCTAGGTTGCATCTTCCTGCTTTGCAACTACATGCACCTCTTCTTTAGCATGCATCCTTCATCTTCATAATTTTTTCTTATTTTCTTATTGTTATTTTTAAGGTTAGAAATCTAAGTGATCTAAGGATTGTAATTTTTTTGGTGCAAATAAATTTTTAGGTTGCAATTTCCAACAATGTAATTATAATCCTTTCTCTATGTGGTTAGAACTTTATGCTCTATTACTTTTTCTAATGGTGTATTTAAGTATATACAACTTAGCCTTTTTAGGTCTCACAATTTCTTATGTCAAAAATATCTTCAAGTCTTGAATCACAACTTTCTTCTTTTGGGGTTAATATTCTTCCACTCTTGATCCAGGTCTTGGGGGAGGTCCCCAAGATCTGAAAATTGAAATGTCAAAAAAGGATGAGAACACACAATAAACAAAACTACCAAGAAAATTTTTATTAGAATAGAGAGTAACTGTAAAAGCTACATTGTGGTGGATAATCTATCCTTTTACAAAATATGACTTGCTACTTACAACTTTTTTTAGTGACAATACCACAAGAAAATTCCATGGGTGGGTAAATATCGTGGGTGAATGAATACCATGGGTATATATCACTTATAATACCATGGGTGAATAAATACCATAGGTGGATGAATACCATGCGTGGATGCCACTTATAATATCATGGGTGGATTCCGCTTACAATACCATGGGTGGATAAATACCATGGGTGAATGAATATCAATGGTGGATGCCACTTATAATACCATGGGTAAATTCCATGGGTGGATGAATACCATGCGTGGATGTCACTTTCCATTCAGATCAGTCCTCCCTCCTTAAGAAGAAATGTTCCCCATTGCGTGAAGTTCCCACTTGAGAAGCCTTTGTTGAATATGAAGAGCCAATGAAGAGAAGGGTTTTGTGTGGTTAACCCATAACCTTGATGAATGAAGATCCGATAATAGAGATATCTTATAATGATAAAGATATCCTATAATTATTTTGACCAACTGTGATACTAACAGTGTGTGGCCTAGCAAATGGAATTTAATGAAGCGCGGGTTTGCGGATGACCCATAACCATGAGAATATCTGAGGATAGAGATACCATGTAATATGTGTGACCAACTATGATATTAATAGTGTGAGGCCTAGCTTAGCGAATGTAATTCGATGACAAGGGTTTTGTGTGGTTGACCCAAAATCTTGGGTTTGTGGGTGACCCATAACTGTGATGCTTGTTAATTTGCTTGGTAAAAGTATGGTGACTTGTCTGGTAGATTCTCCTATCCAATGAGATGTTGTAAAAACTTCTTGCAACTTTGCTCATAACTTTTTTTACGGGTGATTCAATCAAATTCCGTCAAAGACACATTTGAGGTATCAAATATATATTTCCATTGATATAAGCACTTGAAATTTGATGACCTGTGAAGTGAGAAAATGATTCCTGAAACTCATGGTACATGCGGTCGTGCAACAGTCTAGACATATGTAACTTCAATTGCTCATATCTCTCAAACCTGGAAAGGAAATCAAATTTTGTAAAAAAATCATTTGAGCTAAAAAATACTTCAAATGAGCTATTTTCACTTTCTAAAATGCTTTATATAGGTCATGGAACTTACATGAAGTTTGTTGAAGTTTGTTGCTCCACGTTTCATCCATCATTGTGCTTCAAACCCTCATTCCCATGGAGCCATAACCTGCTTTGATACCACTGATCTAGACCTTGGTGGGAGACCCCAAGATCTGAAAATTTGAAATGCCAGAAAAATATGAGAACACATAATAAATAAAACCACCAAGAGACTTTTTTGTTAAAATAAAGAATAATTGTACAAGCTACATTGTGTTGGACAATCATTCCTTTTACAAAATACAACTTGTTACTTGTATCTTTTACAAAATACAACTTGTTACTTATAGCTTTTTTTAGTTACAATACCATAGGTAAATTCCATGGGTGGATAAATACCATGGGTAAATGAATACCATGCGTGGATGCCACTTACAATACCATAGGTAAATTCCATGAGTGGATGAATACCATGGGTGGATGTGATCAGGAGATTATGTCCATAGTTCAAAAATGCTCAAAAATGAAAGTGCTTAGAAGTGGTTGCAACCTGAGTGACCAGAAAGGTCTCGTTGCTACGATTCTGGTGCCGTGAATGATTTGCAAAACATAGGTCGTATTCAGAAGTTATGAAGATTTGAGAATGCCTGGTAAACCCCAAATTCTGTACATTTGACTCAGTTTGACTTTATGAAAAATATTATAAAAAAATATATATTTATGAAAATTATTTTTGATATAGTTTTTTAGGCCAATCGTTGGGCGCCATATGGCCTGCCCGAAGGCTACCATGTGGCCCCAAGCCGGAATCCAAAGTCAAATGTATTGGAAAAAACTTTATTTTGAGGTCCGAAGGGGTTGAACCCATGACGTCCTACCAACTGGACTGCGTGGTGGTTCTTACAATTCATTGGTGCCAAAGTTTATTTGAATTTCATATTTGCATATGGCGGAAAAAATTAAAGGGCTAGCCCCAACAGCACATGACCGACACAAGAACCATGGCCTTAAGGTCTTAACTTCGCTGTTTGTTAACGGTTAAGTTTTCGGTGGGTTCGGGCCATGTGGCCAGCACACATTTAACATTTATTGGGTGGTTCTGTCAACGGTTAATCTGCGCGGATAAGGCCGACGGTTTTGGCAGAGGTGTCACATGCGACCACGCCCACCAACATTAAATTTAACCCCCAGTGCCTCTGGCGGTTCCGCTAGCGGAGCCCTCAAATGTGGTGGGATTTCTAAATTGGCGACCTTAACTGAAGTGTCTCCACATTTAGTGGAGTTTTTTAAGAGACATTGGACAAATTCTTGTTTTGGCCATAACTTCTTGGATTTTCGACCAATTTTGATGCATGGATAGTCAAATTTTGGTATTCTTGAAATTTTGAGCACATTGGCACAGGTTTCAGAGGGATAAAAGGCCATCTTGTGCAGTTTTAGCTTCAAGAAAGGTGAAGGAGCCACTAGGACCACTAGGGTGTTTTTAGTGTATTAAGCGTCCATTTACTGTTTTCTGCAAATGAATAGTCATTCTTGACTAATTCAAGCATTCTGAAGTTGTTTTTATACAGAGAACGGCCATTTGAGGCTTTATTTCACATGTACTTACCATTTTTGAGCAATAATATATGAGGGACATGCCATTAGGAGCTGGACCAGGAGATGTAGCCAAGGAGGGGTGAACTGCTTCATCAAATTTGCTGAGTACTTTTATATGTGATGTTTAATTCTCTATTATTTACTGTTGTACATTTTTTTATAATAAATTTACATGCTTTAACCTCATACAGAAATCTGTTTAACTAAGTTAAAACCGTTTGTTTCACCCACAAACTTCATAGAACCTTATGCACACATTTTAATTATTGTTTGGATACTTAGCATAGAAAAAATAATACATTCCATTCAGATCAAGTTGGTATCAGAGCTCAGATTGAGCATTAGGCAGAGCTAGAGTTTTACTCTCTGTATTGTTATTGTGCAAAGTTTGTTTAACTGTTTGCAAGGGTTTTCATGCTTATTAGGCTGAAGCTTAAGAGAGGAGAAGGTCAATTGGAAAATACTTTAAGTAATCCACAGATAAGGAGGGTAAGAGTGCCATTATCTCCACCTTAAATTTCACCTCAAAGAGAAGAAGAAGAAGCCATAAGCATGACTTCAAGAGAAGGAGAAATCCATGAAGAAATTGATCCCAAGGAGGAAGAAAGAGTATTCAAAAAAGCATTCCTTAACTTGACAGAAATGGTGACAGTCCTTTATCAATAAAGGAATGAAAGACTTGAAGGAGAAGGATTCAAACTTCACAAGGAAGGAGAGGGATCATCAGGAGTCCATAATGATGAGGATAAATCCAAGAAGGGTAATGGAGGAAATGGAGACTGTGGAAAGTCTCCATCATCACCCTCATCTTCATCTTCATCAATCAATACATCATCTTCAGTAAATCAGTCTCACAAAGTCAAGAACACGGGTAAAAGTCCTTTCCTTAAACTTGATGTTAAGTTTAAATTGCCAATGTTTGATGGTGAAGTTAATGCAAAAAAGCTAGATAATTGGATTAGAAAATTAGAGGTCTATTTGATAATTTAAAATTTTCATGATGATGACACAAAAATCCAATTAGCTTCATTGAGGATGGAATGTGCGACACTTGTTTGGTGGGAAGCCAAGATAAAGGAGGAGATCAAGAAATATGGTAATTTTATCTTATCATGGAATGATTTCATTTCTACAATAAAACAATAGTTTTATCCATTAGTTCACATGCAGAAAGCCATAATGGACTGGAAAAATTTTAAACAATTGAAAGGACAAAATGTTCAAGTGTATGTAACCCAAGAATTTAGAAGAAGAGCTCTTTTACTAGGAATAGATTTTCGTAGCCAAGATACTTTACTCAAGTATATAGGATTTTTACATACTTACCTAAGACATACCATTCCCATATTTATAGAATTTTGGCTTCTGCGATCCATCGTAAAATTCTGTAGAATTCTTTCGGTAATAATCACATTTAAATGAACATTGTCGACATGTTTCAAACCAACCAATGTGGTTCATCATCAGGACTAGGTGAGAGATCAAATCCAGACATTGAGTTTAAATAGATGCAGAAATGGTTGGTTAAACTAGTCGTTAGGATAACGACTAGTTTGACTATGAAATTTAATAACTGCTAGTTCTATTTTAATTATTTTAATTATTTACTTAATTATTAAATAAAATTATAATGGTTAGTTCTATTTAATTAATTTAATATTTTAATTATTTAATAAAATATATTTATAAATCTTTTTATTTTATTTAATTTAGTTAATTAATTATTATTATCATTATTTATTTCTTTATCAATTCTTTATTATTTAATTATTTATTACCTATTATATTATATTTATTTATTTATTTATTTGTATGTAAATTTGTATTCCTATTATTCTCCTTTCTCTTAAAAAAAAAAGAAAAGAAAAAAACAGACCATTAAGAATATAGGGCAGGGATCCAACGCCTGCTTATATTCCAGCCATCATCTCTATTGAGATTTACGGGTCTTTTTTCCATTTCTAGGGCCTCTCTTAACTTCCGATAATGGAAATGGTCAATCCTAACTAAGACCTTAGCCTCTTCAATGCAGATATGATGGTTAGTCTTTTTCGCATGCTCAGTTAGGGCAGAGGTGCGGGATCTTCCATGCTTAATGTCAGTAGCATGTTCACTGACCCTTTGGTTAATAGATAGAGCAGTTTCACCAATGTAAGGTGTCCCACAAGAACAAGGAATAATACAGACACATTTTCCATCCCTAGGGTTTACCAGATCTTTAACCGATTTAAGAGAGCTTTGAATTGTGCTAATGGGCTTGAAGGAAGAAGAAACCTTATGCTTCTTAAGGATTCTAGAAATCCTATCAGTGGTTCCCTGAATGAAAGGAAGCCTTACATTGCAAGCCCACTGAGTAGGTTCATTTATATTTTTATTTTTAATTAAGGGACCTCTTTCTGCTTTAAGAAAAGCCTTAAGGCCTTGAGACTTACTATAACCATTTTTACAAAAGACACTAAGGAGATGGGTCTTTTCTCCCTCAAGGTGAGACTCATCGGAGATTCTCAATGCCCTGGTGGCTAAGGTGTTTATATTATTCCTTGTTCTTGTGGGACACCTTACATTGGTGAAACTGGTCGATCTATTAACCAAAGGATCAGTGAACATGCTGCTGACATTAAGCATGGAAGATCCTGCACCTCTGCCCTAGCTAAGCATGTAGAAAAGACTAACCATCATATATGCATCGAAGAGGCTAAGGTCATAGCTAGGATTGACCATTTCCATCATCGGAAGTTAAGAGAGGCCCTAGAAATTGAAAAAAAACCCGTAAATCTCAATAGAGATGACGACTGGAATATAAACATGTGTTGGATCCATGCCCTATATTCTTAATGGTCTGTTTTTTTTCTTTTTCTTTTTTTCCTTTTTTTTTAAGAGAAAGGAGAATAATAGGAATACAAATTTACATACAGATAAATAAATCTAATATAATAGGTAATAAATAATTAAATAATAAAGAATTAATAAATAAAAAAATAATGATAATAATAATAAATTAACTAAATTAAATAAAATAAAAAGATTTATAAATATATTTTATTAAATAAATAAACTATTAAATTAATTAAATAGAACTAGATGTTATAATTTTATTTTAAAATTAAGTAAATAATTAAATTAATTAAAATAGAACTAGCAGTTATTAAATTTCATAATCAAACTAATCATTATCCTAACGGCTAGTTTAGCCATTTCTGCATCTATTTAAACTCAACGTCTGGATTTGATCTCTCACCTAGCCCTGATGATGAACCACACTGGTTGGTTCGAAACACGTGGACAATGTTCATTTGAATTTGATTATTACCGAAAGAATTCTACAGAGTACCATTCTCATGTTTAACCCTACAAGCTTAGATGAGGTTTGTGTTCAAGCCACACATTTAGAGGAAAGGGGAAAACACAACTTAGATGGGAATGAGGAAAGTGAGTTTAAATGCAAATGGAAGAAAAAGAGAAATGAAAATTCTAGAAAAGAGAAGGGAAATTTTTTCTGCAAACACTATTCTAAAACAAGCCATGATGAGGACCATTGTTGGAAACTTCATCCAGAGTTGAAACCAGAAAGTTTTAAAGCCAAAGATAAAGCCAAGGAGAAAGGCAAGACAATTGAAATAGTTGAACAAGACCTAGGGTCAGAATCAGGAGATGAAACAAAAATCATAGCTATGGCACTAAATAACTTGAAGGGGAAAGAGAATGAAACTAAACCCAGTTCTAGTATTTCTAACTGTCACATAGAAGCTCCAAGTGAAGAGAAGAGAATTGAACTGTTTCATGTGTCAAGGGTCATTTCCAAACATACCAAGGTTGACACACTATTTGACAGTGGGTCACAAGCAAACCTTGTTTCTGAAGACTTAGTCAAAAAAAACTAAATCTTGAAACCATTCCACATCTGAAACCATATCCTCTTGGTTGGATTTGTAAGGATGCAAATTTACAGGTTTCAAAGAGGTGCATGTTGCACTTTGCAATAACAACACATTTTATTAACACGATTGAATTAGATTTTGTTTCGCTTGATATTACAAGTGTGGTGTTGGGAAATCCTTACTTGTATGATAGGAAAGCTATCTTCCATTGCCATGAGAACATTATTCAAGGATGGCAAGGAGTACATCGTGAGAGCACATCGCAAAAAACTAGACTCTTCTTTAGTGAATGCAGGGTAGATGAAGAGGCTCGTCAATGCAAGTCAAAACTTGACATTGATGATGATTAAACAAAGGGAAGTTGTATATAATCATTTTCATATAAATGCTAATGTAAATAATGAGTTGTTTCAGTCTGAAAGTAGGTTATCTTTGAAAGAACATGACAAGCAGTTGTAGCAATTATCTTTGGTGTCGATCGGTGCGAAAAACAAAGTGTTAGTGCAAGAAGGTGCAAAAGTCCAAGAGAGGGCAAAGCAACCTAGCAAAGAAGGCACAAAGTTCATAAATGATCATTGCTAGTTTCAGAAAGGCATGGTACAATGGCGAGAAAAGTTGGTTAGGAATCGACACAAGTACAAGGCTAATTCAACAGAAAATCGCCATAAGGACAGGATGCAAGGTGAAAGTAATTTTTGGTTTCCTTTGATTATAGAACAATGTAGAAACAATATGTTTAGTGAAAATTTAAGTTGTTGTTTTGAAATTTTCGAAAATTTGCAGCATGACAATGTCAAAGTCAACAACAATTGGTCAATGGAATCAAGGAAAAATTTTCCGTTTCAAGAAAAGTTCCAATTAATTAAATCAGGGAAATTTTAGTGGATTAAGATTGGAAGAGTGGGGACACAGTCTCCTCATCTTCAGGTTTAGTAGTCCAGAGAGCTTTTGGGGTCCAAAAGCTTCCCAGTGGGGAGGTGTGATCAAGAGATCATGTCCATAGTTCAAAAATGCTAAAAAATGAAAGTGCTTAGAAGTGGTTTCAATCTAAGCGATCAGAAAGGTCTCGTCGCTGGGATAATGGTGCCGCAAATGGTTCGCAAAACAGAGGTCGTATGCAGAAGTTATGAAGGTTTGAAAATGCCTAGTAAACTCCAAAATCTAGACATTTGACTCAATTTGACTTTATGAAAAATATTATAAAAAATCTATTTATGCAAATTATTTTTCATATAGTTTTTTGGGCCAATCGATGGGCACCACGTGGCCTGCCCAGAGGCTACCACATGGCCCCAGGCTGGAATCCAAAGTCAAATGTATTGGAAAAAAAAAAAAATTTAGGTTCGGGGGGGGGGGGGGGGTCGAACCCGTGACCTCCGGGCTAGCGCGCCCACGTCCTACCAACTGGACTGTGTGGTGGTTCTCACAATTCATTGGCGCCAAAGTTTATTTGAATTTCAGATTTGCGTATGGCGGAAAAAATTAAAGGGCTAGTGCCGAAAACACATGACCGACGCAAGAACCATGGCCTTAAGGCCTTAACTTCATGGTTTTTAACGATTAAGTTTGTGGCGGGTTTGAGCCATGTGGCCAGCACACATTTAACATTTATTGCGGTGGTTTCATCAACAGTTAATCCGCGCAGATAAGGTCGACGGTTCCGGTAGAGGTGTCACATGTGACCATGCCCACCAACATTAAATTTAATCCCCAGTGCCTCTGGTGGTTCTACTAGCAAAGCCCTCAAATGCGGTGGGATTGCTAAATTGGCGGCCTTAACTAAAGTGTCTCCACATTTAGTGGAGTTTTTTAAGGGACACTGGACAAATTCTTGTTTTGGCCATAATTTCTTGGATTTTCGACCAATTTTGATGCATGGATAGTCAATTTTGGATATTCTCGACATTTTGAACACATTGGCACAAGTTTCATAGAGATAAAATATCATCTTGTGCAGGTTTAGCTTCAGGAAAGGTGAAGGAGCCACTAGGGCCACTAGGGTGTTTTCAGTGTATTGAGCATCCATTCACTATTTTCTGCAAATGAATAGTCATTCCTGACTAATTCAAGCATTTTGAAGCTGTTTTTACAGAGAGCACAACCATTTGAGGCTTTATTTCACATGTACTTACCATTTTTGAGCAATAAGATATGAGGGACATGCCATTGGGAGCTGGACCAGCAGATATAGCCCAGGAGGGTTGAACTGCTTCATCAAATTTGTTGAGTACTGTTACATGTGATGTTTAATTCTCTATTATTTACTGTTGTACATTTTTTTATAAGCAATTTACATGCTTTAACCTCATACAGAAATTTGTTTAACTAAGTTAAAACCATTTGTTTCACCTGCAAACTTCAAAGAACCTTATGCACACATTTTAATTACTGTTTGGATACTTAGCACGGAAAAACTATTACATTCCATTCAGATCAGGATGCCATTTATAATACCATGGGTGGATGTCGCTTACAGTACCATGGGTGAAGACCACTTTCCATTTGGATCAACTCTACAATTATTTTTTTTGAACTATGTGTGAAGCTTGCGAATTTATTCAAAGTGTAATTTCCCACATTAAAGTAAGTACTTTCTTGTAACTTTTTTAAGGTGAAATTTCCCACATTAAAATAACTATTTTCTTCTTATTAGGTTGATAAGCTTCTAGTGAATTGTTTTTTTTAGGGGCAATTTTTGTGAATTGTCAATTGCTACCTATAAAACTCTTACATTCTATCATCACAAATTTGCTAGATGCATAACCTTTTCTATATAATTTTATTCAAAGTGTTCCCTCTACTATTATTTTATTAACTTTTTTTCATCATCTTATTAATTATAAAAGATCTCTTAACATGTTGAATATCATTTTATTAAAAATATACTTTTGGTTTGGGCCCCAAGCCTAAATTGGCAATCGGTTAGGCCATAGGCTTATAACATTCTTAATTAAAGTTGGTTTGTGTGAAAAAATGGTTTTCCTTTTAGTCTCTAGAGTTGAAATTTCTAGCTTAGGGATGCCTTTTCCATTTTAACAAGTTTACTCTTGGTCTAGTGTTTTGTCGCCACAATTCGATATTTTTGAGAAGAGAAGTGAATGCATCCTCCTTAGATCTATTAAATTCCTCCATACTATCTCGAAGTCAAAACAATGAGTTCCCTCAAGGTGATGCAAGGATGATCTAACTCTTTAAAACTATATTCTTATACCTAAAGAGCAATAGAAAATACTTAGTTAACTTTACAATTTTATTTTTATATTTAAAAAACTTTAAAAGAATAATAAAATTCAAATGTATTTAATTTTATTTTTATATTGAAATAAATTAATAATTTTTTTTTTATTAGAAGATACTTGTATTAGCACAAGTACATCAATAAGATACATTTAAAATGATACATCTTTAGCGGCCATCACTAATGCCCATAGCATGTTTGTTATTTCTAGAAGGAGTTCTAACACAACACATAGTAAGGAAAACATAACTTATAAAATGAAGCTAACTTCATAGTCCCTCTAGTAGCGCCTAGAATAAGGATAACAAAACACTGCATGTAAGAGGTTTGTGGGAGGGAGAAACACTCTATGGTTGGTTACCAACCTACGAATCTATAGAACTAGGGACATTTAAGTCTTGAAGGAGACGGTCTAATAAATTTAATGGATTCATTTTTTAAAGTGTCGAAGGAGAGTGGTTATATGTGCCTACAAATTGCTAAGTCCTGAATTCCTATTTTTGGGTGTGAAGGGATACACATTCATCTTGTAATTATTTAATTTCTTGACTATGCTGAGCTAATATCTCCAAGGAGGTCTTAAATTGCAGAGAGAGGTTGGAGAAGCTAATATGAAGATGACAAATTGAGAAGTGAAGTTCTTCAAAACACGCTATGAGTTGTTGAAGGTTAGTCTTCATGTAATTAACCTCCTGTTTCTCCTTGGACATGATTAGAGGGAGAATCGTGTCACTAAATTAAGCTAGGTAAGCTATGTAATTGATCAGGTGATCATGTCCTTAATGGAAAAATGCTCAAAAAAATAGTTGCTCAGAAATGGTCCAAACCAGAACGACAGGAAAGATCTCGAAAAGACGATCCTGTAGCCATGAACGGCACTGAAAATCGATGCTGTATGAAGAAGATATTGCATTTTGAAATCGCCCAATAACCTTCAATTTTGAAAGGGAATTTTTTTAATTTTATGTGTTGGGATAATTTTATTTTTTTATTAAGGTTTAATAAATTGATTAAACTATATAGTTTTTAATATTTTATATGGTTTAAATTAATCATATATTATATTAATTATTATATGTTTTAATTAATTTTAAATTATAATTAAACCTTAATTAAAACTTAAATATTAAACCATACCATATATTAAAACTAAAATTCGAAAATATGAAAAAGGTTTAAACCCACAAGCCTAAAGTTTGGGTTATTTTAAAAGTCACATGGGCAATGTTATATGTAATGGTTATAATACGTGGCCTTGTAATGTGTTGTGAAGCGGAGTTTGTGGAGGGGCTTCGGGCTAGCCCCCTCCCTTATCCACATGACCCCTCTTGGTGTCCGTGACCCAAGCCTACAATACCGGCAGGAAGGTTAACTACCAGCGGGTGCATCATTTAAACACAGCATGTTCACATGAACACGAAACATTTACAACCAACATTTAATGCGACGATAGTGTTAACCGTCCACACCCCACATTTTATGCCAACATGTGGCCATGCACAGATTCACATTTATTGCTAACCACCGAACTAGCGGAGTTTCTAAAATTGGCGCTGGACCCCTATTTTAGCAGACCTAACTGCAGTCTTCCATAATTAGTGGAGGTATTCTAGACCTGATTGGGCAAAAACTTGTACTGGTCATAACTTTGGCTAGGGAAGTCCAATTGGAACGAATTTTTTTGTTTTTGTTTTGGGGGTATTAGAGCATCTGAAGCTGTTGGAACAGGTTGCAGAGCCATCAGGGCACTTTGTCAGAGGTTTTATCAGCGGATTTGCTTGTGGAGCCACTAGGGCTATGGGAATGATCAACTGCATTGGGCTATGTTCATCTGTTTGAGGTGAATGAATAGTCAATTTTCACTGTTTCCAGCACTCTGATTATGATTATGCAGCTATTTTAGCCTATTGAGGCTTTATTCATGGTGTAAAACTATTTTTTAGCATTAATAGAGAAGGGAAAAGCCCATTTGGGGGCTTTTTGACCTAGCAGATGTAGCCCAAGAGAGGGGTGAACTGCTTTATCAGATGCTTGTTTATATGCTGTGAATGCTTGCTGCTTATTTCCAGAGTTTAATACCTTCAACAGTAAATTGAAATAATTCCTCTTATCACAAAAAGACTTATACAGTTATCAAAACATATTTGTTCCATTCCAAAACACATTTGTTCCATTGAAAAACACCTTAACATGCTTGCACACTCATAATATTGGTTAATGAATACTTTGCAATCAGAAAAAAAAATACTTTCATTGCCATATCTTTTTAGTGTTTACTTCATATTTCTTTAGGCAGAGCCAATAAGAGGGCCAGAAGCTTCTGGTTTCATCCTTTCTTTGAAAGGTGAAATAACCAGTAAAAGCCCCTACTGTCTATCTTTGTATAAGAAATATTTTGTTCACACATTTCAGATCAGATTGGTATCAGAGTTGTTTGCACATTTAGAATTATTGGAAATGGATACCTTGCACCCTTATTTCAAGTACAATCCATTTTCATATTAGATGGTATCAGAGCTCTAGGTTTTGCTCAAAAGTTTGTGAATTTTGTGCAAGAAAAGTGTGTTGTTCTGCAAATTTGATGCTTACTAGGCTGAAATTGAAAAGAGGGGAAGGTCAATTGGTTAGAGAACAAGATAATCCTCAACCAAGGAGGGCTAGGGTGCCATTATCTCCACCTTCCATTTCATCCTCATTAGCCTTAGAATCAACGAAAAACATGTCTTCAAGAGAAGGAGAAGTACATGAGGAAATGGATCCCAAGGAAGAAGAAAGAATCTTTAGAAAAGCTTTCTTGGATATGAATGAAATGGTTAGGATCCTCTATCAGGAGAGAAATGATAGGATTGCTGGAGAAGGGTCTAGAAGCCAAAGAGAAGAAGGAGATTCTTCAGGAGGGAAGAAAGACAATGAGAATTCTAAGAAAGGGAATGGATGAAATGGTGATCCACCATCTTCATCGTCATCCTCTTCCTCCACATCATCCTCTTCAACTCCTGTAAATCAGTCACACAAAACAAAAACATCTCTTAGAAATCCTTTGTTAAAGCTTGATGTGAAATTTGAGTTGCCGATGTTTAATGGAGATGTGAATGCAGAAAAATTGGATAACTGGATTAGACAATTGGAAGTCTATCTAAGGATTCAGAATTTGCATGATGATGACACAAAAATCCAATTAGCCTCATTAAGAATGGATGGTGCAGCTTTGGTTTGGTGGGAAGCCAAGACCAGGGAGGAGATCAAGAAGCATGGTAAGATAACTCTAACATGGATTGAGTTTATTACTGCTATTAAGAAAAAAATTTATCCTCTTGCCTATCTTCAGAAGGCTATAATGAATTGGCAAAATTTTAGGCAACTTAAGGGACAAAATGTGCAAGACTACACCCAAGAGTTTAGAAGGAGAGCACTCTTACTTGGGTTAGATTTACAAAGTCAGGATACTTTGTTAAAATACATAGGGGTTTGCATAGTTACCTTCAACATACTATCCTAATGTTTAATCCTACCAGCTTAGATGAAGTTTGTGTCCAAGCTACACATTTAGAAGCTAGAGGAAATAATGCTTTTGATGCTTTGAATGAGGATAGTAATTTCAAAAACAAAGGAAAGAAAAGAGTTGCAAATTCAAGAAAAGAAAAAGGAAAGTTCTTTTGCAAGAACTATTCAAAGACAAGTCATGATGAAGATCATTGTTGGAAGCTTCATCCTGAACTAAAACCAGAAAAATAAAAGAACAAGGACAAGACCAAAGAAAAGGGGAAAACTGTAGCAACAGTTGAGCAAGACTTAGGGTCAGACTCCGGTGATGAGACAAAAAGCATCGCCATGGTTTTAAAGAACATTAAGGGGAAAGAAGTGGTGCAAGACACAATTCCCAGTTCTAGCTCTTTAAATTGTCACAAAGATACTCATGAAGAAAAGAAGAGGATAGAGCTCTTCCATGCAAGGGTAATTTCAAAACATACCAAAATTGACACACTGTTTGACAGTGGGTCACAAGCTAATCTCATATCTGAAGACTTGGTCAAGCAGCTTAAACTTGAGACCATTCCACATCCGAAGCCTTATCCACTTGGGTGGATATGCAAGGATGCCAATTTGCAAGTCTCAAGAAAGTGGATATTGTGTTTTGCAATAACTGCACACTTTATTGACACAGTTGAACTTGATGTGGTGCTGCTTGATATTTCAGGAATTGTTTTGGGAAGTCCTTACTTATTTGACAGGAAGGCCATCTTTCATCGCCATGAAAACAAGTATTACTTGTTCAAAGATGGTAAAGAGTTCATTGTGAGAGCACACAAGAAGAAGCTGGAATATTCTTTACTCCATGCAAGTCAATTGAAAATGGTGGTTAATGCAAGTCAAAGTCTAACTTTGTTAATGTTGAAACGACAAGATTTTGAGCATTCACCTTTTTATGATGTTGCTAATGATATGTCTCAGTTTAATAACAGTTTGTCTTTGAAAGAAGATGCCATGATGTTGCACAAGTTACCTTTTGGGTCATCCAATGCAGTGAATGAAGTGTCAAAGCAAAGCAGTGCAAGCAAGGAGGACACACAATTCAGCATGGGACAAAGTTGGTTTCAAAATGGTAGAATTCGCCATGGGAACAGTTTTCAAGGTGAAAGTTATTTTAAGTCTTCTTAGAAGTTTGATCAGTGTAGAAAAAGTTTATTTTCTGCAAATTATAGTTGTTGTTCTGCAAATTTTAATTATTTGCATCATGACTCAGTCAATCTTAGCAATGGTTGTTCAGTTAATTCCAGAGACAATTTATCATTTTCTGAAAAGCTCCATTTGATGAAATCGGGTAGATTTTAGTTATTCAAGGGTGGAAGAGTGGAGAATCAGTCTCCACATTATCAGTTTCACTAATTAGAGATCTTTTGTGGGTCCAAAAGCTTCCCATTTGGGAGGTGTGATCAGGTGATCATGTCCTTAATGGAAAAATGCTCAAAAAATTGGTTGCTCAGAAATGGTCCAAAGTAGAACGACAGGAAAGAGCTCGAAAATACGATCCTGTAGCCATGAACGGCACTGAAAATCGATGTTGTATGAAGAAGATATTGCTTTTTGAAATCGCCCAATAACCTTCAATTTTGAAAGGGAATTTTTTTAATTTTATGTGTTGGGATAATGTTATTTTTTTTATTAAGGTTTAATAAATTAATTAAACTATATATTTTTTAATATTTTATATGGTTTAAATTAATCATATATTATATTAATTATTATATGTTTTAATTAATTTTAAATTATAATTAAACCTTAATTAAAACTTAAATATTAAACCATACCATATATTAAAACTAAAATTCGAAAATATGAAAAAGGTTTAAACCCACAAGCCTAAAGTTTGGGTTATTTCAAAAGTCACGTGGGCAATGTTATATGTAACGGTTATAATACGTGGCCTTGTAACGTGTTGTGAAGCGGAGTTTGTGGAGGGGCTTTGGGTTAGCCCCCTCCCTTATCCACATGACCCCTCCTGGTGTCCGTGACCCAAGCCTACAATACCGGCAGGAAAGTTAACTGCCAGCGGGTGCATCGTTTAAACACAGCTTGTTCACATGAACGCGAAACAGTTACAACCAACATTTAATGCGACAGTAGTGTTAACCGTCCACACCCCACATTTTATGTCGACATGTGGCCATGCACAGATTCACATTTATTGCTAACTACCGAACTGGCGGAGTTTCTAAAATTGGCGCCGGACCCCTATTTTAGCGGGCCTAACTGTAGTCTTCCATAATTAGTGGAGGTATTCTAGGCTTGATTGGGCAAAAACTTGTACTGGTCATAACTTTGGCTAGGGAAGTCCAATTGGAATGATTTTTTTTTGTTTTGGAGGTATTAAAGCATTCTGAAGCTGTTGGAATAGGTTGCAGAGCCATCATGGCACTCTGTCAGAGGTTTTATCAGCGGATTTGCTTGTGGAGCCACTAGGGCTATGGGAATGATTAGTTGCATTGGGCTATGTTCATCTGTTTGAGGTGAATGAATAGTCAATTTTTACTGTTTCCAGCACTCTGATTCTGATTATGCAGCTATTTCAGCCTATTGAGGCTTTATTCATGGTGTAAAACTATTTTTGAGCATTAATAGAGAAGGGAAAAGCTCATTTGGGGGCTTTTGGACCCAACAGATGTAGCCCAAGAGAGGGGTGAACTGCTTTATCAGATGCTTGTTTATATGCTGTGAATTCTTGCTGCTTATTTCCAGAGTTTAATACCTTAAACAGTAAATTGAAATAATTCCTCTTAACACAAAAAGACTTATACAGTTATCAAAACATATTTGTTCCATTCCAAAACACATTTGTTCCATTGCAAAACACCTTAACATGCTTGCACACTCATAATATTGGTTAATGAATACTTTGCAATCAGAAAACAAATACTTTCATTGCCAGATCGTTTCAGTGTTTACTTCATATTTCTTTAGGCAGAGCCAGTAAGAGGGCCAGAAGCTTCTGGTTTCATCCTTTCTTTGAAAGGTGAAATAACCAGTAAAAGCCCCTACTGTCTATCTCTGTATAAGAAATATTTTATTCACATATTTCAGATCAGATTGGTATCAGAGTTGTTTGCACATATAGAATTATTGGAAATGGATACCTTGCACCCTTATTTCAAGTACAATCCATTTTCAGATCAGTAATGGTGACCTTAAGACAAAAAAAAGTAGAGGAGGATTGTATATGGTAATGAAAATAGGGCCAAACATTAAAAATATGACTATAAACATGATAGATCATTACTACTAGTCACATCACAATTAGAATCCACTCACAAGAATGATGAGAAGTATGGGCCAGTAAATCCCAATGCATATGTAATATCACACCTCAATTTTAAAAGGAGTGTGGGAAATCAATATAAGGAAATCTAGAGGATATGAGGGAAATGTGTTGAAGGTAGTGAGGTGTCATTTGAATGAAATGGGAATGATTAAGAGTTGTCACTAAAGTTGGATGGGGAAATTACATAATTAGATGGAACATTTGGATAATTAAAGAGAGTGCTTCATTGAATGTGGAGGATGGAACTCTACCCATCAACAATGATATCCCCCATTTTTCCATCGATTGGAAGGTTGGCTTGATAATTATTGATATGGTGGATATGGAAACGAAAGAAATAAATAGAGGAGAATTACGATAGAAGAGAGGAGATATGAAGGATGAATAAAGAGATTTTGTCATCCAAATGAAGGGAGCCATCTATCGACGTTGAATAATGTTCTCGGAGTCCCAAATCATGATGAGGTTAAGAATGATGGGGGGTGAGTCCAACTTGAGTGCTAGGGACAAGGAATATGTTTCCATTTGGTTGTTGATGGTTGTTCCTAGGTTCTAGGCAAAGGATAATGTGATGTTTTTTCCTTGCTCAAAGAACACCCCTCTTGCACCTGCCACCTTGATTTATAAAAAGTTAATTATTTGATAAAATTTTAAAAACAATTATTATATAAAGAATCACTATGCTATAATATACTAAAAATATTAATATTTTATGTTATTTTAATTTTTTATTTGTAATTTCAGAGTGTGAATCAAGGATGCTAATGGTTGAACCATTTAAATATGAAGGAAGATATACAAAGTTTCTATATCTTTAATGTATTATCCGAAGTCCAAGAATTATAGATTATGGTGTAACTAAGAAATATATAATAAAGCTTTGAGAGTTAGCTCAGTTGGCCGAGTCCTTATCATTAGTGACACCTCTCCTATTGAGAGGTCATGGGTTCAGTTCTCTCAACACTTTCGAGGTTATTAGGGTTGATCTTTTTAGTACAAATATTTCATGGACATAACAATCACCGATCTTTAGGGACTGTGAACCACATATAAATAAATAGATAATAAATATTATATTATTTATAAAGTTATTATTAATTACAAGTTAAAAAATTAAAAATATCTTCTCATTATAACCAATATAACTAGTTAAAATATTTTATTTATGATTAAAATTCAAACATTCTTTTCAATATTAATATATACATTTTTAAATGTTACATATACATATCCCTCATATGGAGGTTGAGAAACAATATGCACTAGTAATAATGCATTAAATGCTCAATAAGTTGGGATATATGTACTTTGATATCAGATCCAATGGAGTATGTCCTAACCTCTATCCCATTTGGTGCACTACTACAAGATACATATTGTTTATTAAAACCACATCTAAGAACAACTAGTAATAAGCTAATTAAGAGACACACAAAATTATAATTATATATATATATATATATATATATATATATATATATATATATATATATATATATATATATATATATATATATTCCTTGTTTATAATCATATATTGGGTATGTTTATGATTTATAAGTATTAGAGTTAACTTCTTACTTTATATATTTGAAATTTATTCTATTAAACATATATAATTATAAAGATGTTATTAGGATAGTGATCTAATTGGCCAATTAAAAAGAAACATACCAAACAAATTATATATATATATATAATTGTAACTCTAATATCTCTAAAACCAACCTAAAAACTCATCAGAGCCCATTTTTTTAGAAAAGAAACTAAATTACTTTTGGATAGAATTTTTTTATTGTAAAAAATAAAAGTAAAGTGATAACAAAGTTGTTCATTACTAACAAAAAAACAAACCCTGACTTGGAAAATATAGTAAAGTGAACCATATGAATTGGAAAAGATAGCAAACACTGGCTCTTATGTTGACAAAGTTTTTGAGACATTGATAAGATTGTCCTTGCAACATCCAATAATCTTTGAAAGAAGGATGTCTCAATGTTTTTTCGCCAGCTAGACACAATGGGTGTTAAGCAGGCACTTACGTTTCTCAATTTTATTTAAACATTGCTTGAGAAAAATTATATCCACTTCTTGAGAGAGAAGAGCGAGGGCCACAAAAGTTTTAGTGTTCCAATATAGTGCTAGGGTCCTAAAGAATTTAGTATCCCAGGTTCAACTAGTTTCAAGGTCTAGGACAAAGTTTTTGACCATGAGATCAATCTCCTCATCTAAGCAATAGGCCCCTTCTATTTTGACATCATCGTTCAAAGCCCTAGGTTTTTATTCGATGGCCAATGAGAAAGGGTAGCAGAAGGCCATTAGTACAACCTGTGTTGCCAACTCTGTTTTGGTTTGGTGAGCCAAAGTTTTCCCATGATGGGTTGAACAAGGGGGCATGGAAATTAGAGAGACAAGGAAGAAGAGGATAATGATGGAGTTCATTGCAAAGAACAAAATTGGAAATCTCAGGCACGAGGACAAGAGTGGGGGCTCAAAAAAAGCCATTGGACAACAACTGATGGCACTGTCTTCCATCTTGATTATCGTTGCTTCCCAATTCATCATGTCAAAAACTCAACCCGAGTAAATGAGTGAAAATGGCATCTGAATCAGCACAAAATAGAGCGCGCTCATGGCAACATGTCTTTACTTACTATGATCATTCATCTCCAAATATACAATTAATCTCATCAACCTTTCTTTTAACCAATACTAAGAAAAAACACAATGATTATAAATTTAATAATATAGAAAATATTACAATTAATCAATATTACAAATTAAAAATCAACCAAAATAAATATGCAATCAATATGGTACTTTTTTATTATATTATGTTATTTCTTTGTATTTATAATTAGTGTGAAAATTCATTGTTTAATTTAAATTATATTACAAATTGAAAATCAACGGAGATAAATCTGCATTCAATATTGGACTTTTTATTGTATTATGTTATTGCTTTGTATTTCTAATTAGTGTGAAGATTCATTGTTTAATTTAAATTATATTTTTTTATAATTTTTTATTTGACATAATTTTAAATTTGAGTAATAATTTCTCTTATAATATTATATTGGAAAAAATTTTCTTTCCGTACATCTTAAATGATATTATATTAATTTTTTTATATTATCCCATACACATATAGGTATTGTGGAAAAGAGAAGAAGGAAAAAACACCAACCACACACCTCACCAGCCATCAACCTTTAATCGAAAGGTAAAAGTTAATTAAACTTGTTTATAATGTATGAATGGTGTAGAAGTTTTCAGACACCATCCACAGAAACGCTGTCAAACCATTTGATATAAGGGAAGTATACATGGTTTTTGCAGTTGGTTAAGCTCAAGCCTCAGCAAGCAACCATCCAGAGCATCCTGAGTCTTTCTCCGCTCCCAGTTAAAATGCCACTCAATTCCTGCTGCCTTATCTCTTTTAAGTCATTCTCTTTCCTCTCCATTTTAAATTACAAGCCCACCTTCAATCGTATAAAACACTCATACTCTGTCAGTCAATGTACACCCAATTCAATAACCCACAACTTAAACTCCCTCCAGATCACCTTCAAGAACCTGAGTATTTCTCAGTTGATATATGCACAGCACACAAACAACATTCTCAAGAATTTGGGTAAGCAAACTCTGTCAATGGCATCCATGCTCTTATTCACCTTTCTGATTCAGCAAATGCAGTTGGCACCATCTTTAGCAATTACCCAAATCCTGAACTCAGACTTTCAATCCAACATGGCCTCAAAAGAGCCAGTTGCAATAACAGTCCCAGACCTTCAGCTACCCAACAACTTCACCAATGTTATTGACATAGCAAGGGTCTTATCTCCAGCCCAAGCAGTGAAGATTTCACAAGAGTTGCAGGCTTTGGAAGACAAGTTAGAGTGGAAATTGAGAATCCTTACAAGATCTGGGCCATCCCCATCTCCTTCAGATAAATCCTTCAGGGACCTATGGCGCCCTGATGACAGGACTGTGATTATAGTAGAGGACATCTCTGCCCCAAACATCTTGAATTTCAGCACAGGATTAACAGTGGGTTCCAGGCTTCCTCGTCAATTCTTCGGTGAGCTCCAGTCCAGGTATGGGAATCAGTTTTTTGTATCGGAAGAGGGCTACCAGGCAGCCCTTTTGAATACCATTGATGCCATCAAGCAATGCATTGTTAGGGAAGAGGGATGCAATAACGTGCCTGGTTTGACAGATGACCTGTACTTTTTAACTCTTGCGACATCGATTGCTGGGGGTTGCGTGTTTGGGTTTGCTGCCCGGCTTAGCCCTCAGGGCAGAGTGGAGGGTTCATGGCAGTGGGTTGTTCTTCTTTCTCCTCTTTGGCTCTTGTTATTTGCTTCGTTTGGGATACTGCCAATTGTGGGCAGAACTTCGGATTGGGAGCCTTTGGTGAAGAATAGCCTAGGGTTTTTAGGAGCAGCTGCTGCTTTTTATCTGACACCCATCTTTGGGAAATCACCTATTGAGAAAAATTGATATAACTCTGATAAGAAAGTCTGGGGATTCTTTATTTTACAGAAGTTCAGGGCTCAAATGCAACTCATATTTATTAGTATCCTTGGGAGGGCTGCACTGGCTGCTTACAAATTTGCAGCCTTATGTTATGGGTTGTCCCTGAGGCCTATCTGAACCTGTCTCTCTATATGAGACTATTAATCTACTCTTTGCATCGAATGAAATGAGGTTATAACACTAAGAGTGATCATGGACAACTGCATCGATTAATGAACTCCTTCACTTATCCACTATGCTCTATAGTGAGATGGAATTGGGTCTCATTGCAGTAATTGATTGTGTGTTTCTCTCGCCAAAATAACACTCTGATCGGCTGTAAAGCTCCCAGGTCTGCCATTCTCTGTGCTCAGCAGCCCTGTTATTCTGGTTTTAGTTACATTCGGAAGAGCATAAATTTCGTTTTGATATGTGTAATATAAGCATTTTATTGGAGGCATCATATTGTTTTTTATTTCAGTAATTTTTTTTTTTTGAATTTATGCTGTCCATTGTTCCGGAGTGCTAATTATTTTGGTAGGGGCTTGCCTCCATCAATCATGAAAATGCATTTAGAGGAACTTAATATGGAGAGCAGAATTGAAAGTTTCTATGTTGGTACACAGTAAATCAGATTATACAGGATAGAGTGTACATACCCCTGTTATCAGGTGCATAATGTATATGTATGCATTGTATTCTTCTCAAGTTACTACTCATAAGAATGATATGTCCAAATTTATATGTCCAAATTGTATCGAACAAGTTTCATATGGTACGTTGGTGCATTCAACCGTATTCCTGAAATATCTACTTTGCAGTTTAGCTATGAAAGGTAGCTTGTCCTGTTGGAACAGTGAAACCAGGACGAAAGTAAATGAAAACTAAGCAAACACACAGAAAATTGAAGCTTTTTTTCTTGACCATCAATATTCTCCATATCTCCGATCACTCTATCTTATTTGCACTGTTTCATAAATATTGCATAGAAGTGCCAACATATTTAAATGGAAATTTATAATTAGATGAAAGTCATTCTCTGTTTTGATTATAAAGTTCTATATTTATGTTACACAGTACGAACATGTTTAAATATACATTTTGTAATTAGTTGAAAATATTGTTTATAGTTGTTAATAGAATAATTGGTCAATAGATACACTGTCAAGATAACCTTTATGTGATAATCCCACTGCCTAATTTCAAAAATTAAGAATACTGTTAAGATAATCTTTATGTGATAATCCCACTGCCTAATTTCAAAAGATAAATCCTTATAATCTATGTAAATGGATATGCTAAAGCTAACCGCAGCTATACATAGGGTAACTACTATAACTTGGAGTAACTACTAGTCTTAAGCACTGGTTCACTTCTGTAAAGGTTTACAACTATGTAATGAAAATGTTTCCAAATTAGTACTTTCTATATTATATGTTGGAGCTGGAACAGGCTGGAAGGTACACCTTTAATTTCATATGGGATGTTGGGAAACTACAAGCAACTCATTTCCCACAAATCATCTTTCATAGGAGCACTCGCTGCCATTACGAGTGTTCGGTAGTTCGAACGTGCTAACAGAAGTAAACCCCAAAAAAGCAACAATAACAGGGGAAAAAAAAAACCAATAGGGAAGAGACGCCAGTAGGCGATCGCTCCACCTCACACTCCTCCATATTCCATGTCAGCATTCGAGTTGGTTGTATGCCAGCTATCGAACATGTGAGGACACCTGTCCGCTACTGCCTGTGACCGGCTCAGCAGGTAAAGGGAAACGTATTATCGGTTTTACCGCGTTCCTTGGCAGCATGTCCTTTGTGTTGTGCATTCTTGTTCAAGCCTGGTTGTTGTGCGCTTTCCCTCCCCGATGGTTGCGTGATGCTGGTGGTTTGCTTGTTCACACCATGACTGTTCAACACATTGCAAATAGTGTTTTATGGAGTAGTTGCTCTGTAATACTGAGAGGGTTTTCTGTTGTTGTTGTGGTTTTTATCTAGTTTAGTGCACTGCTTCTACTTCTCCGTTGTCCATATTGGCCTACTTGTTGCTTTGCATTCGTCCTTGTGGCGGATTTAACTAGTCTCTATGGCGGATTTAGCTCGACGGGCGCTGGTTATGGCCATTTCGTGCCCCCAAAGTCTTTTTAAGGTAAATTGCAAGTTTTCATGGGTTTATAGGCTGAATTTAGCTTGTTTTATGTAGTGGAATGGATTTCTAACTTATTGGTTGTGTGCCTTGCCTATCTTGCACGTTGTTGAGCAATTTGCAGGGTCTTGATCTGTTTGCTGGAGCTACGGTTGCTGCCATGGAGATTCCTCCAACGAAATTAAGAGTGGGAGGTAGGACACCGTCCTACCAACCTTATTACCTGTGTTTTTTAACACATTTAGCCGAAAATGGATATGGTGCCTTGGTTTAGCTTTGTGGGTTTTGGGTTTTTGGGTTTAGCTCTGTGGGTTTGGGTTCTGGCTTTTTGTGAGTGTTGTGAGGTTTATCTGCCTGCTTCGTTCAGCTTTGTGGGTGCTGTGGGGTTTATCTGCCTACTTTGTTCAACAATGTGGGTGTTGTGGGGTTTATCTGCCTGCGTCATTCAACTTTGTGGGTGCTATGGGGTTTATCTGCCTGCTTCGTTCAGCTTTGTGAGTGTTGTGGGGTTTCTCTGTCTGCTTCGTTCAACAATGTGGGTGGGGTTTACCTGCCTGCTTCGTTCAACTTTGTGGGTGCTCTAGGGTTTATTTGTCTGCTTCATTCAGCTTTGTGAGTGTTGTGGGGTTTATCTGTTTGCTTCGTTCAACTTTGTGGGTGTTGTGGGGTTTATCTCTATGCTTCGTTTAGTTTTGTGGGTGTTGTGGGGTTTATCTGTCTGCTTCGTTTCACAATGTGGGTGCTGTGGGGTTTATCTATCTGTTTCGTTCAGCTTTGTGTGTGCTCTGGGGTTTATCTGTCTGCTTTGTTAAACTTTGTGGGTGCTATTGGGTTTATCTGCATGCTTCGTTCAGATTTATGGTTGCTCTGGGGTTTATCTGCTTGCTTCGTTCAACTTTGTGGGTGTTGTGGGTTTTTGTGGGTGCAGTTGTAAAAAAGTTGAACCTGAGATATTAGATATGAGATATGTGGGTGATGTGCCTGAGATATGAGTTGTAGGTTCGTGGGTGCTGCTCCTAAGATAAGAGTATTTTAAAGTCATGCAATTATTGAATTTTGGCACTTATCTTGTTGTGAAATGTACTCTGTTGGGATTAATTTGAACTTTTGTTTGGATAAATTTGATCTCTGTTGGGATAAATTTGTGTATGAGTGTTTGAAAGTGATGCAATTATTGAATTCTTTGAACATATCTTTGCGTGAGTGCACTCTGTTGGGATAAATTTGTTCTTTTGCTTGGATAAATTTGAACTTTGTTGGATAAATTGCATCTGGTTTAAACGTGTTTACAATAATATGACTTCGGTTGGGTGCTATCACTGAGAGTCCTGTAACATGGCTTCAATTGGGTGTTATTTGGTTTAAACGTGTTTGCAATTCAATTCTACTTATATTAGAAGGTGAGTCTTGTAACATTGGTCTTCAGTTGCAATTGTAAAGATAAGTCTCGTTCGATACATGTGCCAGTGTTATATTTCATTTGCAATTCAATTCTACTGATATTAGAAGGTGAGTCTTGTAACATTGGTCTTCAGTTGCAGTTGTAAAGATAAGCCTCTGTCGATACCCGTGCCAGTGTTATATTTGTCTTCATTTGCAATTCAATTCTAGTGATATTAGAAGGTGAGTCCTATAACATTGATCTTCAGTTGTAGTTGTAAAGATAAGTCTCTGTCGATACCTGTGCCAGTTTATATTTGTCTTCATTTGAAAAATTGTGTTCAAAATAAGAGAAACTTGTAGATTGTTGTGCTTGTTGGTATGCTCTTGGCTTTGTCCATGAGTTATGTTGGCTATTATTATTCTCTAGCTAATCTGTCCATGAAACTCTGTTTGTTGTCAATTGCATCTCTATTCTTGTTGTTAGTTGCATGAGATATTTAGTTAATCACATGTAGTTGGATGGTTGTTCTTTATGCTTCTTCTAATCAGGTTATGCACCATCTAAGAACAATTAGGAATTCTTGTGTATGTTTAATGAGATGATTGTGAGTATCTTATTCTTGTTATCTTTCATTGTTGAAAATGCTATGTTTGAAATTGGGGGATAAATCCTCGACTTCGAAATGTAGCAGCCTATGAGCTGGAGTTCTTTATGAAACTTAATTATTTTAATAGTTCAGATAGACCGGGGCAAGGCCTTGAGAATATATTTATCCCAACAAAGTTCAAATTTTTTTATTTCAATTGATCTACATATGTTGCAAAATTGTGTTCAAAATATGAGAAACTTGTAGATTGTTGGTATGTTGTTAGCTTTGTGCATGAGTTTTGTTGGCTATTATTATTCGCTAGCTAATTTGTCCATGTTTCTCTATGTTTCTTGTCAATTGCATCTCTATTCTTGTTGTTAGTTGCATGAGATATTTAGTTATTCACATGTAGTTGGATGGTTGTTCTTTATGCTTCTTCTATTCAGGCGATGCACCATCTAAGAATGATTAGGAATTCTTGTGTATGTTTAATGAGATGACTGTGTGTATCTTATTCTTGTTATCTTTCATTGTTGAAAATTATATGTTTGAAATTAGGGGATAGATCCTCGACTTCGAGATGTATCAACCTGTGAGCTGGAGTTATTTATCAAACTTAATTATTTTGACAGTTCAGATAGACCGGGACAAGGCCTTGAGAATATATTTATCCTAACAAAGTTCAAATTTTTTATTTTAGTTGATCTACCTATGTTGCAAAATTGTGTTCAAAATATGAGCAACTTGTAGATTGTTGTGATTGTTGGTATGTTGTTGGTTTTGTGCATGAGTTTTGTTGGCTATTATTATTCTCTAGCTAATCTGTCCATGTTTCTTTATGTTTGTTGTCAATTGCATCTCTATTCTTGTTGTTAGTTGCATGAGATATTTATTTATTCACATGTAGTTGGATGGTTGTTCTTTATGATTCTTCTAATCATGCTATGCACCATCTAAGAACGATTAGGAATTCTTGTGTATGTTTAATGAGTTGATTGTGTGTATCTTATTCTTGTTATCTTTCATTGTTGAAAATGTTATGTTTGAAATACAGGGATAAATCTTCGACTTCTAAATGTATCAGCTTCTGAGTTGGAGTAATTTATAAAACTTAACTATTTTATCATTTCAGACAAGCCCTGAGAATATATTTATGCCAACAGAGTTCATTTTTTTTTCTTTTTTTTTCTTCATTTGATCTACCTTTGTTCCTTGACCGTCACAATGACCATTAACAAACATTAATAATGAGAATGGTAAATTTAACATTTTCATTCCTCAATCTGATGAAATCGATAATCCTTAACTATGTAAAAGTGTATCTTCTACTATGAAACCAATCGGAAAAGTGTCCTCCATGCACATAACAGATTAAAGGTCCAATTCCTTCCTTGAATGCAACAATAATATATACGATAACCTAAAAATGAAAGTGTTTTCAGAATTTCTTACCTAATTCAAAATTCAAAATTCACATTGAGATGTGGTTACAAAAATTAAGTCATGCCACCCCTATGCTCGATGGCCTCCATTGCCTGCCTTACCCAAGTATGGTGGACTGCCCAACATTGGCTGATTAGGATGTCCCTGAATGTTGCCATATGCTTGACTCCAATTTTCTCCTTGTAGCCATGGAGGGCATGAGTAGCCCAAGTGTCCACTTGTGTTAATAACCTCAGCACTGAGTTCAGGTGTCATATAAACACATCTAGGATTTAAACCTTTAAACCTGCACTGGTAGGGGTATAAGAGGTGGGCCTAACCCCTAGCTAATAGCGGGGGAATTGGATGTTGATCAAGTCTTGGTATGATGGTGTGTGCTCAACAATGTGGTCCAGCTCGTTGGACATCAACCTATTTGCCTCAAACTAGCTTGGACCATGGTCTTCCCTGCTTGTCACGCCTCCTTTTTCCAACTCTTGTTGAACCTTTCTTGCCTCTCTCTCTTGCCTTGCCAATTGATTTTGACCTTCCTTATCTTCCCTTGTTTTTTTTCTTTCCAAACTTTCCTTTTCTCGAGTTTGTGCTACTGCAATCATTGCAACTTTCTTTTCATTAGCTAACTCCTCCTTTCTCTTTTTAGATTCTTGAATTTAATTCCTTTTATGTTCATACTCAAACATTAAATTCATATAATCTTCAAATGTGAGAAATTGTGAACTCCTCCCCAAACGAAGACAGTTTGATGTTGAGTTCCTTGATGAGGCCTTCACTCTCTCTAATGGTAGCTCTAGGAATGCACCAAGTATTCTCTGCTTTTTTGTCCCATGCTCCTCAGGACCTAACACTTGGCTTTCAACCTCTGGGACAAATGATTGGGCCCCATTGTTTTCTTCTTTATGTACTTCATGTTGAATAGGCTCATCTTCCAGTGATCCAATGTCCACAAAATAATGAACAAGTTTGGTGTTCAACTCTGATGGTTGTGAAGGCATGTCCATGATTTCCTCGTTGGTGGTAGACACATTATTTCCAGTGATATTCATCACGGCCTCTGCCAACCATGATGGTGCGCTTACTTGGGTTGGAATGCTCAATTGCTCATTTTTTAATTCTGTTCCATTTTCATTCCCTTTATCAACTGCATCACATGGAATATCACATGCATAATTGGCATGTGGTTCAGTGGGTGTGACAGGCTCATTTATATTGATAGTTGCTTCATGACTGAACTGTGTCTCACTGGCATTTTCATCAACATCACCATAGAACAACCCTTCAGAAAGGGACATTATACCTTCAGCAACAACTACATCTTCTTGGGCACCGACATGGTCTTGTAAGTTCTCTGCTTCTTGACCTCCCACTTCAAATGCTTGGCTACAACCAATATCATGCATAAGAGCATCAACATTAAGTGGCCATATACCAGTCCTCATAAATCCAACCTTGATATTAGAAGGTGTGAGATCCCTTTTAAATGCTTTACTTGGAAGCTCAGCTAGCTCAAACCTCTTTACTTCCAACCTTGGATTCTTTACCATCCACGAAGCTCGCTCGAACCTGAAATAGTTCTTAAAAGTCCCAAAAACGTTGACATCAAGCGGCTACAATCTATGAGTGTTATGAGCTGACAATGTTAACAGGTCAATGCCCAAATTATTGGCCTTCTCGTTTGTCTACACAACCATGTGGCTTCCATGGCCATCTAAAATCAGTAAGTGTTTGTTTTCAGGCAAGGCACCACCTGGTACAAAAACAACAAAGTGGCAAAACCAATTCATGAATAGTTCCTTTGTCATCCATGCATGTGGATGTGCAACCATGCATGCACCTGGTTCACAATTTTGTATATGATTTTTTGGTTCGATTTTTACCTTTAAATAGATAAAATCCTGGTATTGATGAACCAATTGCATTGATACAACAAAGAATTGTGATCCACTCCCTTCTCTTAGGCAATATATTAGGCACATTTATACTCCCTCTCTTGGCAATTACCCGTATACCACTATTCCTTCCTACATGTAAGCATGTTTCATCACAGTGCCATATATGGTCTGGGGTATATGGGTGTTGCTCATATGCAGCAGGAAGAGTGTTATATAACTTGGAAACAATTGCAGGGCATAGATTTAAAGCCCTGTCTTTGTCAAGGTCCTTGGTTGTACGTAACACAAGGTCTAGATGCCTCTTTTTAAACCCACTCCACCATGATTTACCATGAAAAACATCTTTAAAGGGGCTTGGCCTCCCTTGACAGATTTGAGCTACTATGGATTTAAGTATAAGCTCTAACCCATGTCCCAATTGGGCCATCTCCTTACACCACTCAATCACCTTGTCCTCCTCCTCTTCAGTCATAACTATAACATGCCCTTTATGCTTTGTATTAGTCAACCCATTTATCCAATAATGTATGTTAGAGGCAACAATACTATGTTTTTTTGCAGATGCACAGATTGAATATCCCTTAAACTCGATGTCATCAATTGCAGCGAGCATGTCTTGATTTGTCCAACCTCTAATGGCACTAATTGTCTTTGTTGAAATTGCACCTTGCAGTGTGGTTGAAGGTGGCTCTATGGCTAATGGTGGGCTGGGATGATCTAAAACCATAGAGTCCTTTTCAATGACATTGTTGGGATCATTGGGAGCATTGACATCACCCCCCCTATCCCCATCTGATGAACTTCTACACAGTTGGGCCCCCCTTGTCCCTCACCTCCTATTCCTTATCCGATCTGAAATAGAAAATCTTGACATGGATCCAACAACCTACATATTACCACAAAATTATGATTTAAAATTGTATTCAAGTACAACATGAGTAAGAAATTTGTTAAGTATTACAACACAACTATACAGAGTACATTGTATTTATGTATGAATTCTAATATCAACATGAGAAAGATAAGTAATACCTATTGATTGTTAACAACATGGCATCTTCGGTTGTTTGTTGTGAACTCTTGCGTTTGTGTAGCCAACTTGGTATTTTACTCAAAAGAGTGCAGGTTGCATCTGAGTGTATACTGTGTTATCAACAAGGATTTTATCTTAATGCTAAAACCAAACCTAGTAATCCATTCATATCAATGAATAATTTTGTGAATTAATTGACACTGCAGTGGAACAACCTGGTTTACCTGAACAATTGAATTTGGATTACATTGTTACTTTGAATTATTGAATGATTTGCACTATACTGTATTTCAATTATGTATGACTTCCAAGATCAGTATGAGAAAGATAAGTGATACCTATTGACCGTTAACAACATGGTTGTAAGCAACATGACATCTTCTGTTGTTTGTTGTGAACTCTTGCATTTGTGTAGGAAACTTGTCCATTTTGTATTTTGAAAATAAATAAACTTTCTTGAAAACCCTACTGGACTAACAAAAACATAGGGCAAAAAGATTCCCAGAACCTTATAGACTAGTTCTATTTTCAGTGGGAAAGCTGAACTTCGAATTGTGTAAGAGACAAGTGTAACCCTCATCTGATTTGTGCTTGGAATCTGACAAGTGTGAGGTTTAAAGATGTTGAAGCCTTGATTTACTCTTCTAAAATAGAAATTAGGAGTTGACTACTTGTGTTGTAAATGGACTTCTAAGAGTGTTTTCATGAGCTATACTTTATTCATGGTAGTTCAACCCCTATTTTATACTAGATGGCATAGTAGTTTTAGAGAGCTTTAAAGAGAGGTTGAGCCATGTATGCAGTTGTGGGAACAATGATTCAACATATGATTCAAATTTCGGAAGCTGGTATAGTTTTAGAGAGTTTTAAAGAGAGGTTGAGCCATGTGTGTGGCTGTGGGAACAATGGAATATTGTAAGGCACTGCTTACTAGTATTGTTCTGAGCCTTACTTCAAAATTCAATGATTTTGTTTGTTGAACACAATGACTTAGGGGAAAGTTAGAGCTAAAGTAAATGCAGTAAAAAAAAACTTTTCATAGATACAGTTCTAAATTCTATCCATTTACAGATGCCATGAAAGTAGTCAACAAAGAGTGCATGAGCTTTGGAGTTTCTATAAAGAAATTTCATCATCTTTGAAATGGAATTGGCCTCCGGAATTGAACACATACTTTTTGGCTTCATTAAGACAAGTTTGGTGACTTTGTTCAATTCCATCTATTGGGGGCAAGGGTTGAATATTTTATGCAACTCTTTACACACAACACAACTTTCTTTGAGGCTGATTTTTACAGTCACATCCATAAAGGTATTGATATTTCAAGAAAATATAACTAGATAGGACATTTATAGTTTCTGGTTAAGTTCATATTGAAGCCTTTGTATTGGTGGTAGAGGACAATTAGACTTTAGCACAACTAGGTTCCTCTAAAAGAACTTATTTTATATGTAGTAGTGCCAAATAAAATGAAATGAAATAAGATGTATGGTATATCCCTTTGTTAGGCTTCATATAGCCATAGCATGCCAGCCATAAACTTCCCAATTCTCACTCATCTAAGAAAAGATCGCCATTTCTTGAGGAGTGCTATCAAGGAAAAGTACAAAGTGAAATTGTTATTGTTTAGAAAGGATTTGTTATAACAGTTAATATCATTGTGAATGGTAGGTGAATAAGGCTTATCTTGTAATATACTTTTGGAACAAATTTCTCTTTCTTTGTTGTCATGTGCACCAAATCCGTTACATGCAAATAATAAATGGAACGACATGATATGTGATACACATTGCTCACTGTTGGACAACTTAAAATGGTTAAATGTTAAAGCAACCTAAAGAAGCACTAGATGGTTCCATCTTGAGAGCTAATTTGGCATGAGTACCACCATCGTATTTTCATAGTAATGAGAAAAGAAAACCTTGCTCAAGAGTCAATACTAGTATGATTATGGTATTTTCTAACATAATAGTTTTACCTGCCAAAATCTCAAATTCTTGTAAGTCATACTTGTAGAAATTATACAATATACATGTATATCTTGGATTCTCTTGATCTAACAATGCTCTACTGTTAAATACAAAATCGCTTCTACAAATCTTTATGGAATACAAAACACAAACGCCAATTACATAGGCATGATGTAATATTCCCAATTAGCAATAACTAATTGGAAATATTAATTTTTGTCAATTCTGATTTATATAGTTAGCTTATGAATAAACGTGAGTCAAAGGACCACGACTCACTCTAAAAATAGACGCACATGGTAATTAAGGAGGGCCGAATGGGGCACGCAGCAAAAGAGCGCTACCATGGTATCATATTACCGTGGTATGGTGGGTTGAGGCGGCCGTAGGATTCGGGAGCGGCCAACACCGTATAAAAAGGAGTATTTCTTCATTCAGGGATTATGGAAGTTTACGAATTTGAAATTGGTCATTGCGACTTAAACACGCTGGCTGTTTAGCTTGTCTGCAATGTTTTTTAGCGTATTGAGTGTCTCTAATCGGAGATCTCGCCCTCAGCCCTAGGGGACTTCGAGTGCCTGCTCGGGTGAGGTAGTTCCATCATTATCTTTAGAGGAAGACCGATCCTCTGTATTGATAGAGGGGCAATGCATCACTTGACTTCGCGACGTCTGTGAAGGGACAGTGTGTTATTTGACTGCGCGGTACTGTGTGGAGGATGCATTCCGTATTGGGGAGAATCTCCAATGGGGATTCGCGGAGGATCTGTCTATTAAGTATTTCAGAATTAGCGGGAGAGCATAAATCACCGATAAAGGCGACCGGATCGGTGGGAAAGGGGAATCAGCGTATTTAATTGCCGCATAGAAGAACGCAGCCGCGTTTGAGAAGTTCTGATTGGATTCTGGAGGATTGCGAGTAGGCAATTGAGCGCAGAAATAGCTGCGTGTCTATTGGGAGACCTCTGGATCGGCGGGAGATCATATTATTGCAGATCGCGGATAGTGGAGGCAAGAGCAATTGGAGGAAAGCACAGATCTGCAAGGAATTATGCCTGGGCAGTGACAAAGCCGCTTTTCGTTAGCAGGAACGTAGATCTGAGACACAGCCGTCCCATGCAATGCAGTTCTGCCATGCAGTCATTCTGTGCAGCATTCTGGGAATAGATCCGGACTTTCCTTGTGCAAGAATTAGATGTTGTCACTTGATCACCGATTGTACTCCTTTGTATTTATCAGATTAATAAAATGGCTCAGCGTTTTCTTATTTCTTGAGTATATGTGCATGATTTATATATAAGCTACTGTATGACTGCAAATCTGTTATTTCTTCCCTTTTGCATCTAGATTTCTATACCACTTGCCGAACTCTTAGACAGAGCCTGGAAAAGGGCCAGATAGCCTCCAGATCTCACCCTCTTCTCAGAGGTGAAATATCTGGTAAATGCCCTCCCAGTGCATCTCTGGTTAGAGCTTGCTGTGTTTTAAAAAGGATATTCCTGAAAAGGAATATTACAGTGGTATCAGAGCATAGATCTGGCTCAGCCTGTGGAGCTGGTAGTCTATGTCATCAGAAGAAAAACCCTACATCTGCCACAGAGGTAGGAAGTACAGAGATATTGAGCGCAGGTTGAAGAACACCTACGGAGAATGAGATTGCATCAGGGTAATTGACACAAAACAGGAGGAGCCTGCGGTAGAAGAAGAACAGAAAGAGACAATGGCGGATGATAGCGATGCAAAACAGTTTGGGGAAGCACTCCTCAAATCAGTGCAGGATCTGGCAAAGCAGATAGAAGTAATGGGCCAAAGATTCACGGCTGTGGAAGCTAGACAACGTGAAATCCCAAAGGGTTACCATGTTGATGAGGGGTCGAACACATCCCACCATTTGTAGGAGAAGGTTGCCGCTCTAGCATCACATGCCCTCGTTCGTGCTACCATGCCCACTTTTCTGAGTACAGATACGGGGTCAGGAGCACAAGAAGAACCAGACCGTATAAGTGAGTATTTTGCTGAGTACCAGGCAGCTGGGCAAGAATTCAGGGATGCCATTTTATTTAAAGACTTTGTTCAGATCAAGCGGGACAGTAGACCCCGCGACCATCGTAAAGGGCACAGACATTATCATGATGGGGATACCCAGCGTACAGTAAGCCAATTCCATTTGCCTACGTTTGATGGTTCAAACAGTTCGGCAAAGTCTTGGGTAGAGAAGATGGATGTATATTTCCAGCTCAACCAGATGGCAGAAACAGAAGCCATCAAGGTGGCCACGCTGCATTTGGAGGGTGAGGCTCAGGATTGGTGGTTCCATGGAAGGGTGACGCTTGGGCATTCCTCCGTGACTACCTATGCCGAGTTCACTCAGATACTGATTGAGAGGTTCGACCGAAAGGAACCAGAGGAGCACTTTGTTGAGCTAATGAGGCTCAAACAAACCGGGAGTCCTAAAAAGTATATTGCAGATTTCCTACGAATTTCATTGATGGTGCCAGATCTATCCACAGCACGGATGATCTATATGTTTTTGGAAGGGTTAACAAAGCCACTGCGAGGACTAGTTAGATCCACTAGACCAGCCACACTCCAGGATGCCATCGGCAGGACTAGGGATTTGCAGGATGCCTTACCCCGGACTAGGACATCCTACCCCCAGAAACCAGCTTTCCAGCCAAAGGGGAAAGATGTAAGGATTCTGCCCCCCAAAAGGGAATCAGGGGAGGGTACAGCTTGATGATGATGCCTAGAGGGAATTGAAGAAGTAGAGGTTGTGCTTTACCTGTCAGGAACCATGGGCACCAGGACACAGATGTGCAGCTGGCAAGGCACATTTTATTGAGGTCTTCTCTGAGAGTAGTGGGGAAGAGGATGAGTATGAGGATGGGGAGGCAGGAGATAGCCCGACAGATCAAGATCATTTGCCACCCCCACCTTCAGGGGCAGGAGGTACAGCCTTTGCACCCGCAGGGGGGACCCTTGCAGCATTACGAGGAATACCTAAGTATCTGACATTACGAGTTCGAGGGACAATACGTGGGCAGCGAGTGTCAATCCTAGTAGACAATGGGGCAACCCACAACTTCATCGATGCACAAATGGTTGAAAGGAGAGGCATACCGACAGAGAGCTTCGACGGATTTTCAGTATTGGTCCCAGGCGATCAAACGATGCAGTGTGCCAGGTATGTTCTAGAACTGATTGTAACGATGGGAACCTACACAGTAACTGACCACTTTTTCGTGGTTAACATACCAGACACCAATGTGGTGTTGGGTGTACAGTGGCTAATTACTTTGGGAAAAGTCACCACAGATTGGGAGGCCTTGGAGATGGAATGGGATGACAAGAAGACCGGGAAGCATGAGAAGATATGTGGAATGCACACTTACCCACCTCAGACTGTTTCAGCTCACCAGATGGAGGCAAACTTCCGGAAGGGAGACATAGAGTGGGAAGTTGAGTTACAGGCATCAATGACAGGGGCTACTAGGTAGAAAGTTCATTCAGATATACAGGCCATCCTCGACAAGTATGAAACAGTATTTGGAGAGATACTGTCGGGACAGCCACCAGATCGGGGGTTTGAGCACACTATTGAGTTAGAACAAGGTGTCCAGGCCGTTATTACCACACCCTATAGGCACCCCAAGGCTTATCGGGATGAGATTGAGCAGGCCATCCAGGAGTTGCTGGCTCTTGGGCATATTCGGCCTAGCACCAGTCCTTTTGCTTCTTTGGTGGTGTTGGTGAAGAAAAAGGACGGCACATTGAGAATGTGCATTGACTATAGGGCCCTGAATAAGAAGACCTTGAAGAACAGGTACCCCATACCGCGGGTTGACGAGCTGATGGATGAGCTAATAGGAACTCATTTCTTCTCAAAAACCGATTTGAGATCCGGGTACCACCAGATTCCTGTAAGGGAACAGGACATCCCCAAGACTGCTTTCAGGTGCCATTACGGCCACTTTGAATTTTTGGTCATGCCTTTCGGGCTAACTAACGCCCCAGCTACTTTCCAGTCATGCATGAACCATATCTTCCGTAGTCATCTGAGGAAGTTTGTGTTGGTCTTTTTCGACGATATATTGATATATAGCCGGACTTGGGAGGAGCATCTCCAACACATAGAATCAGTATTGCATATCTTGGAGGAACAACAGTTCTATGCTAAGCTCTCCAAGTGTGAGTTTGGGATGACGGAGATGTTGTATTTGGGACACATCATAGGAGTGGACGGAGTGAGGGTCCACGAGGAGAAGATCAAGGCCATCAGAGACTGGCCAGAGCCAAGAAACGTAATGGAGCTTCGAGGATTTATTGGCATCTGCACCTATTATAGGAAGTTCGTCAAGAATTTCTCTCAGCTTGCGGTACCCCTTACAGATCTGAAAAAGAAAGGGGCATTCAATTGATCAGATATAGCACAGCAGGCTTTTGATAGGCTCAAGGAGGTTATGAGCAGCTGTCCAGTGCTTGCATTGCCAGATTTTACACAGCCTTTTATTTTGGAGTGCGATGCGTCAGGAGAAGGGATCGGTGCAGTCTTGATGCAGGGAGGCCACCCTATAGCCTTCGAGAGTAGAAAAATCCTTCCACATGAGAGGTTGTATCCTATATATGACAAGGAGATGTTGGCCATTATGCATGCATTGGCCAAATTCCGGAAGTACTTAGTGGGCAATAGGTTCCGAGTAAGGACTGATCACAACAGCCTCAGGTTCTTTTTGGAGCAGAAAAAACTACAGGAGAGGCAGCAGAAGTGGATTAGCAAGATCCAGGCCTATGACTTTGACATTGAATATCTCAAAGGAAAGAATAACGTGGTAACTGATGCACTTTCGCGTAGACCAGCCACGTTGTCTCTGATGAGCCTGTATATAGATTGGAGGGCTCGACTCTTGGTAGAATACTCCAAGGATAGATTTGCATGTGAGATTCTGGATGGTCAGGTGACCGACAATAGATATAGGGTGATAGATGAAATCATCTACTATAGAAATAGGATTTACTTAACAGAGGGCTCCCAGCTCAAAGAGAAGATACTTCAGGCATATTATAACTCACCATTATTGGGACATCAAGGGTTTAACAAAACCTACCGGGCCATCCGGGAGAGGTTCTCATGGAAAGGCCTCAAGGATGACGTGCTCCGGCATATCAGGGAATGCGAAGTTTTCCAGAGAAACAAGGGGGAGATGAACCATCCCGCAGGCTTGTTGCAGCCTCTTCCCATTCCGGAGGGGAAATGGGAGAGCATTTCGATGGATTTCATCACCGGGTTGCCCACGGTGCAAGGAAAAGACTGCATATACGTCGTCATTGATCGGCTGACAAAGTATCCACACTTCTTCGCCACATCCGCACATTACACTGCAGCACAAGTGGCGGAGCTGTTCTTTAAAGAAATTTTCAGGTTGCATGGTCTTCCCAAGACCATCATCAGCGACAGGGATAGTCGCTTTATGGGCGGATTCTGGTAGGAGCTCTTCCGGCTGGTGGGGATGGAGCTGACACCAGGCACCAGCTATCACCCACAGACAGATGGGCAAACTGAAATAGTAAACAAATGGTTGGAGGGCTACTTGCGTAACTATGTTAGTGGGCAGCAGAAAGCATGGCTGAAGTGGCTGCATCTAGGGGAGTATTGTTACAATAACACATATCATATGTCCATCGGTATGACACCATTCTATGCTTTGTATGGGTACCATTCTTTATCTTTTGTTGATATGATGTTGGGTGCTAGTAAGGTTCCGAGAGCCAAAGATTGGATCCAGGAGAGTCAAGACATTCTCCGCGCTCTCAAGGATAACATGGCTACAGCGCAGAACCAACAGAAGCGGTATGCTGATAAGGGACGGATTGCAAGACAGTTTGAGGTAGGAGACTTGGTCTACCTACGTTTGCAGCCATACCGACAGTCTTCACTTAAACAGAAGGGAGCTGAGAAGCTTAAGCCTCGTTTTTATGGGCCATACTAGGTGATACGCAGAGTTGGAAAGGTTGCGTATGAGTTGGAGCTGCCCCAAGGCAGCAAGATTCATAATATTTTCCATGTATCATGTCTGAAGAAATCATTGGGGCAGCAGGTGACCGTAACGAAGGAGCTGCCACCTACAGATGATGAAGGGCATTTGGTATTACAGCCCGAGGTGATTATTGATGCTAGGGACATGCAACTACGAAACAGAACCATCCGGGAGTTCTTGGTGAGGTGGAAGAATTTGCCGGATGAGGATGCGACTTGGGAGAATGAGAAAATCTTGCAGCATCCATCACTATAGTTGCTTTGGGACAAGCAACACTTTGCGAGGGGAGACTGTAATATTCCCAATTAGCAATAGCTAATTGGAAATATTAATTTTTGTCAATTCTGCTTTATATAGTTAGCTTATGAATAAACGTGAGTCAAAGGACCACGACTCACTCTAAAAATAGACGCACATGGTAATTAAGGAGGGCCAAATGGGGCACGCAGCAAAAGAGCACTACCATGGTATCATATTACCGTGGTATGGTGGGTTGAGGTGGCCGTAGGATTCGGGAGCGGCCAACGCCGTATAAAAAGGAGCATTTCTTCATTCAGGGATTATGGAAGTTTATGAATTTGAAATTGGTCATTGCGACTTAAGCACGCTGGCTGTTTAGCCTGTCTGCAGCGCTGTTTAGCGTATTGAGTTTCTCTGATCGAAGATCTCGCCCTCAGCCCCAGGGGACTTCGAGTGCTTGCTCGGGTGAGGTAGTTCCATCAGTATCTTTAGAGGAAGACCAATCCGTTGTATTGATAAAGGGGCAACGCATCACTTGACGGCGCGACGTCTGTGAAGGGACAGCACGTTATTTGACTGCGCGGTACTGTGTGGAGGACGCATTCTGTATTGGGGAGAATCTCCAGTGGGGATTCGAATAGGATCTATCTATTAAGTATTTCAGAATCAGCGTGAGAGCATAAATCACCGATAAAGGCGACCGGATCAGTGGGAAAGGGGAATCAGCATATTTAATTTCCTCATAGAAGAACGCAGTCGCGTTTGAGAAGTTCTGATTGGATTCTGGAGGCTCGCAGGTAGGCAATTAAGCGCAGAAATAGTTGCGCGTCTATTGGGAGAACCTCTGGATCAGCGGGAGATCATATTATTGCAGATCGCGGATAGTAGAGGCGAGAGCGATCGGAGGAAAGCACAGATCCGCAAGGAATTATACCTGGGCAGTGACAGAGCAGCTTTTCGTTAGCAGGAATGTAGATCTAAGACACAGTCGTCCCATGCAATGCAGTTCTGCCATGCAGTCATTCCGTGCAGCATTCTGGGAATAGATCCAGACTTGCCTTGTGCAAGAATTAGATGATGTCACTTGATCACCGATTGTACTCCTCTATATTTATCAAATTAATAAAATGGCTCAGCGTTTTCTTATTTCTTGAGTATCTGTGCATGATTTATATATAAGCTACTGTATGACTGCAAATCTGTTATTTCTTCCCTTTTGCATCTAGATTTCTATACCACTTTCCGAAACTAAAAACCCCACTATATTCTATTGTATATTATATCATGGAGCATGAAAAAATTACATACAAAGCTCCAATCACAATATGCCTCAGTACATTAGCTCCAGACAGCCTGCCTCAACTGCGTAATCCGTACCGATAACAATCCCTGAATGAATGCATTCCTGCCTGCCTTGACTGCGCAAATCCTCATGGGCACATCCAATGCGTGTGTGGTTGCATGTGTGCAACTGGATAATGTCATAAATGATAGTTTACTTCCCTTTCACCTAGAACTCAATTGTGTCTCCACTAGACTTGACATGCATGTAGTTAATAATAGTAAATCTTCAGTTGCATGTGAGACCACTGATTGTGAATTAATTAATAATTAATTCACTTGATCTCTCACTAGTGTATCTTCAGTTACATCTAGCACAACTGAGTTAAACTACTTTACAACTTGCACAACTTCACTTCCAACTCTATTACAAATTCGAATCACTCAGTTACAAATAAGTCAACCTGCATGTCCCACCAACCAACCACTTAACTCGAAATTCCCTTAGAGAACTGGTTTTCCACTTCAGTTAAATATTTCCGAGTGCTCATATAGAATAGATTATAGTTTATTGTCCAACTAATATTAAGGGATAATAATAGTAGACATACATATATAAATAGACATGCATTTTATAAATAGATTATGCACATAAATTTATAAATAGACATACACCTAAAAATAGCCTGAGGCCCCATCCTAGTGTAGGTGCTTAATTTTCAATAGGATCTTCTTATTGAATCTCAACATTCCCTCTCAACAAGAAATGGATTATCCTTCACCCCGATCCTGTCTCTATGGTATTCAGATTTTCTCCTAGTGAGCGCCTTCGTCAAAATATCTGCATCCTGATCTTCCGTGGGAATGTATTGAAGCAACATCATTCTCCTCTGCACACAATCTCTGAGATGATGGTACCGGATATCTATATGCTTGGATCTACCATGAAACACAGGATTAATTGAGAGTTTAATGCAACGCTAATTATCACAATGAATCACTGTCAGATCCATATGAGTACCAAACAAACTAACCAAGATCTTTCTCATCCAGATAGCTTCGCATGCAGCTTGACTCACTGCCATGTATTCCGCTTACACTGAATTGAGTGCCACAGATCTCTACTTCCTTCTGTACCAAGAAATAGCTATAGATCCAATGCTAAAGATCCCCCCTGATGTTCTCTTTCTATCCGTTGGACTTCCAGCCCAATCTGCATCCGTGAAGCCATGCAACTTCACTCCATCCGTCTGTTTGTACCATAAACCATACTCTAATGTGCCCCTCAGGTATCTTAGGACATGCTTCCCCGCCTTCCAAAAGATCTTGGTAAGCTTAACCATAACTTGAGTCAGTTGGTTAACCGCATAGCAAATGTCCAGTCTCGTGTTCACTAGATACATTAGCGAACCCACTAACTGTCGATAGACAGTAGCATACACTACCTCTCCAGAAGTAGCATCTTCTTTCCTCCAGTTTCCTAGAAGAGGAGTATCAATGGGTTTGCAGCCCTCCATGTGAAACTTACCCAGTATCTCCCTTGCATACTTGCCTTGAGACACAAAAATTTCACCATCTCACTACCATATTTCAATCCAAGGAAATAATGAAGGAGGCCCATATCCTTCATTTCGAACTCCCTTGCAAGATCCTCCTTGCATGAGTGTATAAATTGCTCATCACCAGTCAATATTAAATCATCAACATAAAGAAAAATGATTAAAAGCTTACCCTCCACCATAATTTGGTATAGGTTTGCATCTGCTTCACTTTTGGTGAAGCCCAATCCAATGAAATAGTTGTATATCCGAGTGTACCAAGCACGAGGTTCTTGCTTCAGCCCATAGAGTGCTCTTTTGAGTCAACACACATGTGACTCGTTGTTGAAGATCTCAAAACCTTTGGGTTGCTCTATGTACACTTCTTCCTCAATGATCCCATTGAGAAACACAATTTTCACATCCATCTGATGAATGCGCCAGCTCGTTTGCGCCGAGAGAGCAATGATGGTCCTTATGGAAGAATACCTTGCAACAGGTGCAAAGGTCTCTTCATAATCTATCTCCTCGATCTGTGAGAATCCTCGAGCCACAAATCTGGCCTTGTATTTCTCCATACTCCCATCAGCAACTTGCTTTACCTTGTAGATCCATCTCGAACCTACCACTAATTTATCAACCAACCTTGGAACAATTTCCCAAGCACTGTTTTTGTCAATGGAGTCATACTCCTCCACCATTGCATCCACCCATGTGGGCTCCTACACTGCTTCCTGAAAGGAATCATGAAAGGAAGATGGTTCAGTCACAATACATTTTCTCATGAGAGCTATGTATCCTGTAAATCGGTTAGGAGACTGTCTTTGTGTGCGCTGTGAAGTAGGGGCTCCTACATTCTGTGCAATATCAAGTCTCAACCTATCAACTTTCGTGGTATGCCTTCTGCCATTTCTGATGGATGGCTCTACATGAGTGGAATCCTCCACTCCATGAACCTCCTCATGTGGCTGATCCATATTTTGAGACTCATATTGGGAACCAACCATTCCTCCTCCGCATGCAAGTCCAACTCCCTCTCAAGCGACAACCGCATGGCTTTCCCCTCATCAAATTTTATATCCCATCGCACAACAGTCATTATGTTGTTTGGAAAATACACACGATAATTATGGGGTATTTCTGTGTATCCAACAAAAATCCCAACTTCAGCAGTCGGCTCTAACTTCTTCCTAGCGTCCTTAGTCACATGCACATAAACATATGAGCCAAAAATCTTAAAGTGTGAAACATCTAATTTCTTACCAGTGAAAGCTTCTTTAGGTGTACTCATGCCAAGTACTCTATGAGGACAACAGTTTTGCACATAAACCGTAGTGTTGCATGCTTCCACCCACAAATGCATTGGTAGGCCCTGATCATGCAACATCGCTCGTGCTGCACCTGCGATCGTTCTGTTCTTCCTCTCTGCAGACCCATTCTACTGTGGGTTATGAGACACTATGAGTTCTCTTATAATTCCTTCTTTGCTACAGAAGTTGATGAAAAGAGATCTTGGGGTATTGCCAAAATCCCTTTTCATGTAAAAGATTTCGATCCTGGGCCTGTGGGTTATGGCCCACTAAGCCTAAACGGAAGCGTTTAAACTTTAAACCTTTTATTTGAACCGTGGATCTATATTAAAATCGTGCCATTCCTTTATATCCATTAAAAAACACAACTGACTACACACTTTTTAAATAACCACCAAAAATACAAAATATACGTTAAAACCCCGTGGCCACATATGACACAAACACTCGGTCTATATACAACCACATATATGGATTTAAAAACAATTACAACCGTCTCTATAAATATCGCCAATTCCGCAACTCCGCGCCAGCTCCGATCTCTTACTACCCGATCTTCTGATCCGATGCGAAATCAATCTCCACACTCTAATACGATACCACTCAGAAATCGGAATAGATATATTGCAGTGGTTGAACAACGACTCTTCTGGAGTGTTCCGATATTTTCCGGACCTGGTCTTACATCAACCACATATAAAATTCACATCCACTGATGCGATACTTATCAGAGATCGCCAGTCACCTCTCGTAGGTTTTGCGATAACCACCAGAACCGAGCTCACTTCAAACAAGTTTTTAATTACATTGCGCGTTCGTTCCGTTTTCATCTGGAGTGATATGTGAAACCCTCTCCGGCTCCGTGGCGATGTTATACGCTCCGTTGATCACAAAGATCCAAAGGATCCTGTGCATCAACAGCTTATCCTCCTCTCAATACTACAACTTGATCGATCCATTACCCCTCGACTAACAATTTCACACGTCGACTTCACTGCGGCAATTACATAACCCAACATTTCACACTTTCAACAATCTCTGTCAATTCAAATGCAGACTTCATATATATAACACATGAGATTAGGACGTCATCGATCTCAAGTGACTTAATAAGTTGATCAATGTGCTTCGAACACGTAATTAACTCCTGTCGACACTTGACCATCACAAAAGACGAATACGTAAGTACGCAATCACGAAGGTCAATTTAACAGCTATATGATGGCACAAAACGTTATAAAGTTACATGTTTCAGCCTTAGAAATAAGCTCAAATTCGATTACATCTTGCTCACTCACAATTTCCTCACAAATCAGATCTATCACACCCTCTCGATCTCTGTCTTATATACATAAGAAGCGTTAGAAAGGAAGGATCGATCATATCCTCTCCTTATTTTTCTCCAACGGAACTCTCCATAATGCATGCACGGCAGATACTATATTCATCAAATCCGCTTCAAATCTGTTTTATATCTGTTTTAAAACAGATTTCCCATATTTTCTCCTTCGATTCAGCTCGACTATCCACGTACTCTTCGCTCGGCTTCGGATTCCTCTTCAATTTACGAGGGGTTAGATGCTCCTGCATCAGACTTCCGAGGTAAAAAAATTTATGACCTCCTGGTCATATACTTCTCCTGGTCCTTAGCAATTCTACCCACTGTATCTCTTCAGTGGAACTGCCTTCATGATCTTCTGTGAGCTGCAACCAACCTCTATAGTAACAGTCTCCTTCTATTACATGATACCTCACCAAGCCCTCCGCACTCGGTCTTTTGGCATCTTTCTGGTTCTCTCCTCTGGAACCAATTGAGCACACCTTTCTCTAGGTTGCTGCAAATCTTCTCACCTTTTGCTGCCGCCATCCGCACGACGGTAAGACCATAAACTCTCCAGCTTTAAGTCAACTGTACCTCTTTCCCCTTCTGCTTGCATTCTTCTTCTCACAGGAAATCCTTTCCCTGCTCTGATACCACTTGATGAAAAGAGATCTTGGGGTATTGCCAAAATCCCTTTTCATGTAAAAGATTTCGATCCTGGGCCTGTGGGTTATGGCCCACTAAGCCTAAACAGAAGCGTTTAAACTTTAAACCTTTTATTTGAACCGTGGATCTATATTAAAATCGTGCCATTCCTTAATATCCATTAAAAAACACAACTGACTACACGTTTTTTAAATAACCACCAAAAATACAAAATATACGTTAAAACCCCGTGGCCACATATGACACAAACACTCGGTCTATATACAACCACATATATGGATTTAAAAACAATTACAACCGTCTCTATAAATATCGCCAATTCCGCAACTCCGCGCCAGCTCCGATCTCTTACTACCTGATATTCTGATCCGATGCGAAATCAATCTCCACACTCTAATACGATACCACTCAGAAATCGGAATATATATATTGCAGTGATTGAACAACGACTCTTCTGGAGTGTTCCGATATTTTCCGGACCCGGTCTTACATCACACATATAAACTTCACATCCACTGATGCGATACTTATCGAAGATCGCCAGTCACCTCTCGTAGGTTTTGCGATAACCACCATAACCAAGCTCACTTCAAACAAGTTTTTAATTACATTGCGCGTTCGTTCCGTTTGCATCTGTAGTGATATGTGAACCCCTCTCCGGCTCCGTGGCGATGTTATACGCTCCGTTGATCACAAAGATCCAAAGGATCCTGTGCATCAACAACTTATCCTCCTCTCAATACTGCAACTTGATCGATCCATTACCCCTCGACTAACAATTTCACACGTCGACTTCACTGCGGCAATTACATAACCCAGCATTTCACACTTTCAACAATCTCTGTCAATTCAAATGCAGACTTCATATATATAACAGTTACATGAGATTTCAGATCGCCATCGATCCTGAAGTGATCGATGGTCGATCAACAGGCTTCTAACACAGAATTAACTCCATTACATAATTTGACTCAATTACAAAAGACGCACACGTAAGCGTACGCAATCAACACCAGAACAGGCTTTTATATATTATACAAAACGGTTACAGGCTAAGGCGTTTCAGCCTTAGAAATAAGCTCAAATTCGATTACATCTTGCTCACTCACAATTTCCTCACAAATCAGATCTATCACGCCCTCTCGATCTCTGTCTTATATACATAAGAAGCGTCAGAAAGGAAGGATCGATCAGATCCTCTCCTTATTTTTCTCCAACGGAACTCTCCATAATGCATGCACGGCAGATACTATATTCATCAAATCTGCTTCAAATCTGTTTTATATCTGTTTTAAAACAGATTTCCCATATTTTCTCCTTCGATTCAGCTCGACTATCCACGTACTCTTCGCTTGGCTTCGGATTCCTCTTCAATTTACGAGGGGTTAGATGCTCCTGCATCAGAAGTTCTTGAATTCGTTAGAGATGTATTCTCCACCATTATCACTCCTAAGAGCCTTCGCTTGCTTCCTCGACTCTTTCTCCACCAATTCGTTAAACTCACAGAACTTAGAGAATGTTTGATCTTTTTTCTGCATGAAAAAGATCCAACATTTACGAGAAAATTCATCGACAAATGTTACATAGTACTTATGTTTTGATGTTGAAGCAACGAAGAATGTCCCACACACGTATGTGAGAACTCTCTCAAGGATCCTTGAAGCACGGTTCTCCTTCTCATGAAAGGTGGACTTTACATTTTTCCCCATGGTGCAACCCTTGCACTGATCTAACTGAGCAAGTGTTCCCATTGTAAGTCCAGTAGATATTTTCTGCATGACTTTCAAGGCTCCATGATGAAGATAGCCCAATCACCTGTGCCATAATTCATCCTCATCCCAGCTCACCACTTTTTCTACCTTGCCCATCATGGCATAGCAACCATCTACCTCCATCTTGTAGAGATTCTTAACTCGAATCCCTATCCTCTTGGCTTGACTCGTTGTTTTATGTCGCAAGAAAACTTTTCCATCACTAAAAAAAATGCCATAGCCTCTGTCCTCCAACATTGCGACTGAGACCAAAATTTTCTTCAGACTTGAAACATGCATAACATCTTTTAATTGAAATTTTTTACTACTCCCTCTGAAAGGTAATGGTACCAATCCCGGTAGCAATGTATCTTCCGTCGTCGCCCATCTCTATATGCATTTGGAGATCTTTCTCCTCCAAGTCACTGAAAATTTCCTTATATCTCGTCATGTGAAAGGAAGTGCCACTATCAAAATACCACACGGATCCCAATGCACTTGACACCATGCATGAAATCAAGGAGAATTCAAGCTCAAATTGTGAGGCAAGGGCCTCACCAGCCGCAGCTCCAACAACCTTCTTGTTCTTCTTCTTTTGTGGACAGTTAGTAGCAAAATGCCCACGTTCGTGACAATGAAAACACTTCACCTTGGACATATCCAGCTTCTTGCCTTTAGACTCATATTTAGAATGGAATTTATTCCCCTTCCCTTTCTTCAGCTTGGCAGCCAGAGCACATCCTCTTCATCATCATGCTTTGATGAAGAGCCATCTCAGGTGTTCCGCCTGAACTCCTCCTGCACCAAGTCCGACCACAGTCGTTTCCAATCTGGCAATTTTTCCCGTTCGTTGACAGAGTCTTCATAACTGTGCCAACTCTTAGGAATTCCCAAGAGAGCCAATATCACCAAATCATCATCAGCAACAGTTATTCCCACACTCCCCAGTTCATCCCAACATTGGACAAACTTTGTGAGATAATTTGGAATGGTGTCTCCCTTTTCCATCTGATCTTTCAAAGTTTATCTTTGAGAGCCAATTTCCTATGGTTGTTACTGCTTTGGAATAGATCCGTCAAAGCCTTCCACATAGCATGTGGTGTGGATTTCCCATGGAGGCTTGAGACAATGTGATCTCGTACTCCCTCCAATAAGATCCTTCTCACCTTTTCCACTTTCTTTTTCCATGCGTCAAGATTGGCAGCATCTGCAACATCTGGCTTAGGAACATCTTTTTCAATGAATTCCTTCAAGCCATTGTCTTCGAATACTGCCTCCATCCTGTCCTTCTAAGAAGTGTAGTTCAAGCTTCCCTCGAGTGCATACTCTAACCTCAAGCCATTGAAAGCCATTTCGATCTTGAATCAGCTGTAGCACCAAGAAAGTCTTTCTGCAAATTCGAATTCTGTCCACCAACAAACTCAGCTCCTACTTCATTTCTGAAATTTCCTGTGCTCTATATATCTTGGATTCCCCTGATCTAACAATGTGCTACTATTAAATACTAAATCACTTCTACAAACATTTTCAGAATTAAAAACACAATTTCCAATTACATAAGCATCAAGAAAGGTCAATCACACACAACATAGATAATTTACCGAGGAAAGCTTACAACTAAAAACCCCACTATATTCTATTATATATTATATCATGGATCATGAAAAAATTACATATAAAGCTCCAATCACAATATCCCTCAGTACATGAGCTAATTGTCTCACACTGTCATACAAAAATTGGCAAATCACTTGTTCAATTTATTGTCTCAAGACAACCTGCCTCCACTATGAAATCCCTGCTGATAGCAATCCTTGAATGAATGCAATCTTGTCTGCCTTGACTGTGCAATCCTCATGGGCACATCTAATGTGTGTGTGGTTGCATGTGTGCAATCGGATAATGCCACAACTAATAGTTCACTTCCCTTTCACCTAGAGCTCAACTGGGTCTCCACTGAATCTAACATGCATGCAGTTAATTAAAGTAAATCTTTAGTTGCATGTGAAACCACTGATTGTGAATTAATTAATAATTAATTCACTTAATCTCTCATTAGTGTATTTTCAGTTACAACTAGCACAACTGAGTTTAACTCACTTAACTGAGTTAAACTACTTTACAACTTGCACAACTACACTTCCAACTCTGTTACAACTTCGAATCACTCAATTACAACTAAGTCAACCTGCATGTCCCACCAACCAACCAGTTAACTTGAAATTCCTTTAGCTAACTGATTTGCCACTTCAGTTAATTATTTCCAAGCGCTCATTGAGAATAAATTATAGTTTATTGTCCAACTAATATTAAGGGATAATAATAGTAGACATGCATCTATAAATATACATGCATTCTATTAATAGATTATGCACATACATCTATAAATAAACATACACCTAAAAATAGCCTGAGGCCCTATCCTAGTGTAGGTGCTTAATTTTCACTAGGATCTTCTTGTTGAATCTCAACAATACTCTATTTGGCAAGAAACTTTTATGCTGAAAACATACGAAAAGCTCACTTTGATTGGGGTGAATGTCAAAAACTTAAGGAAAAAATTGTGAGTTTTTTTTTTTTTTTGGAAATGATGAACAACTTTGCTAAAACTTGGCCAAAAAGTGTTTTTGTAAAAATTTAAATATATCTCACATCTCTGTGTTTCTGAATATTTGTTGAGCTTATGATCTATTTGCAGAGTCCCGATTTGATGTTGACTCTTCACTTTGTTGAGTCTGAATTAAGCTTCTATGCTTCTTAATGGTGAACCAATCCTAATTATGCTTCTATGATTCCTAATGGTTCCTTATACCTTCTCGTATTTCTGAACAAGAATGAAGAAATTTATCTCTCTCTCTATATATATACCTCTGAAAAATTCAAACTTCATATTTCTAGATTTCAGACCCCCGTAGTGGTAATAAGGAACTCTAAAGAATGCTTCTTAGTCTCTTCATGATCTCAACCTCTTAGTGTAGGTTTAACTATGTTGAAGCCTTGATTTACTCTTCTAAAAAAAACTTAGAAGTTGACTTCTTATGTTGTAAATGGACTTCTAAGAGTGTTTTCATGAGATTTGTTTTATTCATGATCTTTCTAGTCAAACTTTAAATAGAACTTAGAAACAAAAACAGGTTTTAGAAATAGAAGCTGAAAGTTTTTAAATTGAGCAACTTCTTAATTTCTGGATGAGTGCAGTCTGTGTCCATCTATCTATCTATATGTGGAATTATGATATCTACCTTCGCTGTCAACACTTCAACTTTGTACACTATTTCTAGCTTTCTCTTGCATGGTTGTGGGATTTCCTTGATTGAGTTGTCTAGGATGTGAGGATAGAAGCCATAAAGTTACGTGATTGATTATGGAGCAATCGTTACTAGTTTGATATGGTAACAAGTTGAATTTAGCTCCAATAAGCATATACTAGTAGGTATATGATCTATAACTTATAAGCTTAACATGGTTTATCAACTAAAATAATGATAAAGTACTCAATATAATAACATTATTCAACAAAAACTTGTATGTCTCCAGCAACCGATAAAGAGAATGAATGTAACACTGTGCATACACTCTGTTTGTATGTCTCCAGTAGCTATTGATACTTTGATTGTATGTCTGCAAAATGAATGTAACATTGTCTGAGTAGTTTGATTGTATGTGAACAATCTAATTGTATGTCTGCAACAGCTGATGAGTAGAATGAATGTTTCAAATGAAAAATAGTAAGGGTTGATATTTTAGTTTTATGATCTAGAATTTAATTGGTAGAGAATATTGGCATGGATTTCCATCTCCCAAATTCAAATATGTTTGTGGATTTATTTGTACATGATCCAATGGCTGATAAGCTTTCATGGTTGATCCTTCTGCTTTCCTGAATTTAATTCCCGAATTGAAAGGGTTGTTGTGTTTAATACTTGAATTTAAAGGGTTGGTGTCATTTATTGCATCCTCTGAACTATTTCCTGAATTGAATGGTGTCATTTATTGTCTTCAGTAGGTTGAATGGTTAAACACACATGTAGAATCATATGGCTGACACAGGTTTCACCTATTCGTGTGCATGTGTTACCCACAATGGAATGTGTTGCTCCAATGAAAAATCAGTGGGTGACTGTTTGATGGGATAGATGTACTTTTGGATAGGAATCAATGCAATGTTTTGTAGTGCATTTTGACTTAATTGGTAGTTCATAATTGGAGGTACTTGAGACAATAGGTCTTGTCAACTTGTGATGTTAAGGCTTGATGTTTGACAGTTGTTGGTCTAATCAGTATCTGAGCCCATTTTGGACATATTTATATAGCTTATATAACTTAATATAAAGTATTTATGTGCATATTTTATTGAGTTTATGATGTTTTTTTTATGGATGTGTAGGACCAGTACTATAACTAGTACTGGTCCTTGCACAAAAATAGAAGCCTCTCCCCTATTACTATAAACACTGATCTTGAGCCAAATAGTATCTTATAGAGTACTGTAAAGACACATTTCCCAAGATCCTTATCCATGTATTTTTTTAATAGTTGATGATGCTATTTTAGTTCAGTGCTTTCATTTTAGTTTTGTCTTTCAGAAATAAATAATTCTATACACACTGAACATAAATCAATTGATACAAGTCTAATATGCAGGGTTGTTTCTTAGTACCTCTCTCTTATGCAAAAAGTAAAAAGTAATTAATAACCAAAGTTATTGATTGCAAAAATTATCATATTAGTTTTTGTACTATTGAAGCATGGAAGTACAGTGGTCTATCTATCTAAAAATTTGCATAGTTCATAGTGATTAGTGGTGTGTCTATATATATATATATATATAACAATTTTTAAAATTTTAATCACTCCAATAGAGCAATGAATATAAACTTTATTAATATTTTACTATGTGAGGGTTTAACATATTTTGAAGTTCCTTTGCAACTACTAAACATATGGTGAAAATAAATGTAATTAGAAATTCCTTTAAAATGAGAAGACAATAAAATGCAATAGAAAAAACAAGCAAAAACACTTCTGACTAATGAAAAAGGCAAAAAAAATTCAATTGTTTTTTTCTACTTGAAATTTCTAATCTTGATAATGTTTTTTGCATTAAAAATGGGAGAGAGATATTCACATGGCATTTTGTTGTGCAAAATTATGACACTTGGCCAATAGAAATGTTTTTTTTTTTTTAAACCACATAAAAATAATCATCAACTAATTAAAAAATAAAAATTATTTTTTTATTTTTCAAAATACTTTAATATCTATTTTGTTCAAAAATTTAATACACAATATATTCTACATTAGACAGGTATAATATATTTTATATTAATATATAAATTTTGTGAATTTTTAATGAAACTATATATATATATATATAGTTTCATTAAAAATTCACAAAATTTATATATTAATATAAAATATATTTATTAATAAAATAAATAAATAAAATTTAATTATTCTTACATATATATATTTTAAGTCAACATAGAGAAATTATATTAATAAATAAACAGAGAGTACAAAATTGGAAATTGGTCTGCAAGATTGGAAACCAGACCAACTACAAAAAATATTGTCTTCATCACACACTTGTCCCAACAAAACATCAGATTTTTCTGTCTCTAATACCTCTTAAACAACTCAAAAAATTGATCTTTCCTAGCACTACTTTTGACAGGTCTACCTATCTAAAAATATTTCCAACTATAATCTACAGACATGGAATAAACAAAATAACCACTATAATGCCTAATTAGGCCTAAAAATATATTTTCTATAAACCTAGTTGCCGCCATGAAAAACTGAAAGAGGGTTTCCCTATGCTCCAACCTCATTTCACAGGGGTTGAGGCCACCACTAGACCTGTGCCAGGTACTTTTGATGCAGCCGCCATTGGAGCCTTTGGAACAACCATTGGTTGAAATCTTGCGTCGTTTACCTCATGAGCTCTATATATCCTCATGTGGGCAAGTTCCCCTTTCGCGTCCCCCAACATAATATCTATGTTGTTAATGCACTTGAGATAAATTGAAAACATGGTATTCATATCCCCAATACGTCCATCCTGCAATTTTCTTATGTTCATTAAACCTTCCAAGACTGCTTCAATTCCACTCATGCGTTGGTTTATAGCCTTTAGCTGAATTTCAGTCTCTAGCTGCCTTTTGGCCATTTCCTTTGTTTCCTTCGCTTGTATCTTTCCCACCAAAGTCTTGACGTGCCATGCGGTCTTTAAGGTATTACGATACATAGTCATTTGAGTCCTGGATTCCCCTGTATCGATAATCCAGTCTAATTTTTCATTAATTCTATTGTCTGGGACAACCCTTCGTTGTCTTCACACCTCATTCTCTCAAACCTCAATAACCTCTTTGCCTTTCTGCAACACTGTGTCATGGTAATTGTAAGTCATTGCCCTCGCCACCATCTCCATACACTACCATTTTCTAGATCCTGCTCTCTACGTGTCCACTCTGGGTCTACCTCTCGACTTGCCCCTTGCACCTCTCACCTTGCCCATTGCACTCTCTTAGACCTTGCTTGCCCTCGGTGATACAACTATCACAAGTTCACTATTCCACCAACACTCCACACTCTGACTCAGGTTGAAATTTCCTGTACCCAAACCGCAATTTAAAGCCGATATCACTTACTTGCCTTGCCTTACCGAATTTTTTGTACTTTCCCTCTCCATTTTTTGTATTTATGATCCATCATATTTCCTCAAAAAAAAATTATTTAAAGTAATATTAATCTTTAATGTTTTGGTGTATATATATATATATATATATATATAGATATATTGACATTTTTTTTTAATACCAAAGAAGATATTTTAACAATATCTTAATTTTGAACTTCTTCCTTAAGTAGTCAAAATGACTTCTGGAATTACACAACCATGTTTTCATAATTTAAGGGAAACAAGATATTTGAAAATTTAACATTTTGACACATGAAACACGGAACTGCCCTCAATTGCATACTCCAAACTCAAGCCATTGAAAGCCATCTTGATCCTAATCCTCCTGTCGTACCAAAGAATACTTTTGCAAATTTGAATGCTATTCAGTCACAAACTCAAATTCTTCTCCACTATAGTGACTTCCTGCGCTCTGATACCATGTAGAAATTACTAAAACTATATGTATATCAATGGATTCAATCTGATCAAGAAATGTACTAAATCAAGTGACTGAATCCTTCTACAAATCAATTGTAGAAAATAAACACGATCGCCAATCACAACAAGTAAAGAAAGAAGCAAATCAAACCACAAGACAAATATTTTCCCAGGGAAAGATTGCTGCTCAAAACCCATCTATCTTCTATTGTATATTCACCAAGGAATCACGAAACAATTACAATGCACTCTTCTCACAAGAGTCTCCTACACTCTCACAATTGTCTCACACTGACCCGGACGAAATCAACCAACACTTAGCCAATTTTCAGCCTCTGCTCAGCCTGCCTTGCTTGTGTAACTCATGTGTAATGCAATCCCTATTCTTTAGGAAATTCAGCCTTCCAAAACTGCACAATGCTCATGGGACATCCTATGGTTGTCTTACTGCATGCGGGCAGCCTACTAATGATACAACTGATAGTTAACATCCCTTTAACCTTTTTCTCAATCGGGTCTCCACTGGAATTGACATGCATGCAACTATTAATAGTAAATCATCAGTTGCATGGCAGATCACTGCATGTGAATTAAATCTAATTTAATTCACTTGATCTCTCACTAATGCAACAAAGAGTTACAACTAGTTCAACTGACTTTAACTCAATAAATTGAGTTAACTGATTTCTCATGCATTAAACTAATGCACTAACTGCAACTCAAACTCTGTAACTAATAGAATCACTTTGCATGCCTCACCAACCACCCTCAACTCTAAATTCATGAGCTAACTAATTTTATCGCACTTATTTAACTATTACAAGTGATTATGAGATAATATTACATTTTATTGTCCAATTTAATTAAGGGAAAATTAAATTAGACACACATTTCTTGTTGACTTTTCAACACCCAATATAAATATTACCTCGAAGTCAACGTAAGTATTTACCCTTGCTATGTTGAACACTATATCCTCCAGACGTCCAACTGGAAGGATACAATATTGAATCGTCATGCGTAACTGAATTAGAGAGAATTCTATCTTAGGCCTTCCCAAGGATTCCAAGGTTTTCCTCGATAAAATATTCACATTTGAACCCATGTCTATCATTGTATCCTTGATCTAAAAGCCTACAATCTGGGAATCAATATGGAACTCCCTCCATATTCTCTTCTTGTTCTTGCACACCTATCTAGAGTGTCTTTCGAGTAAATTGGTGGAAGTGAGTCCTTCTCCAGTCGCCCCCTCCTTGACAACAAATTTAATATTTTCCCACAATTGTCCGAGTAGTTGCTTGTCATTAACAATTTGTAGAAACAACGCGAACCATTCTACTATAGGTTGGGAATTATGTTGCAAGAGGCTTGGGCTTTTGGCTTTTGGAGGTTTGAGTTGTTCTCCTTGGAGTTCAACAGTTGGAGACATTTTGCTAAAAATATTTGTGGCCTCTTTGTAGTATTGCTTCTGCTGGCTAGAATCATACAAGCACTTTGGTGGGGCCAACCTTATGATTCTTTTAATGTTCAATAGCTCCCAAGTCAACTCTAGTCTTCTTCCCTTCCCGAGTGACTATATTAATTTTTTAAGCAGAGTTTTCTCGGGTTCCCTTAGTTCGACATTAATTAGATTTACACCTCCATAGTGATTGCGTTCTTCCCATCTAGCAATCAGTTCTCGACAATCTTCAGTTGCATGTTTGTTGACCCTAAACTGAGAGCACCAAGGTATTTTAGGAAGAAAATATTCTCCTGCAACATGACCCTCTTGATCACAATTGTAACAACGAATCATAACTCTGCCTCTTGTTCTTCCCCCCATTGTTCCTTTGCCTCCTCATCCTCTAGGAACTTCATTGATCTTGTAAGCAGAACGATCCAACCAGTTAGCTAGGGCATCTAATCCCCTACACTAATCAGTGTGGTGAGTAGGTTAACCATAAAACTCACAGAAATTTTTTTTTGGGACATTTGAATACTTTTGTAAAGTTGGACAAAGGCGAGGGAGATTCCCATAGGACCTAAAAATTTCACAATATTCGACTGGAACTACATCTTGCTGGTTATGAAAAATGTCGAACTACGTGTGCCATAAATATAGTCCTTGCATACCAACCTGCACAACTCTAACAATAGGTAAAGATGTATAAGGCCCCGCCAGTACAGAGGGAGTGCTCGGGCCTCTCACTCTTGGACACTCTATGACATGATTCCCCTCGACATGGTAGTTGGTACACCATATGTGCAACCACGCTAGATGCGTGTCCCTTAACTTCTCAGTCATATCAACGATTTGATGTTACAGTCTTATGAGAGTGGGGTTGTGGGAGACCATTCCTCCTCAATGTTCATGTGGATATCCTGCCATGGTCTTGATTAGTGTCTCATGTTATACGACGTATTGCGTAGTATCAATATTATGTTGTGTCAACAGTGCGAGGGTGAGTGGAAATAGCGCCTTGATAAACCAATCCCGCTGATGGTTGGGGTCAATAGGGTAGCTTAACTTGCCAATGGCATCATTAAATTTTTACATCATCTCCCAGGTGGTTTCACCCTCCCTCAAGTTAATTTCCCATAGTTCTGATAGCCCTTGTTGATTATTCTAAGGGAGTTTAAACTCTTGAACGAACTCCCGCCAGACCTCATCTATCATCGGATTCCACTGTAGCACAGACCACTTGATGAACTATCTTAGGGCTCTGTTTCAAAGAGTGGTCTGGAATTCAATAAGGTATATGACATTTGGATTTTTGCTAGCTCTTCAGATGGCCTTGCATGAGTACCAATGTTGTTCAACATATTCATTCCATTTCCTAGAGAATTCAAGATATCTAGTACAAGATCTTGCCATGTTACCAACCATACACCATTAGGGGAATTTTAAGGTCTAAAATGGGCTTGCTAAGAAAAATGTACAACCAAAATAAAATTTATTAGAACTAATAGGATTCATGATGATGATTTCAACCATGGGGGATGATTCACCATTTTTAAGTAAAAAGGCAAAAATATTAAAAAATAATAAAATAATAAAAATACTTTTTCAGCTCGTATTTTCAACTTATCTCCCAAAGTTTTTACTCAAATTTCGAGACAGAGTATTTTTTGGATGCAAAATTTAATTCTTAATCCAAGGAGTACCCATGTTGCATACTTTTGATGGACCCTGCTACACGAAAAATGAGAAATACATGAAAAATCGTGATTGGAATCACATTTTTCATGTATTTCTCATTTTTCATGTAGCAAGATCCATCGAAAAGATGCAACATGGGTACTCCTTGGATGAGGAATTAAATTTTGCATACAACGAGTACTCCTGCTCGAAATTTGAGTAAAAAATTTGGGAGATAAGTTGAAAATACGAGTTGAAAAAATAGTTTTTTCCTTTTTCCCTCTAAAATTTGATGATGTAATCAAATACTATTTTATTATTGCAACTATTATTTTTTAATTTCCTTAGGAGGCCCATTTTAGACCTCAAAATTCCCCTAATGGATTGAACTGACAGAACGAGTATGAATCCTTGGGAACCTAGTTGTGATGATCCTCGGGGACCCAAACTATAATTACTATTTCTACCACTAGAGGGACCATCCTTGTAGGCAATGTGTACATTGCAGACCTTTATAAATTTAATTAGCTTAGAGAAAAAATGAAAAGAGTTGTCATAAAGTACCAGGGGAAGGTTGGGGGAGGTACTACCTGATTTGTTAGGCAACAAATCGCTACTCGTGAGAGACACATCATTCTCGAAAAATAATGTTCTCATAGTGAAAAACATGCCAACATCTGAGCTTTCCTTCGAGCTTGTGGGGCCCAATACATCTAACATTCCCATCTCTGTTGGCAGGGTGAAATATCTACTGCTTCTATGAACCTATGTCACTGTGGAAATCTTGGCCCCTCCTGTTGGACCAAATATCACTCTAGTGTTACCCCCATGGCTCTACAACTTTAATTGACTTCTTTATTCTTCTCATACCTCTGGATTTCTTAACACTGCTCCTAATTGGTGTATCTCCTTCTACCTTCTTTAGATCTCTTGCAAATCTTTCTCCCGCCATTCTTCAACTATCTGTGCTCTCCTTCGTGCTCTCAGATCTCTAGCCTTTTGAAACTCATCCACATTTATTTCTCCAATATTTTCATATCTCCCAACTAGGTAGCGTTCCCCCCCTTAGGCCCTTCCCCCAGTACTGGGGCTCTAAGCTACCATGTGTGGGCCCTAGAACACCAACATTTTCTCTTCTACCATTAAAACTTTAATTAACAACCAGATTTCCTTAGTTAGTCTCCCTCATAGCCCTGATTTGAATACGACCTCAACCTTAGAGAAGGACTGATGGTCCTCTACGGTAAAATCAATAATATACCCCTCTAGAGTTTTCTGCACCTAGAAGTCGACAACTCAAGTCAAGTTTGTGTCAAGTTGATGTAGCTCAACAAGATCAACTTTGGTCCAAGTATAAGGAGATCGACTCTATCTTCTAGTCTTTTCCTTTATATGCAGCCTCCGCAACCAATTATAGAGATCCTCTGGAAATTTGCACCAAAAGATCTTGTATTTATTGCTTGTTGGCTCCGCGTACATAATTTCTTCCTTCAGTTGCTTCACACTTTGGTTACAGAGTTGTGATTGTTGAGAGGTAAACTACTCTACTTGTTCATGCCACCAATCTTGTAGATCCTTCTTAAAGATCCTTGACACCATATTCTAGACCCCTTTGGAAGTTTTCAAGTCCCGATAAAGGAAAAATTTGTTGGTGAAAAATGGTTGTTAGGTTAAGACCCTAGGTTTGAGCGCATGGGCCAACAAAGGGTCTGTTGTAGTCTAGCGTAGCGCCAACATTTTCACTTTACTCAAGAAGAATAAGGCGTCTCACCCGAGGCGCGCCGTGACCTTACTTGGTTAAGGGACTGGAACCATGGATTAGGAGAAATCACACATAGCTACTAACACTTTTTAAACTCAAAACCAATACATAATGCAATTGTTGCATAATACAACAACTTAAGTATTCAAGAGGAAACATAGTACATATATGCATCCATAATAGTTTTTTTTAAAAGGGGACACATATACCCACCACAATAAGACTCTCAAACATCCCTGCAAATTTCTATTTCATTAGTTCGGGTCAACATTACATTAGTAAATTTGGCTCAGAAGCCTTATCAATAGAACAAAGCCTAGGAATATAAGCTAATATGTGACCATGTGAGTACACACTCATGTGAGCTCAATAGGCTCTGCGAAAAAATTTCAATACTCTCTCTCTCTCTCCCCATTTTGTTTTTACCTTCAGCCTTTGAAACATTGAGCTTGCCAGAACTATTGATTCCTTCCTCAGATGCTTCACCCTTCCATTTTCAAATACTCTTGTTGCTCGACTACGACTACTTCCTCAACTGTTAGCAAACATTTCAACTTGGTTGTAACTGCATGTTCCTTTATTTCTCTGACCGATCCTCCATACTTTCCAGACTTTAACGAATTTCTTCGTCTTCCTCAACTACCTTCCTAGCGACTTCCCATCTGTCACCTTCAATCAAAATATGGTCAAACGTCTCAAACATGAAAAAACTTTATCCTAAAAAGGAAGGACCCCACATGAATCCTCTTGAGACCTAAACAAAATCATCAATTTTTTTTTTGAAGCATCACACTATAATGCAAGATGCTTCCAAGAAGGATCATGTCATAATTTGGCGTGATTTATGCTCTTTATAGCTTTTAAGAATAAAATTCCAAGGAGGGAGTGACATCTTCGTTCAAATTCTAACTTCCTACTCAAGGATTGAACCCTGAGAATGTTAAGAATGGGGGAGAGGGGGCACCCTTACATGAGGCCCGTAGAAGCTTTAAAGAAATCGATTGTAAATCCAATAACAAGAGGGGCAATCCAAGGCCTATAAATACAAGCATTGATACAATATATATATATATATATATATATATATATATATATAATAAGAGGATCCCATAATTTTAATTTGAATGTGATTTTTTACAGAAATATTTTCAAACTAATCACATTTTTTCTTAAAATAGGAAAGAGAAAAGAATAATGCACACGATAAAATGCATTATCCATATCTAAATTTATGAGCAACCCTTGTCTTCTCTGGACTTGCTGGACTATATGATTCCTATACTAAAACACAATTGTCCATTATATACCACTTACTAATGAATCTCCTTGATTTTCAAATATCAGATTGGGAAGAAGAGGCACGAGTCTCTAAGCAATAATCTTTGTAATAATCTTGCATGAGAAATTACAAAGAGAAATAGGTCTAAAGGAAGATAATGAATAGGACCTTACATCTTTAGGAACCAAAGAAAGGAAGGATGAACTGAGAGTGCCTCGTATTTGGCTGGATTTTGGATGAAATATACCATTTTGATCATACCATATGTAATTGTGTTCCAAAATTTCTTATAAAAGTGTCCTGTGAATTGATCAAGATGAAAATATTATAGTTTTTAACCCTATACAAAAATTACCTGCAAACAAATTCTTAAAACATAAAATATACAATGGCAAGAACATAAAATCAATATGCACAGAGATTTTCCCTGAGATCCCAAAACAGGGACTACCAAATTGATTTTTCATTATTTTCCTTTCAATGTTGCAATACATATATATACATGCTGAAGCATTCATAAACCCTGATCCATTAACCATGGATTAGAACATAATCATATTTCCCTTGAACGAATCTACAAAATACCACGAGAAGAAAACCATCATGCCCAAAACCATGTGTAAAACCCATGCACAAAACCATGGGTAGGTCTGCCCACCATCCTTGGTTCCGCCCCCATCTTTAGGTCTGCCCATCTATTATTGGGTCAGCATAAAAAAAAATTCTCGGGGCGCTGCCTCGAACCCCGTGTAAGGGGCTACCGCCCCTAATCCAGGTGGATATTGGTGGCCACTCGCCTATTCCACTGGGACCCCCACCATTGTTTTTTTCAGTTTTTTAGTTTCAGCATAGTTTACTATTTTTAGAATTTTTCAGGTCCTGAACTTTCGGAGCCGTTTTGAGGCCCTAAACAACATTTTTTGGAAAAACTGGGAGAAACATGGGAGTTTCCTCGATGTTTCACACTCAAAAGTTGTAGTCCTCGGATGTATATTTATAACGAGGTATTGAGCGCGTCAAAGAAAGATCATATGCCAAATTTACGTCGCTGGGAAGTTGATGTACCAATTTACCCAAACGGGGCCCATAGTTTTGGTGCTTAATCTCCTAGGGTTAGGTTTTTGGATGTTTAGGATTTTCCATTTTTTCTCAACAATAAATATGCCTTCGAGACTCATTGTAACACAGTTCAGAGGCCTATAGCCACCACATCTCTTCTAATAGATAAGCTACCAATGCCCTAGCTAGTTTATTTTCATGTCTGTAAGCGTATTTTTGTTATATGATATTAGTGAAATGAAGTTTTATTTCCACTGCATCTTTGTGTTTATTCTTATTTCTGTATATTATTGCGTTCCTGCATAAATCCAAATTAGTGGTATCAGAGCGGTCTGCTCTTTCTCTGTTTTTATTTGCATGTCCCCAACGAGGTCAGGGTATAGGGAGTTAGGGTTCGATCTAGTGAACTCTTGAAAGATTAGCCTCACAAACCCCGACCACCTCCCATTGTGGAAAAAAAGAAAGACGAGGGAGTAGGAGATCCTATCAAATCCAATGCCAAGTAAAAGTAGTGCCATGATCAGCATCGGGTTCCACACAAATTCCAGGTGGGAAACACAGTGTGGATATATTTGCAAAAGGAGCACCTTGCTGGACCCCATTGCAAGCTTCACCCGCTCGTTTTGAGGCCCTAAACGACATTTTTTGGGAAAATCGGGAGCAACATAGAATCTCCTACGATGTTTCTCACTCGTATTCCTCAGATAGATATTTCTAATGTGGTATTGAGCGTAAACAATATCATATGCCAAAGTTACGTCCCCAGGAAGTTGATGTACCAATTTACCCAAATGGGGCCCATAGTTTTGGCACTTCATCTCCTAGGGTTAGGTTTTTGGATGTTTAGGATTTTCCATTGTTTCTCAACAAATAAATAGGCCTTCGAGCCTCATTGTAACAGAGTTCAAAGACCTGTAGCCGCCACATCTCTTCTCAGATATAAGCTACCATCGCCCTAGCTAGTTTATTTCCATTATGTCTGTAAGCATATTTCTGTTATATGAGATTAATGAAATGAAATTTTATTTCCGCTGCATCTCTGTGTTTATGTTTATTTCTATATATTATTATGTTCCTGCATAAATCTGAATCAAACCCCCTGCTAACCCCTCGATAGGGGGGTTGTCGCCCCCACTGCACTCGACACAACGTACAACGCATGGGCCTAGTCGTGGAAATAATATAACGCACATCTAACAGAGCTTTATCCAAATTTAAGGACTAAACCTTTCAAATTTGTTCTTCCATGATAGGGAGAAAAAGCTTTGGATTATGTGATTTCAAAGCTAGCTAGGGAATAGGGCCTAAAATTTCTTCCATTAAATCTGCATAAGCATCTCTATCTTCTTTATACAAGGGATCAAAGCCTCAAAGTGATTAAAAGTGACATCCTTTATTCTATCTAGATATGAAATAATATCTCCATTAAGCTCCATATAATTGATTCTATTTTATCATTCCCTTATTTTTGATTGTTTGTGGAATAAAGCAGTATTTTTATCTCCGTATTTCAACCACAAAATTATTGATTTCAGTCTCCAGAACTCCTCTTCTTCCTTTAATTTCAATGTAATTCTTCAAAGGATTTTTGTTATTTATCAAGAAAATCCTCAATGACTAGAGTGTCTTCCATTTCCAAAAGGATTCCCAATATCATTCTTTGGTGTTTTGGGCATATTATACGTAATAGGAATCGAGATACTAGGATGCATAGGAATGCATGATAGTCATGAAGAAAGTGGAAAACGAAAAACAATAAAATCATTAAAGACAAAAGTGGAAGCTGTCAATCTCTGGCCATCTCAAGGCCAATCAGCAGTTTGAAGCTTTTGATTTGATTGTGAGATTTGTTTTCTTTGTGGGGAGCTCCCCACAATTAACCTATGAATTATGAGGTCCTTGTGTGGAATTTCATATTAAAAACATTATGGGGAAGTTCATTGTGATGAGGTCGGTGTGTGTAAGTTCATTGTGCGGAGGACCTTCGCAAAATGAAATTTTGCACAGCAACCTAGACCTTCACCATGACACAAAAATATCTACTTTTCGAACCTTGGATTACTTGTAAGGAATTACCAATTACATTATGCTAATCTTCTAACCATTATAAATATTTTTTCATAAATTTAAATTCTCTTGATTTGCGGATTTGGTTAAAAACCTCGATCACAGAAGGAATTGACATTTGCCCTTGCTCATGTGGATTATAATTCGAAATTTATGATGGTTATTACTGTAGAAATTTGTAAGCTAAGGGGAATTATACCATACAAAACCAAATAAGACTTTGAATCATAAAAAAAATTCTTTGGTATTATCATCTCCACTCCCAGGTAACATGCTGTGTCACTTGCAAAGAAAGGAACACTATTTTTAGGATAAAATTAAGGAAAAAGACAATGTTTAATTTTTATTTTGACAGTCCATGGACCCACATCCCTACTTAAAAAATAGGATAATATTGAGGCTTTTTAGATTTAGATAAATCGATAACCCCATTTTCTGTACATAGTTTTAACCTAACCTTTAATTTGTTTCAGAAAGGGTAGTTCCTCAATTATGTTTCTTTTTCAAGATTTGGATACTAATTTCATTTTTGACACACAATAAGGGGCATTGCACTATAATTTCACACTTGGCCATTCAAGTCTTTGTGATAGTAAATTTTGGTCAATAATTCTCCCTTCTGCTTATAGGTAGAAACTTGGATTTGAGCTAGACGACTGAGTTTAGTTTTACAGTGTCACCAACCAAATCTATTTAAAGGATCCGTAAATTTCTAGTTTAATAGTTGAATGGGAATAATCAAATAACTAACACCCAAGTAAAATCACACCCAAATCCACATTTCCAAAAGATGGATCTTATTGAATAGTTGTTACTAAATCTGGAGAAAATAGGGCTATTGATACTTACTCTTCAACCCTACTAATAACTTGTGGCCATAATCTTGAATCATCCATGCTATAAAATTGGTCAAGAGAAAGATGAACCCATAGACACATAAATATACTAGTGTTCTGAGTTACCAAATTGTGTGTGTGAATTTATTTGTTGTGTTGAATTATGTTCATAAGCTTTGATCTTCTATTTTATAGTTTCTGTTGTGTCTCTGATTGCAGACCAACGCTAGTCAATAGAGCAGAGTTAACAAAAGACATATCTAGAATTAGGTTTGTCACAATTAAATAGCAACCATATCAACTGTAATTCAAATGATGAATATAACCAAAACCTTAAAATAATATTGAAAGTGCTCACATGGTATCCAAATTTGAGAAAGACTCCCAGAGGAGGCAGAATTATAGCCAAAAAAATGTCTATGCAGTGCCCTCCCCATGATGATGATGATATAATCATGTATTAAGAATCTTATTATCCAAACGATAATATGTAAATATAGCTCTAAGAAACCACAAAATAACCGCCAATCCTAATCCTTGAACTAAGTGGGCAAGACGAGAGTGATTTATTTAAATGCAATTCACTCCACAAACTCTCATGTGGAGAAGCCCCACAAGGAGAAGAGTGCATATGTTGTTAGATTTCAGTTGAAGTTTAACAGTAAATAGGCATACACTCTATTCCAACTGGATTTAGATTTTTTATTCTAATTAAAAGCTTGAGCTACATGTGGTCTACTAAAGGGAAGTTTCCTTCAAAATTTTAATATTCTAATTTGAGTTGTATATTGAGGTTCATGGAATTGAGGAGTAAACATAGGCACTCTACACAAGTTAGTTGGTTGGGGACATATATAAGGTAGGTCATTCTGAGCCCTTTCAATATGATTCTCTAAGGAGGAAGTTGTGCGGAGGTGGAGGAAGTTATGTAGAGTGCAGATACCCTTCGCACTCCCATGATAGTGGTTTGTTTACCGAGTATGAGATTGTGGAGAAGTGCCAAGAAATCAACATTCACTAGGGGAATTTTGAGGTCTAAAATGGATCTCCTAAGAAAAATGTACAACCAAAATAAACTTTATGAGAACCAAGAGGATTCAAGATGATGATGTCAACCATGGGGGATGAATCACCATTTTTGGAGTAAAGAAGTAAAAAGATTAAAAAATAATAAAATAATAAAACTACTTTTTCAACTCGTATTTCCAACTTATCTCCCTAAGGGTTTACTCAAATTTCAAGCGGGAGTACTCGTTGGATGCAAAATTTAATTCCTCATCCAAGGAGTACCCGTGTTACATACTTTTGATGGACCTTGGTACACGAAAAATGAGAAACACATGAAAAAACATGATTGCAATCACATTTTTCATGCATTTCTCCATTTTCGTGTAGCAGAGTCCATAAAAAGTATGCAACATGGGTACTCGTTGGATGGGGAATTAAATTTTGCATCTAACGAGTATTCTTGCTCGAAATTTGAGTAAAATATTAGGGAGATAAGTTCAAAATACGAGTTGAAAAAGTATTTTTTCTTTTTTCCCTCTAAAATTTGATGTTGTAATCAAATATTGTTTTATTATTTCCACTATTATTTTATAATTTCCTTAGGTCGTCCATTTTAGATCTCAAAATTCCCCTAATGCTCCACACGTAGAGAAAGTTGTGCATAGGGCAGAGATCCTTCGCACTCCCATGATAGTTGTTTGTTGACCGAGTATGAGATTGTGGAGAAGTACCAAGAAATCACCATTCCCCAGACTCCCGCACAACTCAATCCATTCAATGTACATAAAATTTATTAATCTCTGATTTTTCATTTGTGACAAACATGTATTCATTACTCTTGAAGAATTTTTGGCATATTTAATTAAGCAAAAATATTGACTTTTACAAGATTTGCATAGATATTGACACAATGTACCTTGCTCCTCATTTAAGCATTATTAGTCTCATGGTTGAAGAAATTTGAACTTTTCAAAGTTCTATTGCTGATGAAATTTTAAAATAATTTATTATTTTTACTAAATAATTTCACTATGTGGTGTGCAAATCTCAACACAATGCTCCACAGTCTGGAAAAATGACTAAGGAAAACCTAACTCAAACTATTGTTGTTGTTAATGCAAAATAATGTGAATACACCATTATAAATTCAAATATAATAACATATAAAATTGTTCACTTAAAACCTGGAAAACATCCCAATAAAAATTTAAAAGGTAAGTCTTAAAGTGGATGTAATGTAATTATGAAAAAAGAAAAAACTGAACGATGTGAAATATCTAATAAAAAAGGCCACTAGGAGGTGGACATCCTCTAGAGAGTAGCGAAGAAAAGCCTAACTAGTTAACATGCAAACATTGTTGATCGCCCATATCATTAACATTTTGTGTGCAAACATTGTTGATCGCCCATCTCGTTAACATTTTGTGTGCAAACATTGTTGATCTTGAATTTGAGTTTGTTAAATTTTAGTGTGAAAATATGGTTGATCTTGATTTTGAATTACGGATAGTATTGGTTTGATCATGATCTCACTGTTTAAAATCATGTTATCAATACATGCGATGATGAAACTTTTTGAAATAGAAATTGACTAAATTTTGTTATCAATGCAGGTGATGATGAAGTTTTCTGGAACAAAAAATGATTTAAAACCCATGTCCAGTTATGACCTGGGAAAATTTCATAGACCATCGTCGAACCAGAAGCAAGTGCAAGCGTGGAAAATTCAGGATAAAATGTTAGGTAGTTAAGAAGATTTTGTATTAAAATGTTACACCATGGTGGTTAAATTTTAGATGTCAAATCTGCATTTTTGAATGGTGAATTAAAAGAAGTCTATTTTGTTCAACCTAAAGGGTTTGTAAAGCAACGACACGAGCATCTTGTTTGTAGGTTTAAGAAAGTTTTGTATCGTTTGAAGCAAGCACCAAGATCTTGATATATGAACATTGATTCATTCTTTTATAAAAAAGGTTTTGTGAGAAGAAAAAGTGATCCTAACCTATACATAAAGAGAGATGAAGATGAAAATATTGCCCTGATATCTTTATGTGTTGATGATCTTATCATAACAAACAATGCATTCAGGTTGATAAAGGAAATTAATATTCAATTATCACAGGTATTTGAAATGAAGGATCTTGGTGAATTGCATTATTGTTTGGGTCTTGAAATTTGGAAGGAATCTGGTAAGATAATCATCACACAAAGAAAATATGCAAAGACAATCCTTAAAAAGATTCCATATTTTGAATTCAAACCATTGTCTACTCCTTTGGAAAATAATGGAAAGTTGTACAGTGATTATACTCCTTTGGAACATAATGGAAAGTTGTACAGTGATTATGGATCTAAATAAGTAAATGGAACTTTGTATCGTCAATTGGTGGGAAGTTTGAACTACTTCACCACTACCGGGCGAGATATAACATATTCTGTAAGCATCCTTAGTTAGTTTATGGATAAGTCTTGTGAAATCCATTGGAAATAAGCAAAGGAAGTCCTTCGATATCTGAAGGGAACACATTATTTTTGTATTTTGTACACTGATGAATATGATGTTGAGTTGGAAGGTTTTTCTGATTCAGATTGAGCTGGAAATCCTAATGATAAAATATCAACCTATGGATATGCATTCAATTTAGGATCAAGGATCATATCATGGAGCAACAAGAAATAACCAACTGTTTCTTTGTCATCCATAAAATCTTAATACAAAGCCTTGACCTATGCAACTTGTGAATCTATTTGGTTAAAGATGATTCTTGAAAATGTTGGAGAAAAATAAAGAGGACCAACAAGCATCAAATGTGACAACCAGAGTTCCATCAAGCTGAAAAATAATCCAGTTTATCATGACAAAACAAACCATATTAAAGTCCAACATCATTTTGTAAGAGAAAATATACAATCAAATGACATTCATTTAGTCTATTGTAATATAAGTGAGAATGTAGCTGACATATTTACCAAGCCTCTTGGATATATGAACTTTGAAATATGTAGACAATAGCCAGGCATTGTTGAAAATCCATTTCTCCATTAAAGGGGGTGTTGGAATAATGTTGAAATGTTGAGTCGAGATAGAGTTGATGAGTTGTGTTCTCGTAGTTAGTGTTTGAGTCTATCTGACATGAGTTGTGTCTTCGTAGTTGTCATTAGGAGTTACGAAGAGTCAATCTAGATGTTGTTTCCAATGCATGAGTTGTAGTCATGACCTAGATGTGTTGAAGTCAGTAATGTATGCCCTATATATTTGTACATGTGTCGATCAATAAAGATATTAAGTGCTTTTGGTTGTGTGTTTAATAGTGATTTCCGTTCTCTCTATTTTCTAACATGGTATAAGAGTGGGTACTAGCTTGAATCCATTAAGGGAGAGACAAGAAAATGTGAGAGAGCCTTAAGTGTTATAGGTGAGTGAAAGTTTTTTTTGTGATATTTCCTTGTGTATGTATGTGTAGATATGGATGTGTAGATCTGAATATTGTGTCATGTGGAGTGACTGTTGTGAATTGTGTCATGTGGAGGGACTGTTGTGAGCTAACATTCAAAATATTTCTCTTCCCACGAGCCACCGATCAGATCCCAAGCCATTGTGGAATTTCTAATCATAAGAGGTGGATACAGAAGTGAAAGAAAAATACAAAAGCATATTTTGTTTGTCGAAGGTCGAGATCCGAGAGATCTCTTCCATATATGAATTATTATAGAGGGTGCAATCTGGGTTTGTCAGTGTTTTTTTTTCTTAAGCGGTTGGAGTGATTCAGTCAATGCAAAGAAGATTGTGAAGACTTAATATCGGATCAATAAAAAATAATAATAAATTCAGAGGAAATATCGGATCAATAAAAAAAATTTAATAAATTAATAATTTCAATCTAGATTATATTGATAGCTAGACGTAGATATGGAATGAGCCTTTATCTGGAGATCTACAACTGGAGAGGATCAATGTCAATGATTTCAACGATGGCTACAGTTGTTTCCATCAGAGAATTTGGCATCGTGTTTCCTGTCAACCTCAAGAATGCTAGCAACGTTTCTGTTTGGACTACTGAAACGACAAAGTTCAAGCATTCATTATTTCAGAGAGGCATTGGGAAGAAATTGGATTTCATTCGTTTTGTGAATATGACTCACTGCCAAAACAATTTCGTTTTCTTTCTAATGCCTATTGAAGTTGCAGATTTGCAGGATGTCAATGAAGGTGATTGCTTTATAGGAATGTCACCCTAAGGTAGGGTGCGAGAGTCCACATTTCTAGCTAGCGAAACTAAAGGCGACTATGATTGTCAAAACATTTTTTTTTAAAGGCACACCCATGAATTATAAATTGACCACATTTATTTATAAATGTTTTGGTCCAAACATTATTATTTTTTGGAGCTTTAGTTTAAAGCGTCATACGTTAAGGATATTTTAGTGTTGGGTTGAGGTCCATTTTATTGGTCAAAGGAGTTTTAAAAATAATTAGTTTTGGCTTGTGGAAGTATTTGGATATTAATAAATTGGTGCAAAGTTGATTTATGAAAAACCGAAGTGGGTGGATTTTAGCCATAACATTGAAATCAAGTAGTTACCATCTAAAGAAAGGATCCAATGTCGAAGAGTTTTCCTTGATCAACTCCATATTCTTTGGCTAGTGGAAAGATTTTCTTTGAATATGGTGGAGTTGTTATATTATTTATAAATAAATAAATAAAGAGGTTGTTGATATTTTTAGTGGGTTAGTGTCTATGTTTGTGGTGTGTGTTGGAAATTTTGTTATTGATGGCAAAGGATCAGATCAGGATCAAGAAAGGTATACAATAGCAACAACAAATTCATGCAAGAGAAACAACACGGTAGAGGAGCAACTCAAGGAACAACAAACAAAGGAGCATCAAGATATGCACCAACAAGGGACAAAGGAGCAGTAGATACATTGGTGGTTTAGTATAACATTGATGCTGACATGTTGATTGAGCTTAATTGTTGTGATGCAAAGGAAATACTCCAAGGAAAAGACAAAGATTGTTGTGATGCATTAATGATAATTATTGTTATTTGACGTTGACATCAAGTTGATACATTTAATCATTACATGTGGCTGAAATTAATATTGTACTATTTATTTATTTTTGTGATCTAATATTCAAGATATAAAGAGTTTGGAAACGAATGAGTGGAAGGAAAATAGTCAAGCCTATTCACTTCATATTCTTATGTGGGATGCAAACTATCTTTATAAAATATGTGGTTTTGGAATGCCTTAATGGTTAGAGAGTGGGAGAATGTGTGAGAGATGATTGATATATTATGCATTAGTTACTTGGTACATATAAAGCCAATGTGAAGAAGATTTGAAGGGGAGAAGATGCATAAGTAAAGATGGAGGTATGCAAAATTGATGACCATGTAAATCAACATATTGTTTTTATTTTGTATGAGGGGATTGTAGTCTCCTTTCAAGTTTTGGATTGATGAATATTCAATTGGAGCTGGTTGAGGTAGGAGCCTACTATGGGTTGTAGCCTATAGAAAAAATGTGGGAGTTGGAGTTTCATTGCATGTTTTAGCTTGTAAAAAATTGAGGTAGCAACCCCTTGTACGTTGAATCCTACAGAAAATCAGATGTAATAAGGAGTAGGAGCTTGCCTTTGCATCACAACAATAATAACATCGTGTTTTTCTCCCTTATGGGTTTCCACTTATATCTTGTGTCCATATGCGTTGTTATTATGAGCTGATGTGATATATTTGTATTCTTATTACTTTTTGTTTACATATTCAATTTGTTGGTCATTATTTGTTAAGTTTCTCATGTAATGTTTTAGTTAATACGTTAAATGAAAATAATATTAATGTCCATGGATGGACTAAATTGATTCACCCCCCCTCTCAATTTAGTTAAGATTTCATCAATTGGTATCATAGCAGGTTACTTTGGTGTAAGCCTAATAGCTTGAAGGAGATCTGGTTGAGTCATGGACTATCAAAGTGTACCTATGTTGAGTGCAACAAACTTTCATGAATGGAGAGATAAGTTTAAAACATATTTAATGGCGTATGGACCTGGTGTATGGAAGATTGTATGTGATGGTTACTACAAAGACTCTCCCTCTTTGGAAGAACAACAATGGAATGCTAAGGAAAAATGCATTAAATATAATAATATTCATAACAAATATCTTGATACAGTAATAGATTTAATTGCTGCAAAAGAAATCTGGAATATATTACATCTGATGCATGAAGAAGACACTAGTGATTTCACTATGAAGAAGAAGAAGATAAACAGGAAGAAGAAAAATCCCTTTCAAAATGAAAAGGTTCAGTCAAATGAGGTCTCTGATAGTGTGAATGGACATAATTTCCATGAAGAAAAGACAATTGAAGAACAAGCCAAACTTGACATTGTCTTGACTGAAATAGGAAAACTGAAGAATGAAAACAAAGATCTGAAGAAATTGGTGCAAATATGTGATGAGATAGAATATGAGCATAAGGAAGAAATTGTTGGCCTGAAGGCATAACTTGAAGAAGCAAGGAGATTAGGAGAGGTTATGAATAACCAACTAAAGGAGAAAGAGATACAATGTGGAAGATTAGATTCTGAGATTATTTTAGCTGGAAGATAGTTAGATGAAAAGAACGAGTTTTGTTAGCAGCTAGAAGAGGAGGATGCCTCCATGAAGTGCTCATAAAAGGAATATATTAAAGATGATAATGAATCTTTCCTAAAAATACTCGTAGGAGAAGGGAAAAACACCACGATTGATAAAGAACAAGCCACGATATCAAAACCCAATGAATGAGTTGAAAAAATTCGGAAGATCTCAAAGGAGATTCTTTGCTCCTAGGAAAACCATCACATGATTTTATTGCCATGAACATGGTCATGTGGCATCAAATTGTAAGAACAAATAAGTCGAGTTTAATCAGCATAACGTGAAGCAAGCAAGAAGATATCCTAAAAAAAACAATCAAAGAAAGTTCCCTCAAGCAAGTAAGAAGAGAAAACAGTCATCCACCAGGTACATAAATTATTTTTATGGTTATTGTTAGCTATGCAATGACTTTTAACATAAAGCTATTGAATGCAAATTGTACATAAATAAAAACTTGAATGCAAAAAGAAACATGCCATGTTTTCTATTTCTTGGTCACACAAGATGTTTTGTGTGTGATAATGTTGGCCACAAAGCCAAAAAATTCAAGTTGCCAAATACCCTAGAGAACTCCAGAGAGATGATGGAAACCAATCAAAGTAGAAAAAATAATAATCCAAAAAAAAATGCATGGAACAATGGAAGACATCCCACTAAAGTGTGGAAGTGGAAGAACAATCAGCTTCATGTGAATTTAGTGGCAAAATGAAGTCATCACGGACACAAGGGGAGCTTCTCATGAACGCGATAAATAATCTTGTTTATAACAATATTAAAGCAAAAACATGTGAGGGGGAGAGCAATCTCATCAATGCTCATTGGAGACATGGAAATCAAACAGATGCTAGTAGAAAATATTTGAAGAAAACTTGAAGCAATGAAAGAAAAATAAAGTATTCATCCAATATAAGCACCTGCAATGAATATGGAGAAAACAATTTAAGGACTCATCGGAATGCTAAGACAAGTATTTTGTGCAATCAAATATCTCACCAAATGCATGTTCAAGAAAGTATGAAGCTACTGTTTAAAATCCTCAAGAAATGGGTTCGAAAAGAAGCCTTGTCTAGCACATAAATTGTGAATCAACAATATGCTTTGACAATAAATAAATTGAATAAAAAATTCCACAACTTCACATAGATAACGACACAAATTCAAGTCATAAAAAAAATAAAAAGAAAAAAACAAGTGATGCAAATCTTGATGGAAACTAATACTTGGAACGACACCGAGTGAACAATTACATGAGCTGTAATAGCACTATCTATATGAAATGTAAGGGGAGATGGAGATAGACTCAACATTGGTAATGGAATGTTAATTATATATATATGTAAGAACCAAATCATATACCAACACAAACCTCTGAAGATAAGCCTCCTAAATGTTTTGGCAAAGACAAAGTAGAATTCTACGGTAGTTGAAGTAATTTAAAAACGAAAGGAATTCTCCAGAAAATGGTAGCATCATAAGCCAAAAGAAGCTTCATCACTTATAAGAGTAGCATTAACTATGTTCCTTGAAAACATGACAAGCCAATATATGTAATTCATGGGATGTGTTATTTGTGAGTAAGATGTCTTGATGTGAAATAATCATCATTCACATCAATGAAACCAGAAATAAGAATGGCTTTCAATATGAAAAGTAATAGCTTCAACTTCAAACCCTACTGGTGTAACTCAAGAGATCTCTCAATGCAATGGGTGGAAGTGATTGCCAGGTTATTAAGGCCATATAGATTCTTGTGACATGTCCAAATTGTTGTTTTTCCCTGGAGAGGATTTGAGAAACCCTAAACAAGGAGCAGATGGAGTGTTTGAGCAAAGGAGAGTTGTATACATTTTACAATTTCTACCCTTTGGAATTGAAACACAAGAGAAATGAATGAGTGTTCCATGTATTAGAATTGCAGCGGACCTTGAAAGGAGAATCTAAAGTGTAACAATTGCATGGTCAGATGGTTAGATGTGTTACAATACAAGAAAGAACACATAGATATGATATGAGTATGAGACGAACAAATGAGTATGCAAACAAATATGTCAGACGCACAGATGACAGGATTCCAAATGCGCACAAATGCCATATGATGATGGGACTAATGACGAAAAATGCATGGTTGGTTGTATGATTGGTGGTAACAGACGTTATATTCCAACGAGGATATTCTAACAGATGTTAAATTCCTACAAAGAGATGTCAGGAGTCAGAATGCCCATCATGCCCACCATAATGATATTCTGAACATAGTGTTGCATCAAATAATTGGTATTATGGCCCAATGGTGGTATCGTGGTATCCATCAATATAATCCAACGATGGTATCGAATCATATCATGTGTTATTGGTGGAATGAGATTGCATTATATCGTTCTAGTATGGTGTGGCAGTGGGATTTTCAATTGGCCTATTGGAAAATACAAGTTTTAGAGCCTCTCTGTATTTGTAGTATGACAACCAGCAGAACGTGACACTGCCCAGCCATGAGGAAGGAACCCTAGCACGTACCAATATGAGATACATTAATAATTTCAGCAAGAATTTGTATATACAAGACGTCGTTCTGCTTCTTGAGAACGATGCACGCACGAGGGAATGCTATCAATTATTTATAGGGATGAGTCATCGTTAGATGATGCATGGACGATCTTAATTGGGTCGATTTCTGGTTGAAAGCATACGACATCAACACAATTGCATTAACCAGCCTGTTATTGCCAAAGTCACTCTGAGATCTGTCAGTAAGAGCAATCGTTTCCACCTTCCTTCGGTAACGTATTACAATTCTTAGCTATGCACCTGCACCATGGTATTCAATGTAGCGAAATTTCTCAAGGAATGGAGTACATATCACTCACACCTAGGAGTGGAAAAATTCTTCACCTATGAAAACCACAGTGCCACAGTGGACACCCATCAACATACGAATCATTGTAAACAGTATCACATTCACGAAAATCATATTATATTATTTAAATAACGTTGTAGTCTATTGCATGAAGTGGTTTTGTAGTCTTTTGCGAGGGGCACTTATTTGAACGAATCAAGTGTATTCAGGCTTCTGCATTTTGGATTTTATCTGGTGAGAGGCCAAAGGTGGAAAGGCTCCATTGCCGATGAACTACAGCTTCCTATCGATTCACACATTCCATTCTCATATCGATATTGGCACCTTAAATAGTCGACAAAATTCCTATCGATTCACACATTCCATGTCCATATCATTGTTGATGAACTAAAATATCACTGATGAAGGATTTCTCCCCGAAAATATTGGCGATTCAGAGGTGAGAGGTTCAACCTCTGTTAACTCGAACTCCTCTACCTTCTCCACTCTCGAGTGTGGGCTTTCTAGCTTCAAAGATGTACATAAAGAAAGTGATTATTGAGGGATTCAAAAGTTACAAGGAGAAAATTGCGACAAAGCCATTTAGGTCCAAGCATAATTATGTGATTGGTTCCAATGGGTCAAGGAAGACAAATTTTTTCTTCATGCAATACTATTTGTTCTTAGTGAATTATTCCATAATCTCTCTGTTGAAGATAGGAAAGCACTATTACACGAAGGTGCGTGCCATCAAGTATTGTTAGCATATTGATAACTCCGGATAACCACATTCCAGTTGACAGGGAAGAAGTGAGTTTGCGAAGGACTATTGGTTTGAAAAAAAAAGAGGCGAGTAATTTTTGGATAAGAAACATATCACAAAGACAGAGGTTATGAATCTGTTAGAAAGTGTTGTGGTTGATTTGGTACACGAGTGTACGAAATCGCACTAGTTTAAGGGGTATGGTTCATCCCTTTAAACTATAGGTAACAGGTAGAAATTGGTGGAGTTCAAAAGCATAAAATTTAGAGGAAAAAAACATGAAAATGTATACTCAAATTAAACTAAAACTAAAACATAAATATACAGAAGCTATTGAAGAGAGTCAAATGATAATAATGCAAACGGTGGCTCTAGGCCCCTTCTTATTAAGCATTTGATACGAAGAATAAATTTTACTCACTTGCCAAAGGACCCCCAGAAAATGGTTCTAGGTCCTGATGCAAGGATGTTGTTTTCCAAGCTCGCCTTCGTGCAAGATCACTCTCTCTTTGTTGTGATGGACTAATATTGTTGGATGGCCAACAATTGAGTCCCCTCTATCTCCAGCTCCAGGTCACACACTGTGGATATTACTTGGGAAATTCTATCCAGCATAACAATGCGATCACCCATTCTTCATCTCATGGTGGCTTTATATAGGGGATTTCAAATCCTCCTTCCCTCCCTTGGTACTTGATGGATGGTGACCCAAGGGAGAGGTATGATTCCAATGCATGCTCCAAATATTCCATTGTGTGCTCACATAGTGTCTAAGGAGGTGCTGGTGGCTGTCCTTAGGCGGCTTCATGTAAGGAGTAACTTGTCATTTGCTTTGTGTGGTCCCAGATAGCGACATTTTTCCACTTTCAGGAATGCGCGCTTATTGAGAAATAACATGCGCAAAAGGTGCTCTTCTCGAAGGATAATGCGTGCAAATAGAATTTTATGACTAGTTAAAATTTGATTTCCTTTAAACCTTTGAGATTTTAAATACTTCTAGATTCCATAATGTCTTCTTGCCCTGTAAATCCTTTGGCTTGACGTTAATTTATGTCATCTTCTGCTATACGATTTTCTAATGTTAACAGTTGCCCCCTAATGTGTGAGTTCTAGGAAGGACTGTATAGCTGAAATATATTATAGCTTCTTTTATGTATCGTACGTAGAGAGAGAGGGAGACTTGCGTGAAGCTTTGGAGTTGAAAATACCATGCACCGGTTCCAAGAATGACCATGTCTAAGGGATCCTTGCAAGTGAATACAAGATACAATATATATAGAAAATTTCAATGAGGCGGGCATGTCCCATGCTCGTGATGCTCTGGCTAGTTAAACAAAATTGACAAATACATGTTCTGTCTATGTCACTACTATGGTAGTGATGCTGGCGGTTGTTGACGACGACTGCTGACGCCCTCAGGGGCGTTATTCTTTGATGATAGGTGGAATGTGGTACCCATATGCATAACCTTGGTATGGCATATAGCTACGGAATGTACGCATAGGTGCTGGCTGGGACCTTCCCGTGTAAGCTTTGTTAACAGAGATGCTTATGAAGGCACGGGTCTTCGACGGATTTGATCAAAGTGCAATGGTTGTAAGGTACGATACCATCTTGAAATGAAAGCTTTTGTCGTAGTCGAATGTCAGGAGGATTGATGACATCTTGTGGACAATGATGTCTCCCACAGTGCCACCCGAGGATGCCCCTTGTACAGAGAGGGATAATCCAAGGTATCGCTTCCTTTTTGGAATAAAAGTGTTGAAGTCGACAAAAAGGAAGCCTCAACCAGCCGAGGGGTCGCCGATATGAGGGATCAAGGACCTGGATGTGGTGGTTTTAACATAGGAATATTGGTGAGTGGTGACTGAAAACTGATGATGGGCGTTCAATGGCCCGAGGTCGGAGTATACTTTAGCAGGTTGGCAGCAGTCATAATTATTTCTGAAGGGAAAATCCCTGGAGTCGGTAGGACTTCCAGGGCGGGTGTAAACTGACTATGAATGTCATGATGGTGCGTGCGTGGGTGGTGAAATACTTTGACCAAGGGGAATGAGGGACTGTTGCCATGGGAGAAAAGATGAAATACAGGGGTGGGGGAGCGAAGTGCACCATTTGCGGTCTTTGTACACTTACCAAAAGAATAAAATAATGAGGTTTGGTTTGTACAAAGCACAGAGATGGGTACCCAAAAACATGAAAGTGTTCGCTCACTGATGGCATGAGGAAGGTGTTTTGCTGAGGGCGGGGGTCCCATTGGTTGGTCTCATTTGCGGGGTTGAGAAGCGGATGAAAAAGTGTCGCAGATGGGATTATGCTAGTGGAGGTATGGTGGGCCAAATGCGAGGCACGGTGGTGCGCTTTCGGTCTGCTTGTACAACCTGGTTGTCCAGGAAGAGGGTGTTAGCTTATATGGTAAAATTGACCTTATGCATGATGAATGGATGGGCATGAGGTGCTTCATGGACTAGAATGGTATGGCCATGGCATCACTGTTGCTGTGATATACAGTCTACTGTGGGTGACGAGCGCTATGGAGTGGAGGCTATACTAACCAACGCGGATGTTTATCATGTGCAGAGTGAGCTGATGATAAACACGGTCGGATATGAGGACCCTATGGTTTATTTTTTATGGAGAAATGATGTTAGGATATGCAAAGTTTTCTGGGACTCTATCATGCTTTTAGGGTAGAATGATACCTGCTCTGGAACTTTCTGTATATGGTGTTGTGAATGGTTTGCAGGTTTTTCTTGAAAAACAACTACCTCGAGTGAAAGCATCTTATTTTCATCAAATATTATTGAGAGGCATGAGATTTAAAAAGGAAGATGAGAGAGGGCATAACTGTTGGTGCTGAAAATTTATTTTTTCTGAAAAGCGACTGTGAGGCATCACTTGCACTCATCATGGAGTACTAATGATGTTGCAACTTACGGTTCGCAAAATGGACCTTCTGATCTCTCGTTATGGCCCTCCAAAGTTTTTGAAAAGGGTGATAAATAGGTGAATATGGCCCTTATTCAATTCATTTTTACTTGTTGAGTTTTGAGAGGTCAGAGGTGTTTGTGTAACATTTCTTGCCATTGCGGTCAGCCCGTGTACCAGGGACTAGCTTTACTATTCCGAGGTAACTTCCATGATGTCCTGTACTTTAATTTTTTTTCAATTTGATGGTGCCGGGGGCTGTACAAATTGGGTTTGTACGGCCTCTGGCTGACTTTTTCCCTAGATTGTGCAGGCGATCTGGGAAAAATTGTGCCTTCCTTGCGTGCAATTTTGAGGGACAGGTGTGCGAGGGTGCTCTGTTCCCTAATTTTAGCACGCTAAGGCGCGCCTGTGAAAAATACAGGCGCGCTCTAAGCATGCCTGTCTGAGGGATAGGCAAGCGCTAAGCGCGCCTATCTAAGGGACAGGAAAAGGCCAAGGTGACACAAGTTTTGGTTTTTTGTCTATTTTTTGGTTTTTTCTCTGTACTGATGGGTACATGTGTTGATGATAGGTTATTGTGGAGGAAGCGGGACTGGCCCGAGATCTGGACTGCTCTAGCTACTGATGTTGGGGTGCAACTTCAGTTGGATGCTTGGGGCCTTCTGAATTTCAGCGAAAATGAGTTTCTTCGGTCACAGGACCGATTAATGCGCTACATTATACATCATTGGCGTAGGAGGCGCAACATGTTCATGTTGTGGGGGATGAAATTGGTGATCCGTCCTAAGATGGATATCTACTTTGTGACCGGGTAACTGCCTCAGGGTGGGGCGCTCAGGTACCCACTCCCCTCTGGGAGAGTTAACTTGGATAGATTCTGTAGGCTTCATTGTGGGGGGGCGCCTCTTACCGAGGGATGCATCAGCATTGCATCAATGACAAATGTGGTAGAGTGGTGTCCTCTGGCAGTGATCGTACGATTTGCAGGGTCGGTGGCTCTGCATCGAGCATCTGACCCGCAGGTTGGAGTGTTGCACCGGCTAAGGTCCGGGCATTTCTTCGACTTCGCCTGCTTTTGTTTTGATGGTATGGTGTCGCAGTTGAACAAGGTCCAACGTGGATCTAATTCATTTACGTATGCCAGTATCCTATGCAGCATTATGTACGAGAGGGTGGTGCTGTTGAGGCCAGTGGTGGTTGTGCCTATTGGGGGGCCACGGGAGCCATGTATGAGGAGGTGGGCTCTGGTGATGCCATGAGGCAGTGGTGGCATGGTGGGGCGTTATTGGAACACCACGATAGAGACCTGGTTCGAGGCCAACCCACAGATGTTCTTTCCATACCCGGACACAGGAATGGACTTCCAGGATGACCCAAACATGGGTCTTCCTTTTGGTTATGTTTGGGGACCTGTAGGTATGTGTTATACACTTTTTTCTACATTTTTTTTAGTATGTATGTACTTACGTATTTCGCTAGTGACATTGACATTATTTTGGTTACTCGTGCAGACGTTGGTGAGGCGGGTCGCCACGTGGCCTGACTGGTGGGCCACGATCCTCCGCGATGACCTCGGGGAGGTCAGGGGGGAGGTGATGTAGGTGGACCAGGTGGTGGTGCTGGAGGACCTGTGGATATGGTGCTGGCCCCTCAGGTGAGGGTAGCAGCTCGACTATTGTGGATGTTGTGGCCGAGCGAGCTCGTGCTGATGTAGCAGAGGTGCGCATTACAAAACTGACAGCTTAGGTGACTACTCTTGAGGACTTCCGGGGTTGGGTGGACCACTTTACCCAGGGTATGCATGCTCAAGGTTTTATAGATGACTTCGAGGAGTTCTGGTTAGAGACAGTGATGGCTTGAGAGAATGATTATCGGCCCATTCTACGTCGGGTGGCGATCACAGTTGCGACAACAGCTCCGGTGGTGGTACCGGGAGCAGTAGTGGGTTCAGGTGCCCCTCTTGAGGTGGCACCCCCCAGAGTAGGTGGAAATTGCGCCTACCATAGGGGTGCCTGAATGTTTCCATTAGCGGGCATGATTCTAGTTTGTGATTCTGGTCAGTGAGGATGGTGCACGGTATCACTGAGCCAACAGAGTAGATAGTGTGGGATTCTATGCTACTCGTTGTTCTTGATGTGGATGCTTGGAAAGGGTCGGTCGTAGAAGAGGTTGTCTTCTGCTTCCATTTCCGTATTGTTGGATTAGGTGCGTCTACCTCTTTGGTGGAGTGTAGACTTAATGCAGCTTGTGTCGCCCTCAGTTTGGGGAGATGTATACACTTAAGCGTATGGTGAAAGTGTGAACAAATCCGACAATAGGTGCGCGTGATATTCTCTTTATTGGAGAGAAGTTTTTGAGGGAGAGAAGAGACTATGCGGAGATTGTTTGCAAGAGGTTTCAGTTCTCTGCATTGGTTAACTCGATCATCGTTCATATCACATAGGTCGCATGTTATCCTAGGCTTGGCCAAGGTTACGCTTTGGTGGTGTGTTGTCTTATATTGCTTGATACACCATTGCGGGGGTGGGGACATTGACTAGATGATGTACTTTTTATGCCATTCTCAGAGTTCGTCCTGTCTCTTCTCTATGGCATTAATCATGTCGATGGTGGGACTAATTTGCGAGGCATAAGTACAATGTTGCTCATAATGATTACCCTGACATATCAGGAAAAATATCCTTGATATGAAGGTTCCATCGAGTTCAGGTTGAGGTCTGATGGGGAACCAGCGCAGGAAGGCTGCTAAATCAGGGAAATGGATGACTCATGGTCTGTCTTTTTTCATAAGTTACATGTTGGTCGTCCTTGTGAAGAGTGGTTGGGGGTAGGTAGGGGTTCCCTTGTGGGTCGTTCTTCAGCTGTAAAGAACATGATGGATGCGCTTATCTCATCTGCTTGGGTCATGGAGCTTCTGGTGGACTCGGCATCCATGTCGTCTTTTTGGGAAAGGCAGACTATGGCTAAGCGAAGGCTAGCTAGGGCTAGCTTGAAGAGAGGTATGTAGTGAAAATTCTCCAAAAGCTGATTGTCGGCGCATAATGGGCATGTGAATTGCACTGCCCATAGCCCCACGTTGTAAACCCTTTCGATCAGATACCATCTATGAATGAGCTCCAAGGTTGCACACTCTTCGAGGAAGTGACCATGTTCATCGCATAACATACAACATATAATGGGCATAACTGGGGGTATTTCTACAACCCTACATTCCTCCTGTAAGTATAGGATGGTGCGAGGCTCGTCGCCGAAATATTGGATGGAGGCATCCCCATATCTCGGTATCTCTGGAAAATGGTGGGTATAGTGCCCATATTTGCTGTAGAGAGTGCATGCGTGATTGGTACGCAACACTTTGCCTTTACCTTTGGTGGTAGGTTCCTTTTTATGGGAACGGGGCGTCGAGATGTCTATTTCAGAGCCAATGAGTGGTTTTAATTCATCCAGCTCCGAACATATATGGGTAGGATGAACTTACGTCGCATATGGTGCAAACTAGTGATTCCTGTTGAATGGCAGGGGTCACCATCTTCTTTCCTCTCTTCTCAGTTTTCTTGGCCATGATCACTGGTTTCGCAATGGGAGCCTCCTTTGTGGGGGTGGTCTCGACCGTTTCTTGGATGGGTGAGGGCTCTTTGGGACTGAGGGGCTTTAACCCTGTGGCGGTAACATTAGTGGCTCCTGTTCCGGAAGGAGGAATGAGGTACCAAACTAGGAATTCCAACGATATGTTGGGTAATACCAGTGTTGCCAAAACCTGCTGGGAAATGAAGCCAACTGGGGGGTAGAGGAAAGGGGTTTGGGAGGCAGCGTAGGCTAGAGAGGCTGATGTGGCCGATGCCTCAGTGTCGTTACTGCTTGAGTCCGTGTCCTGACTAGCCTCGGTGCTTGATGTGGACATCATGCATATTGGAGCCCCTGTGACATCCAGTGATGCTTCAGGGATAATGGGAGGATCTCCTAGGAATGAACCCAAAACGGACGACAGTTTGAATTGGCCAGGGCCATATTCTTAGTACCGTGAAAAACCATCTGAGGTTGTATCTACATAGGGTAGAATTAAATCCGTGTTGGTTAGGGGACGCTTCTCGCTATTTGTCAGTTGGTCTACAGTAATGATGCGGTCCTCATGGGGGAACATCATAACGCAAAAGACGAAGGAGGGTATGGCAGACATGGCGTACATATAACTCCGCCCGAGGAGTATATTGTAATCCAAGTGAGTGTCCAAGACTTCAATCTCTATGTGGACCATCTTTCTGGCTAAAAAAATCAGGACTTTTTGGTAGAGGCCGACGGGGGTCGAGGGACGACTGTCGTACGCTCAAAGTGTGATGACTGAGGGTTTTAGTTTGGGAGACCCTAACTTCTCCCAAACATTTTTTGACATGATGCATGTTGATGCACCCTCGTCTATGACACATCAGTGAATAGTGATATTCTGCACCGACACTGGTATCTGGAAGGTGACCATGGAAGGAAGCCCGGGGGTGGCTTTTTCTAAGTCAACAGCCACCAGGCACATATCAGCAGGGTCTATAGCGCCTAACATGGAAAGTAGGGCTTTTCGTTGTTTCGGGCATGACTGCAGTACTTCTAGAGCTGACATAGCAATAGGAGATTGAGCTAAATCGTCAACGATGCTATAATTATGGGCCGCTTTGGAGTGGTTACTTGCTCACCTATTGTTTCCCTAATGGTTCGATAGGCATCTTTGAAATGGTCAAAGGTGTAGTCGGTGCACTAGTACTATCCCTTGATGTAGTGGTGTCTAGTGGGGTGTCATAATTGTTATTCTGTGTTTGGAAAAACATCTCTTCTTCAGTCATGTAAATTTCATGGCTACTTTTCCCTGAGTCTTCTAGGTTTTGCTGCTGAGTGCTGACCGTCCCTTGGTGGGGGAAAGGTTCTTGCATCACGGTGGGTTGCTAGGAAGATCCTCCTTGTCCTCGGTTACTCTGTAGCTTTTTTAGCTCAGGGAGATCGGGACGGTGGTGAGTATAGTGCCCGTACTCACCACATATCGAACATGAATGGTTTGTTCGAAGAGGTGGCCTTTTGCTCTACCTTTGGGAATTTCTTGGCTCGTGGTTCTGGATTCCTGTAACTCCTGGTTCTGGATTCCTGTTGGAGTTACCTCCAACCTGGGATCGCGGTGGGCGTTGTTGGTTGTTGCCCCCCTGTCCAAGGTTCCCTTTTGTCTTGTTTTTGGATTTTTCCTATACCAAGTTAGGAGGGTAGTTCTCCTAGTTATACTAGCGTGGTTGGTTTTGGGACAGCTACACAAAGTTCACCTGTGCATTGGTTTGTGTAGGTGGGTCATGTGTTGGGGACTGAGCATACCGTTGTCTTGGGTTTGCACCTAGCCGTTGGAGGGGAGCTCTTCCGTCAGTGTTTCTTTCTGCGTACTAGGTCCCCTCCGCCGGAGGGTAAGGTCCTCCTTGGTGATACACTTGCACCCTATTAGTCAAAGTTTGTTGAGGCATATGATAAATTTGAAATCTAGGTTGAGACATGTTATGGGTAGAACTCTATGTGTAACTGGGGTTTTGACTACTGCTGCCTAGGTAACCTTGGGTCATTGACCCAATTAGCCCGTCTACAAAGTTTGACGCGCTTGGAAATTCTTGATAAGTTTGCAAGTGCGGGGCGTTAGGCATGATGTTGTAAATGTATCCTAACTTCGTATAAATCAGTTCAAGCTTCTGGGCTTTACTGATTACATCCTCTTCGGATGTGGGGTTTTGTTGCGCCACATCCTTTGAAATCTCGACCGTCAGAGTTTTCAAGAATAAATCTAAGAGGACCCAATCGTCGAGTTTAGCTTTACATAAACTGCGACGCCGCTTCCATTCATGAAGATGGTCCGAGATATGGACGGCGGGGGTTTGTCTAAAATGAGTCAGTAATTCCATTCCCGAATCATGGTGAATGGGTAACTAAAAATATGTGAGGAACACGGTGGTAAGGGCACCAAAGGTTCCATGTGAAGTAGGAGGTTTCTCCACGTACCACTTCGCGGCTACTCCTGTAAGAGTGCGTTGAAATAGCCTCAATCGAATAGCATTGTCAATGATATTGTTCGATGAGAACCACAGGTGAAAGGTCATTACATGATTACCTGGGTCTTCTGCTTGCTTTCCTTCGAATTTTGGTATATCCGAAGGGAGCTTCATGGGCATGGGAGGCCATGTAGGATCATGTGCGATGGGGTCATTTGTTAGCTTGGTTAAATAGGGTAGATTCAATGAAGCTAAGAAAGGTGACGGGATGTTGACGCCATTGCAATGTGTGAAGACACAAAGTTCAGGTTAGAACGAGGGTTAGTCTATTGTGTATTCAGTTGGCTTCCCAAATGGGACGCATTCCTCTGCCCCCTAGGGGTCGAGGGAGGATTGGTGTGTTGTGTGGTGTTGGGAGACCGACTAGGGTTCCCAACTATGGCTTATCCAATGAAGGATGAACTAATGACGGTGGCAGTGTTCCGTCTTTAACGCCTAAATGACGAAAGACCTGGAACCCCTCCCGGTAATGGGGGGATGTCCAAAAGACACCTGGATCAACGAGGTTCCGTTGGGACCGTACGGGTGTCGACCAGATTAGGTTTTGGAAAAATTTGAGAGGATAGATTCTATGATCGAAGAAAAATTATGGCCACATACATAAAACAAAGCAAAAATAAAATAAATTTTCCCTTTAAATTAATTTATGTGAGCAATCAAACAAAAAAATGGTTTTTGTTTGTTTGTGTATGATTCTCAGAATCCTAGAAGACCTATTGCATCCTCACACAATCAAAAGTAACTGGGCCTTGAGAAGATTTCTTGCGAGTGCTGGCACAATGTCCCGTAAGATCTGGTGATGCCCTCAGTGAGCTGAAGAGAATCCACCAAGGTAAGGGTAGAGGGTTTGGTGATTAGCTCCACCATCACCTATAGGGTAAAGGATGCCCTAGTTTTTTTCCACTAAGAACCACTGTCCCACGTGAGCGTTCGAGTCTTGGGCTTCTTGGTAGTCAGCTAACAGTACCAAGTATCAGCCGGGTCAGGTAGCCCCAACTGATATCGCACGCACTGCGCCCAAGCCTAACCCCCTCTGAATCGGGTCTTTTCCGCACTCGGGTTTTCTTTGTCGTGGGCTGATAGGTGGATTTGAAGCTCCATAAATACACAATTTCTATGTTTCAATATGAAGTATGATCAAGGTGGCTTATTGGATGCCTACCCCCTTGACCCTAACTTAAACTATAAATTCTTTTGTGGCCCCTGTGGGGAGAATTTAGTGAGTTTGGTTAAGTTATTCTTAGGTGTCTTACTTTTCTTAGTGGGTGAGTGTGTGTGAGCATAAGGTGAAAAAGCACATAGTTTGAACGTGTGGATATCATTGATCCTTTACAAAAATACCCTATTTAAACTATGTTATATTGTTCCTGGCTCAAATGGAAAAAATGTGTGGATAATGGGCCGCTTTCAAATTTTCCTAGTTAATCTATGTGACTAACTATAGGGAGATGGAGAATTGTGAATATGGAGCGTTCATATGCTTACCTAGGGTCATTGTAGGGTGCAAAGGTAGCAGAGATTACTTTCTCTTTTATCAACAACTCGATCCTAGTCTCGCAATTCCTAATGAAAAAATTGAACTAAACTAAACAATTTCTACACTAGAAAAAAGAAAACTAGCTATGCATGCATGGTCTTGGGCCACTTACTTGGACTAGTTATCTAGGTGTGAATACCAAAATTTTCAAAACATAAATTTTTCAGAACGCAAGTTAATTTTCCCCCTACTTAAACTATGTGAAGATTTTTGCAAAAACTAACTTGAAGAAAAACTGACTCTAAGCCTACAAAAAGCAGCTAGAAGTGAGTTCTAACTAGCTGTGGGGTGTCACAACAAGTACTGGCAGATACATTAGGGGCTGCCAAGCACCTTACAAGTAGAAATAAATAGAATCTTGGGATAAATTTCTCATTCTGTGAATTGCACGCAAAAGGTCATGACAGGTGTGCTTTCCTGCGCGCGGGTTAGCACTGAACGCGCGCCCTGTGCGTCTATGAGGAAGAAACACACACAAATTCCTACAAGTAAAAAAATTAGGAGCTGCTCTTCTTTAGTCTGTCACTCAAAGTGAATCTAGGGACTACAAGATAGATCAGAGGGCTATCAGCTCCACTCTCCAGCATAGACAAAGGTCTCCTGCAAAAGAAGGCACAACCAAATAAACTTGGTAAAATGTTAGTGGAGTCGCCAATCCTGTCGTGGTTGATTTGGTACACATTTTTATGAAATTGCACCAGTTTAAGGGGTCTGGTTCATCCCTTTAAACTATAGGTAATAGGCAGAAAGTGGTGGAGTTCAAAATCATACAATCTAGAGGAAAAAAGAATGCAAATGTATACTCAAATTAAACTAAAACTAAAACACAAATATACAGAAGCTATTGAAGAGAGTCAAATGATAATAATGAAAATGGTGGCTCTAGGCCCCTTCTTATTAAGCGTTTGATACAAAGAAGAAATTGTACCCCCTTACCAAAGGGCCCCTAGACAATGGTTCTAGGTCCCGATGCAAGGATGTTGTTTTCCAAGCTCGCCTTGGCGCAAGCTCCCTCTCTCTCTGATGTGATGGACTAAGATTGGTGGATGGCCAACAATCGAGTCCCCTCTATCTCCAGCTCCGGGTCACACACTGCTGGTATTGCTTGGGAAATTTTGGCCAGCATAACAATGTGATCGCCCATTCTTCATCTCATGGTGGCTTTATATAGGGGATTTCAAATCCTCCTTCCCTCCCTTGGTACATGATGGATGGTGACCCAAGGGAGAGGTATGATTCCATTGTGTGCTCCAAATATTCTATTGTGTGCTCACATAGTGTCTAAGGAGGCGCTAGTGACTGTCCTTATGCGGCTTCATGTAAGGAGTAACTTTTCCTTTGCTTTGTGTGGTCCCAGATAGCGACATTTTGCCACTTTCAGGAATGCGTGCTTATTGGGAAAAAATGTGCGCAGAAGGCACTCTTCTCGAAGGATAATGCGCACAAATAGCATTTTATGACTAGTTCAAATTTAATTTCCTTTAAACCTTTAAGATTTTAAATACTTTATAGGTTCCATAATGTCTTCCTGCCCTGTAAATCCTTTGGCTTGACATTAATTATGTCATCTTTTGCTGTATGATTTTCCATTGTCAACAGAAAGTGTTGGATTTTCTCGCTCAAATCCATACTATGTCATGTTATGCTATGACTCTTATTGTCTAGATGGAATATATATATATATATATATATATATATATATATATATATATATATATATATATATATATATATTGTGCATGAAGGAATCCTTTGCCTCATTGAGTCACTTGGCACACCTAATATTTTCTACAATGCATATTCACTGGTATTATGTTACATCGTGCTACCATGTAATTAACAAAGTGACCAAAGTGTGATGAACAAAAAAAAAGGGTTGGAAATACAAGTGCCCTAGTTGTGACTTGTTGTCATATGGACTATCCTATGTGAAGAATTACAATGAGTGCACTAAATGCACAACCTATGACTTATTTACTGCAATCATTTGAACCTTAATGAGATATGTTTTGTCAAAGTAATTGTTTAGATAATTGAGCTTCTATATAAACACCATTATGGGATTTTTTTTACATGCGGGGTAGCATTTTATTTCTTTTTCCTCTATCTTTGTGGCAATGATTCTTGGCTTAAGGCTTGGTTTTATAACAATTCACCCAATGAAGTGGGGTGGAACATTGATGAATTCCTTCCTTTACAACGTGGAGCTTATTCTTCTATGTTCAATCAATGTCATCCAATTTTTGTTTGACAATATTTACTGTGCATTATATACTAATTCCGGACATACCATGTTTTCCTTACAAAGTGTTCTCTCAACAATATTCTTGCTTTGAGAGTTTTCTCACAATAATAATTTGCAGCACTCTTGGTAAAAAATTATGAAGTGTATTTGGAGTAACGTTTATATGTCATATGGAGCACCATTCATTCAATCGAAAGCAGTCCTAATCTGCTATTTGTAGCTAAATATATTCAATGAGTGTGTCAATATTGTTTGTGTAAGACAAAACAGTGCAGGTTGTAGAACACTAATGCATTGGGGATTGGAGTTCTACAAGACATTTGTAACCCCCTTGCCATTTATCTCAAATGGGGAGGTAATCATAGGAAGGAAGACACTTCTCAGAATGAAAGGGGGAGACTGTTGGAAATATTTTCATTGATGGTAAAGGAGAAGATCAGGATCAACAAAAGTATACAGGAGCAACAACAAAGACAGAGAGAAACAACAAGGTATGCAAGAGCAACAACATTGAAAAGGAGTAGCTCAATGAACAACAAGAAAAGGAGTATCAAGATATGCAGTAGCAAGGGACAAAGGAGAAACATATACATTGATGGTTTGGTATAACATTGATGTTGTTATGTTGATTGAGCTAAATTGTTGTGATGTAAAAGCAAGACTCCCATGCAAAGACAAATATTTTTGTGATGCATTAATTATAAATATTGTTATTTTATGTTGGCATCAAGTTGATGCATTTAATCATTACATGTGGCTGAAATTAATATTGGATTATTTATTTATTTTTGTGGTCTAATATTCAAGATATGAAGAGTTTGGAAATGAATGAGTGGAAGGCAAAGAGTCAAGTCTATTCACTTCATATTCCTATGTGGGATACAAACAACCAACAAACTATCTTTATAAAAATATGTGATTTTGGAAGGCATTAATGGTTAGAGAGTGGGAGAATTTGTGAGCTCTGATTGGTATATTATGAATTAGTTACCTGGTACATATGAATCCAGTGTGAAGTAGATTTGAAGGGGAGAAGATGCATAAGTAAAGATGGAGGTATGCAGAATTGATGACCCTATAAATCTGCATATTGTTTTCATTTTCTATGAGGGGATTGCAGTCTCCTTTCAAGTTGTGTCTTGATAAATATTCAATTGGATCTGGTTGAGGTAGGAGCCTACTATGGGTTGTAGCCTGCAGAAAACATATGGGAGTTGGAGCTTCCTTGCATGTTGTAGTTTGCAGAAAATTGAGGTAGCAACCTCATGTAGGTTGGAGCCTACATAAAATAAGATTTAGTAAGGAGTAGGAGCTTGCCTTTGCATCACAAAAATAATAACATCATGGTTTTATCCCTTATGGGTTTCCACTTATATTTGATGTCCATATGCTTTGTTTTTATGTGTTGATGTGATATATTTTTCTGCTTATTAATTTTTGTTCACATATTCAATTTTCTAGTCATTATATGTTAAGATGCTCATGTAATGTTTTAGTTAATAATTTAAATGAAAAGAATATTAATTTCCATGAATGGACTAAACTGATTCACCCCCCCTCTCAGTTTATTCAAGATTTCATCAATGTGTTATTGTCCAAGTGTAATGTGAAAAATCAAATGAAGAACCAATTATAGAACATATTAACATATTTTCAAATTTGTGGTTCTTGATGCATACCATGACACAAGAACATATCACTAATTTGATTATGTATAATCTTTTATAAGCTGGTGGCATCGTGTGGAGATAGGAACATCATCTTACAAGTTAATTTGATTATGTTTTTAAGAGGTCACCTTGTATAATTGAATTTTGAATACGTTCAGTGCCCATATTGCCTTCCTACATAACTAGAGAATACAGTGGAAGACAATGTGTTCAACAGATGGAGGTTTGTCCATAGGATGGTTCAGTATCAAGACTAACCCATTGTGCTCTGGGAGGTTGAGAAGTGTCAATTCTGCAAAATATGTCAAATATGGTATGAAGTGGTTATTTCTTAAAATGGATCAAGTGACAACTCAAAGATGTGGTAGTGAAGAAAGAGCAGCGTTTGCGATATTTTAGAGTGGGTGTAAGTGCTGATGAAGACCAGTCAGAAAAAGATTAATATTATTGTTGTAATATGTGTTTTCAATGTTTTCCATATAAGCATAAAGGGATGGTGTTGGAAGTAATGCTTCCATGTCATGTGTAGTTGTCATTAGGAGTTGCAAGGAGTCAACCTAGATGTTGTTGTTTCTAATGTATGCATTGTAGTCATGATCTAGATGTGTCAAAGTCAGTAATTTATGTCCTATATGTTTGTATCTGTGTGATCAATAAAGGTATCAAGTGTGATTGGTTGTGTGATTAATAGTGCTCTCTGTTCTCTCTCTTTTCTAACAAACCCATCCTAGACCGTCATCGAAGCATAAGCAAGCGCAAGCGTGGAATTTTCAGACTAAAATGTTAAGTATTTAAGAAGAGTTTGTATTAAAATGTTACACCATGGTTGAAAGGAATACGCCGCACTAAAATTTTGAAGATTCTCGCCAATAAAATTTATAATAAAAAGTTTACATTTAATAAATTTTTTAATTAGTCTAGAGGCGTTGTGAGCCTAGTATGGCATCAAGTCCTAGTGTGGGCCATGAGCATCAAGTCCCCATATTTGGTTAAGCAAGCCAGGAATTAGGAGAATAACTATTTGATAGGAAGAACAAAACTCACAGAACCCTCACATACTTCCTTCACAATGTAAAAGCTTTGTGCACCCATCTACGTAAAGGGCGTAAAACCACGCCAATTATGTAATCATTGGGCAGAGCAGTAGCATAACAATGTTAATGTCACAGTAATTAGTGACATTATGGCTACTCACAAAAATGGTTTTTTTTTAAATGAATTTTTAGGTACTAAAAATGAAATGCCCTCCACTAGGTAAATTATGCCCCATCAGAGTTCGCTTAACCAATCAAAAATTAGAAAATCAATTTTGAATTTACAAAAATTAGAAATATTAAGAAATTTCCTGAAACTTTGGTTAAACCTGCAAAAACATAGGAAAATAATTTAGAGTTAATTCACTTTGAGTGCAAGGAGAATGTTATAGTCCCTGGTGAGGCAAGGACTAACAAACCATATTATTGAAATAATCGATTTTTGGAATTGAGACATGGTATGACTCAACCAGCTCTTGTTAATCAAAGTTTTATCCTAAAGTAAAGGCATAAACCAAATTATATAAATAAATTGTTTTTTTTTTTTAATTAAATAATTATAGCAATAATGATTATATGATGTATATGCATGTTAATAATCTATCACTTAGTTAGGTAGGATAGGCTCATTGAGCTAAGAGGCTCATTCTATAGCCCAGTTTGAAGGTGATGCGTAAGTATGCCCATCCTCAACTTGAAGTTGACACTTGTCCCTCTTAAAATAAAAACAGAATATTCTCTAAATAGAAAAGCAACATCGGCTATATAAAAAAAATATTGCATGCTTTTTAATTAGTTGTCCATATGACCTTATATAATTTCATGTAAAGTAATTAGAAGTAAAAAAAATGTGGATAAACATTTTATATATTATTTTAAAAAATTGTGCATATATCATATAAATCTATTGAAAAAAACATATTTAAAGATTTAGATATATATATCATATAGAGAATTTTTTTTACTTACAAGTTTAAGTTATAGAGATTTCTCTATAGTATTCAAATGTATAATTTAAAAAATGAAAAATTACACATTGTTTTTTGCACTCTATTTACACCTTAAGAAATTTGATCTTTGTCGGCTCATGTTAGATCCATGTTTAAGATGGATCGATGGATCTATGCTACTTATACTTCTACCCTGTAAGATATATAATCTTTAATTATATGGTCCATATGTCTATATATACCCAAGGTAGCATACATACATAATTATATACTTATAACCATCTAAGATCTACAATATTTAATTATATGCCCATATATATATATATATATATTATCACTGTTAAAATGTCTTGATATAATATCATACTCGAACATGAGATTGGTAATAATAAAAAATCTCTTTTATTAAGAGACGTATGATTGAAACTCAAAGTAGTATGTTTTTGTTGACCTCATATATATAGATGGAGTGCAACTCCAAATTATCCTGCGAAATGTATTCAACTCAAGTGAAAACAATGATAAGTTTTTGAGAAGACATATTGTTTTTTAGTCCATGTCGTCGAGTGTCTAGGACTATAGTGATCGAAAAGTTCTGGTATACATTAGTCCACATGGAAAGTAATCTAAGTTTTTAGAAATTGATTTTTTTTGCAGCCTATAAAATTCATGGATTAATTTTTGACGACCAGTAAAATGATTTTCCATCTTATTTGGTCTCTTCTCGAGGCAGGGAAGCTAGAACATTGGATTATATTTATATGTGTCATTGATAATTAGCAATCTCAAACTAATGATAGCATTATTTGTTGGGTATTAAATGTTATTTGTTTAGGGTCGCCTATTTAAGTTATAAAGAAAATTCTGGATGCACTATTACTTACATGACACTATTACTTAGGCTAAGCTACTTTGGCACTAAAATAATTGTCCTAGTGTTAAATTACACGATAAACTTTTGTTGAAATTTTGCATGGCATGACCCACTTGTATTCACTTAGAAAGATGTGAAATACTATATTGTCGTCGAACTTCTAAAGACTATATCGGTGTTTGCCTTCGTTAATTTTTTCCAGAATCGTAGCCGGAATTCCAAATACTATATCATTTTTTTCCTTCATTATATTTTCATTGCTTTCTTTCATTATATTTTTCGAGAAATATTGTCATCTCTTTGGGTGCTTTCAATGTTTCCTACTCTGTAGTTCGGGATCAATATTAAGAGCCAGTAAAACCAACATAGGACCAATCCTAACTGAAACTACAGGCTCCGCTACTGGCAAGCTTATTGGGCTTAGATTGTTGTACTTAGATGATGGGTTTTTCCTGTACTGTAATATAAGTCATTGGTGTATCAATATCTGACTCATCTGCTTCATCGACGACTTAATCACTTGGTTAATCAATAGGATCGCGAATCGACTGATTCTCTATCTGTTTCCATCATGATCAATAATCAGTATTCATGTTTAGGTAAGTGTAGGTATCACTCTGTTACCCTTTCTCTCATGTTTCCTTTCTTCCATTTCTTTTATAATATAACTAGTGTGTAATATTATGATAGCTCATCATACAATCATGGAACAGGGATTACACAATGAAAGACAAGGCCACCATCCTAGGGCTAGACATCAATAAAAATATAAGCAGACACGTAGAGATGCACCCATCCTTGAGAAGTAACCCCTAGCTAGCTCATATACCATGCTTGTCCTATTTGTAGGCCTACCCACAATTTGGCTGGCCTATTTAGGTGTTGGGGCAAAGTGATTGCCTGTCATTTAATTTGTCAACCCGGGGGTTTCGTAAACTTGTGAAGCATGTGTGCACTATATGTGCTAGAAATTGTCTTTCAGTTTAGATCTATCTAACTACAAAATAATGAAAACCAATTCATCTAATCCATGAAATCAAATAATAAAAATGAAATTAAACTAACCTATGAAATTAAGTAACGAAAAGAAATAAAACAAATTCAAAAGAAAATATAGCGCGCGCAATCACACTTACAGGAATTGAAATTTTAATCTAAGAAAGCATTTCAAAACATGTAAAGGAAAACAACTAAGGTACGTTCAATCACTCCAGCATCCAATATGAGAGTATGATAGAATCACCCTCTTGAAATGATGTATAAGCAATGGATTATACTTTACTCTTTAAATCTAGGAAAGCAATTAAATCATGCAAAGGGAAAACTCAATAATTGCATAAATTAGGTATTCGAGCATTCAATTATGATAAAATCACCTTCTTGAAATGATATTTAAGAACACCCAATTATAAAATTGAATGAGGATCTAAAAGGAAATGTAAAAGCATGTAAAAGTAAAGCTCAATGATTGTATAGGTTGAACATTCAATCACCCAACTTGAAAGTATCACCTTCTTAGCCTGATCTTTTAGGAACATTCAATTATACAATGAATTAATAGTTTTATCTAAGAAAGTAAATAACATAACATGAAAGGAAACTAAATAACTGTGAGCTCTATTACCTCAACCTCAATCCAAATGAAAAATAGATAAATCTATCATATTGAAATGTTTTTAGAAAAGAAAATATTATACAATCATTCTAAAACTAATACTAAGAAAGAAAATAAATTTTAATCTATAAAAGCAAGTAAATCTCACACATTTTAGGTAGCTGATCTAAAAGTATGAGAGATGGTAAATCGAGATGCTCCATATGTAAGAAAAACCAAGTCAAAAACATTCATGAGTAAGGTGCCACAATCTAATTTTGTATTCAAAGCTTGAGCATAACTCCAATTTTACACATGATTTGATAGGAGAAATCTTCCCCTATTTATACAAAATATGAGAAGCTATCTCATTAATGAGAGTCCATGAATCTCTCCCTATATATCTAGAGTTATAATCCAAAAAGGAAGTGATAAGGCACATGGCTTCTTAGAGTTACAATACAAATAGGAAATGAGACACATATCCTTATGATCCCATGATCTTCTCCATCCAAATTCGAATTTGGCCTTAGGAGGTCACATAAGAGTCTTTTGGAAGCTTCTTTTTGACCTACACATGGCAAAAAACTCATTCCACTTGTTAGGTATAAGTATGTGCATAATATTTTCTAATCTTTAACCATAAATTCACTTAAAAATACTAGGAATTAATAAAGTTTGAAAAAACATAATGTAACCCAATAATGGTAATGGTAAGGTAAATGTAATGAGGAGGATGTGGAGTGAAGGTGATAATATGGAAATGTAAGTGAAAATGTAATGGAAGTGAATGAAAATTTCAAGGCCCAACATCAAGTTGGCTTGATGACTTGCTAGTTGATCTTCCATGCTCATCCTATTTGCATGCCTACTCACAGGTTGGATTGATGACTTGCTAGCTCATCTGCCATGCTAGTTTTCACTGTAAGCCATGAATTGTTTGCATCCTATTTTTCTCTTCACTCAGTCGTAGGGACTTGCTGCTTCACAACCTCCCTTGTATGATATTGTAATGTTTGTTTTTTACACTCTAATATTGTAATGTTTTTTTTTTTTTTCTTAAACTCAAGGGGAAAATTTTCTAATTGGAATTATAGTAAATTTAATTTACAATATCTTGTTGCAATTAATTTTTTGAGGTAATTCCGAGGCTTCAATCATTTCAAGGGTGATTTATTCGTCATTCTAATTTAATTTTTGGTATTGAGATAATGGTTTGTTAGTGGCATTTGTAAATTATCTTAAAAAATGAGTATTCCCATTTAATAGGAGGAAGTTTTTTTCATTTCAATTTGTTAGATAATAATAAAGAACTCCTAAAAATTATTTTGAACAAGTCTTTATTATTTAAATGGTTGTTAGTATTATTCAAGGGTTAGTATTTGCTTTTCCTCACATGTTTGTTGAGAAATAAAAATAAGGTACAGAAAGAGGGCATCTCAAGGTCTAGACCTAGTTCACTCTTTACCACCAATGGTAAGTTGTTTGACAGTGAGCTTAGATGTCTGAGACTCCTACCTCTTTCCAATCTCCTCTTTTAATATCACCCTATTATACTTAGATGTAATCCTAAATAAGACCATGCCATAATTAAACCCAAGGGATATTAATCTCCCTTCAATAGTGTTTGATATGGTATCTTCCTTCTACCCTAAACACTAATCTATTCTAAAGGCTAGCAACACTCTGACCCCTCATCATCATGTAGTAGTCTATCTTGTCTCTAACCACCTAAAAAAATTAAAATAAATCTCTCCTTCTTCAAATCTTTTTCCTTTTCCTTTGTTTGCTATATGATCTAAGATTTTTATTATTTTCATAAGTTAAATCTTTCCATTTTACTTTATTTGTTTTGTGATATCAATTTTTTTATTATTTTCATAAATAAAATTAGATTACTAGATCTGAATATTATATCCATTATTTTACTCATTAATATTTGAATCTACTTTATGTTAATATATTCTTCAAAATTTTACTCAATTGAATTAACATAGCCAAAGTCCCCTTTGTTTTATGATTTAAATTTCAAACCTAACCCTAAACTCATAAGCTAGCAATTCCATAATCATATGTTTTGCTATGATGGAGAGCTTTAAAAATTATGTACACTGCAAACAGACTAACATAAAAAAGTTGATTTTAATTCACATATTACTCATATGATCTCCAAAGTGTCTAAATGCTCAAGTTCATTCATGTATTGAGTATTGACTTACATAATGGTTACCTTAATACTGGAAATAAATTTTATGTTGGGCTAGTCATAAGGCTTTGTTTCTATAATTTTTTGGGCTTCTCAAATCTCAAAAAAATATAATATAATATGCATTGGTGGATAACTTTCTAAGCTTAAATACTATCGACTAGATTAATGTTTGGCATTTCACACTATTGTTTCTATCGATCACATCACACGAGATAGAACTAAACAAGAGCAACAAGCAGTTGTAGTCCTTGTTGCATTTGAAAAAAATTAATAAAATAGACTAGAACGACAGGCCACAACCAAAAAAACCAATAAATGTATATAATTTTTTATATTTTAAAATGTATCTATCCATTAAGATGAGCCAGGTCAAATAGCAGACATACATGATAAAAACTATATTATCACTACGGATGAATCCTAACAATCTATCTATCTTTTACGAGTCATATAGGAGAGAAAATTAAAAATAGATTAAAATACTCAATGCGGATGAAGCATGGCATTCAATACATAAAATGATATGTGAGGCTTTTATATATAAAAGCATTGATTTCCAGGATCTCCACTTTGCAAGCCCATAAAATAATTTTCATCAACTCAATCTAGAATGAGATATAGTTCCTGTGCTTTGGAATAGGAATTCTTCTGATCACCTTTGGAAATTACTTTTTTCTGAGGATTTATTTTCTTAAGATTATTTTCTTAAATAGGTAGAAAGGTGGCCAATGCCTAACAATGTCACTATATCAACCTATAAATTAGACTAGCTCCATAGTAATAGAAATATTAACACTGTTTGATTTTTTTTTAGTGCAAACTGTGCGATCTTGTTAACAAAGGTCTACTGGTCTGGTCAGCAAATATGGAGTAAAGAAAAAAAATAATCTACCGCCTCATCAGCTTCACCCTGAAACACTATTCTCTGTCCATGCTACGTTCCCTTCTCTACATGTACCTCTATTACGTTCTTGTCTTAAACAACTTTGTTCGCTTTACACTGACCACAATTATCCTTGTCACTCATTTTCTATTTGCACAACTGTTATTTAAATAACTAATCCACCATTGAAATGCAAATAATATTTCCAATATTGTTACTTCAATATTAGTATGCATTAAGTAAAATACACAACAAATCCAATGTTGCCAACGCTTGTTATATTTAAATCATTAATATACATTCAATATATTAGTTAATGATGAAAGAAGTTCAGACATCACTCCGAGACATAAAAGCAGAATCAAAAAATTCAAAAGCCAAAACTCTATGTAGTAAGTATTAAAGAAGATCATATATTCAAAAATATTTATAATCATAACAACTTTTGATGTTCAAAACTAATAATATCGGTTAAGGAAATCATTACCATAGTATTACTCACTACATGACAGTAGATTGAAAGGAAAGCAAGTAGGATGAATAGAGATTGAAATAAGGTATACAAGAATAGTAAGAAACTTGCTCGCATTAGAGCTGAACTTGTACCTCAAATTCAAACTAAGATGAATAATGGAATAACTAATGATTCTAAGAATACATAGAACAGTAACAATACTTTGAACATTGCAATCATGAGTGATTGAAGCACTAACAATAAAAAAATCTTTATTAGGAATAACTAAATGAACTTCAACTAATCAATAGAGCCCCATATAGACTCGAGATATGGAAAAACATACACGGATCTAAGCTATAGAGAATTCTAGTTTATTTATTTTCCTATAGTCAATTCAATTTTATCGATGCCAAAAGTATGTACAAAAAGATAGGAGAAAAAAGTTTCATAAGTATGTGCAAAAATATAAGAGAAAAAAGTTTCATGTGAATTGCAGGGATGAAAGGAATGAAGAATTGAAGAATTGGGTGAAGTAAATATGACCATTACTTACTCTATGATAGAGGAAGAGCTTTTGATCATATTCAATTTCTTCAAAATAACTGCCAATCTACTTCCAGGATATATATATCAAATTAACTTCCTGGATATCTAGGCCACGTAGTTGGCCTCGACATGTATCTTAAGCTTTGGGGCCATGCCGAGCCATACATCATATGGCTTCTCTCAACATCACACGAGTTCTATTTCATTTGGTTCTCTTTATTCCACACCAATCAAAACATAGTTTTTAACCATAAGTTCACAAATTTTAGGAGTCTACCTTGTTTGCCCATTCACATTTTCTTAGTATAGCTATGTTGAAATTTTTAGGTAGCACTAGCTAAGAAATGGAGAAGATGCTAATGGTGGATGTTCTTTGGGATGTGGTGCATAAGCCACAATAAGAAATATAATCAGAATTAGAATACAGAAAATATAATTAGAATTGTTGTCTATAATCACCTTAGAAAAAATGGACAAATGGAAAATCTAATGCTATATGATATAAAATAGAAAATCTAATTAATATTAAGACTATAATGACTACACAAGAAATCAAGTCTCTTGTATCCTCTGTCATAATTCAACCAACAAAGTTGTTATTTTGCAATATACTATTTATTGATTATATGAGTGTACTGCCACTCTGCATAATAAAAGAAAGGGGAAAATGAGTTGTAAAATTTTGATTGACAGGAAAATCTATATAAGATTATAAACAATCACCTTCTATACTATGAAGGTTATAGCCTTATAGCTAGTCTGTAGCATATAAAATAACAATCTATAAGTGCTTGCACATTAAACAATCAGAGGAGGAGGCAGCTCATATATGGGATCTCCAACTTCGCTGGTATCGACGTGGAGGAAGTTGACAAAGAAATCAGGCTTAGGAGGTTGCGGAACTTCAAGGGTTTTTGGCAGCATTTTAGCAACCTTTCCCATGGAAGGCCTTTCATCTAGTCTACGCTAATTACACCAAAACACTATCTTCACCATTATTTTAATTGCCTCCATCTAAAGGCCATCATTTTTTACTCCACTCATAATACTTTTGTCAACCACCTCCTCCACATTCCTTTCTTAAACTACCCAATCAAAATCCTTCTTTGTAAAGAACCATTGATCACCCTCCACAGCTGATTGACTGAAGCATATATTCCTCCTTCCGCTAACATTCTGCAGAAGCACAATCCCAAAACTGTATACATCTGATTTTTCACTTATAGCTTCAGTTTTCTGCATCCATTACTCGGGTGCAGTACAAAATCTTCAGTGTTCTGCATGCAATACTCGGGTGCTAGATATCCTGGAGTTAAGGCTTATTCATTGATTTTGGCTTGTACATATATAATAAAAGGAGTATATATAGATGCAAAGCCAATTTGAGTGGATCCAATAGTTTAAGATCCACTGGTTCCATAGCTATTTACATACAGATCAAGAGTTGTAGCCAACGACATCCTTCAATGGCCTAGCCCCTCTGCTCCTCTATTGATATCTAGGTCTTGCAAAGGCAAATCCCATGGAAGAAATCCAGATTATCACAACCAACCTTGCAAGGCGGTGGGATGAAGCTGCCAGGCAAGTATTGAGTTGAGGATGTGTTTTGAGGTTGCAACGCAAGTGTCTACACATGCCAGCTACAACTAACTGGTAGAGGTGCTACCTACACGTGGCAACTAACTAGCAAAGGTTCCCAACATTAGTATATTACTTTGTTTGCAGAAGTGGGTTATTAAAATATAACATTTAATGTTTGAGAGTAATGTTAACTTGAAAGTAAGAATTAGCTCTATGAATGAGAGGAAACGCCAACCACACAAAATATTAACCCAAAGTTTATATGTGTTGTAGAAAATGAAACTTTGGATATATGCATTAGCAACTAGAAAATAATATATTGAAAAACATGAAGCTCGTAATAACACTTCAAACCCTGTTGTCCAATCATATTAAAATTAATTAATTTTAAACATAAAATTTTAACAAAAACTTAAGTTAATTGGGTTGTACTAGGTTGTATTGCGAATAATCAACCTAGATTAATAGTAGGTCAAAGCTCTTCCGAATGCAATAGTCTCGACAGCGTGCGCAGCGACTAAAAGGAAGATTACATAGTTATATTTACTCACACAATACTATCATTCGGTATTCTAATGTTTGTAGCGCTTGATCTTCTGAGATATGTTATGGTGGTCCTTTATGACTACTTGCACATATACATAGTTATATATAAAAATTGCAATTATAAAATTGTCGACTTGATAAAAGAAATCATTTTTTTGAGTTATCACTATTATAGATGTAATTAATGTCTTTAAAAAAAATGAGAGATTATTAGTGATATGTTGCACTCACATTTTAAACATGGTTCTCGGTTCTTGCAATATCATATAGCCAAATTTGAAGTCTAACAATTGAATTTACACTTGTAAAATTGCTGGGCGGAGGTGGGTCCCTTGTCCCACAAACAAGGGGTCTCATGCACCACTTTGGTGTACGCCTTTGCCGTGACCTTAAAATTGGATAATAATTGGATAATAATAATAATAATATTCACTTAATGCGACTCTAACACATTTTGAAAGATTGTTTAGATATAATAATATACGTATATTGAATCTAAGTGTTGTAAAACATTATATATGCTTTTATGAATAATTAGGCTATAGGTGTGTCTATTTTGGAATAAGATTTTAGAATTTTAATTTAATTATTAATAATTATTAGGTAGATGATAGAAATTTAACTTCCATAAAATATACTAAAATATTTTTAATAGTATTCACAGATTAAAAATTGAGATTTATTTTAAAAGTAATTATGTGCTTTTTGCAATTAATTAAATTGTTTAATTGAAAAAAATGACATGTCATGTTTTTTTGAAATATATTATTAATAAACTATATTATTAACTTATAATACTATAACAAAAGCTATTTATAAATTAATAATTTCTATAGTAAAGTATATATATAAAATTTTATATATATATATATATATATTAACCATGTGAAATGTATAAAATTTAATTTATATATTAAAGTAGTGATACAAGTGGTGATATTTTTTTAAGGAATCTTCAATTTCATTAATTATAAATGCTATTATTAGCATCACCAAATGAAATGATATATTCTCAAATTTCACTTGTCTCGTGTCTTTCCCTTGAAGTTTTGTTAAGTAAATATCGTTGTTAAGTAAATATCGTTGGGCATATATGCCATTACTTCAATAATCTAAGGTGATTACTTCGAATGTCTTATGAAGTCAAATCAATGCATTATTTGATTGTCACGGAGTACTGTGAATAAATTGAATTTGTATTGACATTTCAAATTCTTCATTTTAAAATTCGATACTGAAATAAGTGTGGCTTCTATAAGAGAATACCAACCTATAGACACAACAAAGAAAATCTAATAAACAGAAAGATGTCACAAGAAAAGTGTCAATATGGTATTTGATACTTGACATGAACCAAGGTCATGAAGCCTCGCATATGCTTTCCTGAAAATGAGAACTTCAAAATAGAATGCACTTCACAAATTTTACATCTAAACAAATACACTAACATAGATTTGACAAACAAGAGACTTATTCTGTAAATATGTGCCAACCCTGCCAAACACAATAGAAAATAGAGGGCTTTGATATTTTGATCCTTAGAGATGTACAAATAAGGTAAAGTTCTGAAAATTTGATGCCTGGTGATTTTCTAATTGAGTTAACGCTTCTAACTTTTAACTGGATCTAATCTATAAAGCAAAAATTTATGCAATTTCAGAAGCATCTCAGGATGAAGCCAACACCAATTTCAGAGATTGAAAAACTATATGGTTCGACTTGCCTAAAGCTAATCATCAGGTGGTTTATCCTTCTGTAAGAGAAGTAGACTATTAACAATTAATTACCTGTTTAAAATAAAGGTTCCTTTCTCTTAGTTTAGTGATGTTACCTGCAATAATCAGGCACGCCGCCTTGCTGATCTACTTGTGAAGATAGGAGTTTTAGGAGGCAGAGATTGGCTTAATTGGGTAGAAGATAAATTCACCCTGCCTGCAAATTTTTTATCTGGTTTAAGTATATCCCTACGACAAGTTGATGTTGCTTCCATTGAAAGATCACTTTCCTGGGCAAAATCGTCAGATATAGACTTTGTCCTCCTTTCCAAATTACGCCTCGTGTTATATCGCTTAGCATGTGATCTCAATGTGCTCTCATCAGTTAAAGAAGAACCTTTAGTTTGCTGACCTAGATGGTCCTCTTGATGATTTCCAGAGTGGAGTTGAGTCCTGCTAGACTTAGACAATCCAGCTTCTTCACATTCTTCAATATTTCTAGTATTTAATGATGTCTTTTTTCTTTTAAGTCCTCCTATATTCACACTAATGTCATCCTTAATGCCAAAATCATGCTGATTGGCAGCAGTTCCATTACATCGTAAAGAACAACTAGCTTCTTCCTCTATTATAGATGCCTCTATTTTGTTGTTTCTCAATTCAAAATTCTCTTCCTCCCTAGCTTCAGAAGCAGTTTCTCCAACTTTGTAAAAATTACAGACCTTTGCCTCCAAGGACCAATCATATACACTGCTAGTAACAACTTTACTATAGGCGCAGCCTCCCAGTTCTTCTGCCTGAGACGAAAAACACAGGGCTTCGGACCCACTCCGCATTAACATCATGAGTTAACTGTAGGAGGATTAGAATGGAATCGAAACGAACAACATACAGATACAAAAAACAAAAACAAAGGGAAAAAAAAGGGTGAGTAAGACCTGACGCTCAATACACCAAATGAACTGAAAACCCTTTTCATAAGGGACAGAAGAGTAAACATCATCAAGATCAACCCCGTCCTGGTTTGTTCTCAATTTGGTAAATTCCATATTATCCTTGAATCTCTGCATCTCATCCTTCAATTCTGAACAACCTAAGCCAATATTCAAAGTAGCACGCTCCTCACCCTGTACAACTTCCACAGTTCTTCGCTCTGCATATGTCGTAAAGCCCTGCAAAAGAACACTTCCCAAATCTTAAAACCCTAAACCCTCAAAACTCAGATTTTCAACAACGTATTTTCTAGAGCATATGGTAAGATATAGTTAGGTTTATATGTAATAATACCTCATTTAGCCAAAAGTCATTATTTGTGGAATTGGTGATGAGATTTCCGGTCTAGCTGTGTGCAAGCTCATGGGCCACAACCTGCCCACCACTCAAATCCCATGCGATGACAGTGGGGGTTAAGAAAGCAAACATGGGATTCTCCATTCCTCCATATGGGAAACTCGGGGAAAATACAAGGAGATCAAATATCGATTCATATTCACCAAAGAGCTTTTCCCTCTGCTTTATCATCTCCTCTGTGTTCCTGAACTCATTTTCTGCAGCTTCCAGAACAGGACAAGGTTCAGAATATATCCTATTCCTGGGACCAACCTCCTTAGAAACAATATTCCCCACAGCAAATGCAAACATATATGGAGGTATTGGATGTTGCATTGAAAAATGTTCAACAATTCTTCCATGCATAACCCACTTCTCATCAGGGCATGGTCCCTTTGCTTCACCTATGGAAGGAGCCATCTGGCCCTTATGGGCAGCAAACATTACAAAGCTCATCTGTCCAGGAATGTTTATCACATCCGAGTACCGAATTCTCTCTCTGGGAGTATCCTGACAGGGGAACATAGAATGAGCATGGATAGATTGACATTGGGTGTAGACATAGGGGAATTTTTTCCCTGCGGTCTGTGCTGGATTCAACCATTGAATAGCTGAACTAATTGATGGGCTTTGAATGTTATGGCTAAAGAGCTTTGATTTGTATTAGAAACTCTGAGAAGAGAGCCCTTAATGGGTTCTGGATTTTCCAAAAGGAAAGGTATGTAAGCATAAGCAGAAGGCCAAAAAGGATTTACTAGCATCATGGAAAACTGCATGGATTTTGAGGCACAGAGAAATGGAGACGGAGTTTTGCGCGCGGCGGTCGACAAAGCGATGTGGACGGTGGAGAAACGAAGGATAATTTAAACGAACGATTTAAATTCTTTCACGTCAACATATTATTGGTGAGAAAGGTGATTAAGAATTTTTGTGATTCGCTGAGGTGAACAATGTTTTCTTACCAAAATAAAATAAATTAAACTAGCAATTGCACCTATGGTGCAAAGGAACGCCGAAAGGAGACGAATGGTGTATTTTGGGTCCCACTGTCACACCCTTTTGAGAAACACACCCATGGTTTTGAAAACAAAAAACTGCTTACGGAAGTACTTATAGCAGTTCTTGAGAGAAGATTAAGTGGTGCCGCAATGCATGAGAAGCGTAGATTTTGCAAATAATGGTTTAAACGAAACTATTTTGCGGGGGCACTATCACATGCACATGACAGTTTGAAACGTAATCGTATAAGCAAGTGGAATACATTGATTGGAATTGTCAATGGTACTGAGCAAACACTAAATAGTAGATACTGAAGCCTGAAACAACAAATTAAAATTGCATAAGATTAGTAAAGAGTGACTTGCTAGTGCATATTTGTAATATTTGAAGTTTTTTTTTTTTTGAAATTATTGTTAATCATATTTGAAATGATATATGCACATCACAATTTGAAACGTGTTTGTATACAGAAAAAGAAAAACATTGATTGAAGTTGTAAATAGTACTAAGTAAATACTAAATAGTAGAGAGAGTAAGATTGAAATGGCTAGTTTGACTCAAACAATTAGAAAGTAATTTATTTTATTTTAGAAAGAGTGAAGCAAATGTACTAAATGTCTTTGCGAAGATCACATTAGAATAGATTAGGTTGAAGCGTGTTTATTTATTTATTTATTAATCTTTATTTTATTTTATTCTTATTTTTGTAATTAAGAACTTTTTTTTTATCTATTTTATTTTTAATTTTAATTTTATCTTTATTTAATTTTATTTCTATTTATTTATTTATTATTATTATTATTATTATTAGTATTATTATTATTATTATTTTTTATCATAGCATGTAACTCTAAAAAATAAAATAAATATATAAATTGAAACTTTAAATATTATTTAATTACTTTTAACATTTAATTTATTTGATAATAATAAAAACAAATGAATATCCTTTGAATAATGCACCAAGGCTATCTCCCTCTTTTATAAAGCGCTCGAATATTAATAGATATGACAATAATTCCAAACCATCCATAGATATGACAATAATTCCAAATATTAAGAAAATGTTCACATCGTAACCATTAACTTCGTAACTAATTTATCCCTGTCCAAGAACAATGACCTATCATCATTGAGCACAATCGAAGGAACTGGAATATGCTATTTATATATACACACGCATAGTACTCTTGAAACCATCTAGCAATATGAAGGCAAGTCCAAAAATATTAGGAGAACGCCTCCCATAATAGCAGTCCAAAATTTTGATTAACTTGCTTCGCTCCTCTCTAAAGCTGCAAAACAAAAAAGCAAAGCAAATATAAGACCATTGATGAATAAACTTTTAACAATTGTTGGATACATTTAAGTACAATTCCTGTTAAAAACCAAATTTACACAAATAAGCGAACAACTGGATATGACAAAAACAGCAGTACAAGTCCTGTGAATATTAAAAGCATAAGACTTATTGTTGAATGGATACCTCACTCCTAAATCCTTGTTGTTCTTGAAAACTCTGATAGGGACATCAAATATGTGCGTTGATCTTTGTCCCCCTTTCCTCCACTGAAAACATTAGTTTGGAGAATGTAAGGCTGTCCAGACCTATTGCCCAAGAAGTCAAAGTCTATTTCATCATGTTCTGAGTTCTGAGAGGACAGCTGATCCAACAAAGGCAATACACTATTGTTTTGACGCTGGCCTCTTTAGCCCCTATTTTCCCTCCTGGTAGCCTTGCAGGACAAGTGGTTTTTTTCGTCATTTTTGGCTCTGCTTTTTTTATCGACTTTCTTGTATGACACTATGCTTACTATGCTTGCAATTAGTTTGAATTTTTGGAGACATTCTGGGGGCATTGAAGCTTAACAGGTACATGTAACGGCATTTTAATTAATGAAAGATATATTGTTTTCTTAGCTTGAAAAAGGTGCACACTTCAATTTGCATAAGCTAATCCACATTGTGCATTGGCTCATAGAAGCTCTGAAATATAAATGCATTTCATCTAGTTTAATTCAATGTTATTTATAAAACTTGAAATCGTACATTTGGGTCAACCTTAAACAGCCATTCCGCAAGAATTAGATCAATTGATTATGTTGATTTCAAAACCCCATGAGACCCTGATGCACATAACTCAGTTGGATATGCGAAATTCACCTTTGTGGGGTGCATTGCAGAGTCCAAAGATGAGAGGCACCGATAAAAGGAACCCAGAAAGTTAAGCATGGCATCTGTTACAGCCTGACTCTTCTGCAATCTTTCCCTCAATTTGTTAGCGCTCTCCATCTCAACCTGCATTGTGATCAGAGCACAACTGAATTATGCTTCTAGATGAATGGCTGAATGCTCGCCTTCCAAAGCTTTTTTGTATTCTGTCGTCCTGAAATATGGCGCGGTATGACGAGTTGGATATAGAAACTGCCTGAGGCTCGCCATCTTCTTGATAGCGGTCTTGATGTTATGGGCGATCAAAGTTGGAAAGATGCACGTATTGAAGGTGGCAAAGAGACAACGAGGTTGTTCTCGATGCATGGTGGTCTGGACATGTAGAGTAAAGCGCAAGACATTGGGGTTTTGGAGACGATGCCGTTGAAGTAGCCCTGGTTGAAGGGAAATTATCTCGAATAACCCTGTTTTTTCCGGAATTTCCAGCAAACAGACCGCTTCTCTGTCTTTCAGGCCTCCACTTTACTTCCATCTGACGAAAAAAAAATCGAAGATGACAAAATTGGCCTGCTTTTCTTCTCACAAGCAAAAGCATTCTCATTCAAAGCAGGCCTCTCAAAATATTTATGGTTGACCGTCTCGGTGCTGCAAGTGGGCACCTTATCAGCAGACTTCAGCCTTCGGGCCATAACCTGGTAGCGTTGCAGGTTATTTGTATCGGTCTTTGGGAGGGGGCACGTTATCGGCGAGACTTCGGCCTTAGGGCCATAACACGTAGCTCTTTGTCAAAATAAGATGGTTTTCTTCATCCAATAGGGGAAATGTAAGTCGAGATAGGCAGGTCGGAAACCTTGATGTAAAAAACTTTGTTCGCAAAGCTCGCTCCCGGTGTGGCAGAAGCATTTAGTCACTTGCGAAGTAAGGAAAGCTGTGTTCTCCAACGAATTTCACATCGGACAGGAATTCCAACTTTCTTGTTCCAGCGTGAGGTGGATGCGCATGAGTGTGGTGAATGCCACAACAACGCGAAGAGTGAGAGTGGGAAACTTTGTGAATGTCTTTTCCTGCTGCCTCTGCCCGGTTCCTCCACCCATTATCTGCGGCTGAACCTGAACGCCTGGAATCTGAAGGAGAAAGGCAGAAGCATTTGAAGGAAATTCGTTTGCATCACAGGGAGAATGGCGCCACATCCTCATGGAAGACGATGGAGAAATGGAGGACGTCACCGGCGGAAACTTCGTGAATGCAGTGAATTACCAACCCCAACTTAGGGAAAACGATGAATGAGAAAAATTTAGCTGAATGGGTGCCATTTTTCCAAGTTAAAACAACAGCTGTTGAGTTGGTAACACATTTGGCTTGTAACAAATGACAGGCATCACTTTCCTTTGCAAGAGACTTTATGATTCTCTATGGTCCTGGCTGCCTTTTCCGACCGTGTAAAGAAAATTGATAATTCAGGCACATGTTAAAGAAGATCATCTTGGTCATGATTGGTTCTTGTTTATACATAATATTCCTGTATTTGGATTTCTCTTGTACACAAGTCCACCAATTGAGTTTGCAAGTAGTCCATATTGGTTCATGGAGCCATTGTCATTCTAAGATTCATGAATTATGCATTTTATTTGAGGTGCGCTTGTTAAATCCAGTGAGATATGCCTTGGATTTTGATCACACAATGCCAGGGAAAAGTAAACCAAATGATCAAAGTTTATAATTTGAATTTTAAATATTTATATTTATTTTAATAAAAATATTAATTTGTAATTTAATATTATTAAGTTGTAATTTATGTAAATTTTTTTTTTTTTTCATTTTATTTATTTATTTATTAATCTTTATTTTATTTTGTTTCTATTTATTTATTTATTTTATTCTTATTTTTGTAATTAAGATTTTTTTTTTTAATCTATTTTTTTTTTTAATTTTAATTTTATCTTTATTTTATTTTATTTCTATTTATTTATTCATATTTTATTTATTTATTTAATTATTATTGTTATTATTATTTTTTTTCTCTTTTTTTTATTGGTTTTGAAATCTTTTCTTATCATAGCATGTAATTATTAAAAATAAAATAAATATATAAATTCAAACTTTATATATTATTTCATCATTGTTCGAAATTCCGAGAGGACCATCTGTTCCAACAAAGGCAATACACTATTGTTTTGATGTCTGGCCTCTTTAGCCCCTATTTTCCCTCCCGGTAGCCTCGCAGGACAAGTGGGTTTTTTTTCGTCATTATTGGCTCTGTTTTTTTTATCGACTTTCTTGTATGACACTATGCTTACTATGCTTGAAATTAGTTTGAATTTTTGGAGACATTCAGGGGGCATTGAAGCTTAACGGTGTACATGTAACGGTCTTTTTAATTAATGAAAGATATGTTGTTTTCTTAGCTTGAAAAAAGTGCACTCTTCAATTTGCATAATCTAATCCACATTGTGCATTGGCTCATAGAAGCTCTAAAATATAAATGCATTTCATCTAGTTTAATTCAATGTTTTTTATAAAATTGAAATCGTACATTTGGGTCAACCTTAAACAGCCCTATTCCGCAAGAATTAGATCAATTGATTATGTTGATTTCAAAACCCCATGAGACCCCGATGCACATAACTCGCTTGGATATGCGAAAATTCACCTTTGTGGGGCGCATTGCGAGTCCAAAGATGAGGCGTCGATCAAAGGAACCCGTAACGTTAAGCATGACGTCCGTTATACCGACTCTTCCGCAAGCTTTCCTCAATTTGTTAGCGCTCTCCATCTCAACCTCGCATTGTGATAAGAGCACAACCGAATTATGCTTCTAGATGAATGGTAAAATGCTCGCCTTCCAAAGATTTTATGTATTCCGTCGTCCCGAAATATGGCGCGAGTATGACGAGTTGGATATAGAAATCGCACCGAGGCTCGCCATCTTCTTGATAGCGGTCTTGATGTTATGGGCGATCAAAGTTGGAAAGATGCACGTATTGAAGGTGGCAAAGAGACAACGAGGTTTTTCTCGATGCATGGTGGTCCGGACATGTAGAGCAAAGCGCAAGACATTGGGGTTTTGGAGACGATGTCGTTGAAGTAGCCCCGGTTGCGGTGGAAATTTTCTCGAATAACCCCTCGTTTTTGCCGGACTTTCCAGCAGACGGACCGCTTCTCTCGTCTTTCGTGCCTCCACTTTACTTCCATCCGACGGAAAAAAAATTCGAAGATGACAAAATTGGCCCCCTTTTTCTTCTCACAAGAAAAATCATTCTCATTCAAAGCGAGGCCTCTCAAAATATTTATGGTCGAATCGTCTCGGTGCCGCAAGGGGGCACGTTATCGACAGACTTGCCTTCGGGCCATAACCCGTAGCTCGTGCAGTCAAAATAAGATGGTTTTCTTCATCCAATAGGGGAAATGTAAGTCGAATGAACCGAGTCGGAAACCTTGATGTAAAAAACTTTGTTCCGCCAAAGCTCGCTCCCGCACAACACCGGAACAATGTCGATCACTTGCGTAAGCAAGAAAAGCTCGTGTTCTCAAACGAATTTCACATCGGACAGAATTCCAACTTTCCCTGTTCCAGCCGTGAGAGGTGGATGCGCATGAGTGTGGTGAATGCCACAACAACGCGAAGAGTGAGAGCGGGAAACTTTGTGAATGTCTTTTGCGCGTCGCCTCTGCCAGCTCCTCCACCCGTTATCTGCAGGGTCGAAATTGAACGCTTGGAATCCGAAGGAGAAAGGAAGAAGCATTTGAAGGAAATTCGTTTGCATCACAGGGAGAACGGCGCCACATCCTCATGGAAGACGGTGGAGAAATGGAGGACGTCACCTGGCGGAAACTTCGTGAATGCAAAGTGAATTACCAACCCCAACCCGAGGGCAATGAATGAGAAAAATTTCGCCGAATGGGTGGCCATTTTTCCAAGTTAAAACAACAGTTGTCGAGTTGGTAACACATTCTGCTTGTAACAAATGACAGGCATCACTTTCCTTTGCAAGAGACTTTATGATTATCTGTGGTCCTGGCTGCCTTTTCTGACTGTGTAAAGAAAATTGATAATTCAGGCACATGTTAAAGAAGATCATCTTGGTCATGACTGGTTCTTGTTTATATGGAATATTTCTGTATTTGGATTTCTCTTATACACAAGTCCACCAATTGAGTTTGCAAGTGGTCCATATTGGTTCATGGAGCCATTTCCATTGTAAGATTCATGAATTATGCATTTTATTTGAGGTGCACTTGTTAAATCCAGTGAGATATGCCTTGGATTTTGATCACACAATGCAAGGGAAAAGTAAACCAATTGATCAAAGTTTATAATTTGAATTTTAAATATGTATATTTATTTTAATAAAAATAGTAATTTTTAATTTAATATTATTAAGTTGTAATTTATGTAATTTGATTTTTATTTCATTTCATTTATTTATTTATTAATCTTTATTTTATTTTGTTTCTATTTATTTATTTATTTTATTCATATTTTTGTATTTAAGAATTTTTTTTTATCTATTTTATTTTTAATTTTAAGTTGATCTTTAATTTATTTTATTTCTATTTATTTATTCATATTCTATTTATTTATTTAATTATTATTATTATTATGTTTTGTTTTTTCACTTTTTTGTTTGTTTGTTTTGAAATCTTTTCTTATCATAGCATGTAATTATTAAAAATAAAATAAATATAGGCGTTCAAACTTTATATATTATTTGATTACTTTTAACATTTAATTTATTCGATAATAATATAAACAATTGAATATCCTTTGAATAATGCACCAAGGCTATCTCCCTCTTTTATAAAGCGCTCGAATATTAATAGAAATCCTCCCCTTGTAAACTGTAGTAAAAGGCAATATCCTCTCATTATATTTTGATGTTTGGACTTCTTAGACCATAGCCCCAAGCAATAACAAGTATACGCCCTACCGAAAGGCTCATGACGGACTTTAGTTTAAAAAGCATTGACCAAACCTTAGAGTTAAAACCCCAAGTCTTATCATGTCATTAGATCATTAATATGGGATCACTACATACCTTAATTTTAATACTACGGACATCAATCGACGATACCATAGATACTTTCAAATATTCATTGAAATGCCATTATGCATGAATGTATGCCATATATATATCTCGGACCTAACTATAACGCCAGTGGCAATATAACGTTCTTGTAAAAAAAAAAGCTATAATTTTTTTCCAAAACTTACTAATTAATTTGTGAACACAATGGTTCTAATATAAAATATTATTTGGGTAATATATTAATACTAATTTTTATTGTATAAATTTAATTTTATAAAAAATAAAAAAAATATTATTAAAATTATTTTTATACAAAAATAGGGGCCTAGCCAATCTTGAAATTCAACGATGATTGAAAGTCCATCAATCATCATAATTTACCAACTAACGAATGAGGTCAATTTCAAGCTAAGTCACAACAACTGCTAATCCAAGGGAGGAGCGTATTACGTGAAAAATATGGTGTACATAAACATCATGAGATTCGTGTACCTGCTTGATAAGAAGTAGCAAAGAAGGATTGTGAATCCCCGTGACAGAAGTAGCAAAGAAGGATTGTGAATCCCCTTGACTATCCAGGCGCTAACAAAAAATGCACAGGAATAAAATTCTTGCAGTTTTGAATGGTCGAGATGAGCGCTAATAGATCAAAGGCCCAGGTTGGTTTGCGCGGCCCCTTGCCAATTTAAATTTCAACAAAGGGAGAGGTCCACAATCCCGTCTCTACAACCACGTGGCAACGTTTGGTAAATTGCAGCACCCCCTCACTTAAAAACCATTTACAGCTATGAACCCCTCCCGCAATCCATTTGTGGTTTTTGTCCTCAACCACCATTCTTCTGACAATTTTGGAATTTGGACATGTGAACCAATCTTTTCTGTTTGCCACCAAACAAGACTAGTGAGGCCGAGACATCGGCGTCCATATATACTCATGCCCTGTTATTCTAATTCTAACAGTCATGACCTGATTTCAAATCTGGGCAGCGTAATCCTCCCATCAATCAATAAATCCACTTGCAAACAGGAAACACTGAAATAGCGATCTCCACGATCATCTTACGGAAAAACAATAGAAGGGCAAGAGGAAAGTTTAGTAGATACTAGATCTATTTGTCTTTTCCCTGTTTAGAAGTAGTCTCTAGAACTTAGTACTTTGTCTTAATGATGGCCTACTTTGTGGATAGTTAATGAGAGTTTAATATTGAATTTAGAACCTACTTTTGAAGTTTGAACTGTGGACTACATCTTACAACTCTTTCATATTGAATATGACACTATTTTATTTTGTGGTTGATATTGTGTTACAATTTGTTGATGACAAATGTTATATGTTGAAACTCAAAGGTTGATGTTGTGGTGATGATTGATTATTTCATGAAAATATTATGAAAATATTATAAGTTATGATTGCTAGATTATCCAGCAGACAAACCGCTTCTCTGTCTTTCAGGCCTCCACTTTACTTCCATCTGAAGAAAAAAAATTCGAAGATGACAAAATTGGCCTGCTTTTTTTCTCACAAGCAAAAGCATTCTCATTCAAAGCAGGCCTCTCAAAATATTTATGGTTGACCGTCTCGGTGCTGCAAGTGGGCACCTTATCAGCAGACTGCAGCCTTCGGGCCATAACCTGGTAGCTGGTAACCCCTTCCATTGCATTCAAACGAGTGACGTCAGATTCGCATTCGAATTCGAGTTCGAGTCCACATACTGTATAAAAAAGCCATTCTGCATCGAAGGCACAACCCTGGCCACCACATCCTCTGGGTTACCTATACAGGGGTGCCTACCTGGCAGAGGTCGAATGCAGCGTAGACATGGAACAAGGGAAACCGACTGAAGCCGGTCTGCATAGAATAACAGTGCTAGTTGTAGCTCGTCTATCAAAATAAGATGGTTTTCTTCATCCAATAGGGAAATTTAAGTAGAATGAACCGAGTCGGAAACCTTGATGTAAAAAACTTTGTTCCACCAAAGCTCACTCCCAGACAACACCGGAACAATGTCGATCACTTGCAGGAGCAAGAAAAATGTGTTCTCCAATGAATTTCACATTGGACAGGAATTCCAACTTTCCTGTTCCAGCGTGAGGTGGATGCGCATGAGTGCGGTGAATGCCACAACAACGCGAAGAGTGAGAGCAAGAAACTTTGTGAATGTCTTTTGCCGCTGCCTCTGCCCAGTTCCTCCACCCATTATCTGCGGCTGAACCTGAACGCCTGGAATCTGAAGGAGAAAGGCAGAAGCATTTGAAGGAAATTTGTTTGCATCATAAGGAGAACAGCGCCACATCCTCATGGAAGACGGTGGAGAAATGGAGGACGTCACCGGCGGAAACTTCGTGAATGCAGTGAATTACCAACCCCAACCCGAGGGAAATGGATGAGAAACTACAGTGGGCGTTGGGTGGATGCACAAAATATCTAAACATTGATGGATATCGGATACAACAGGACTTCTGATATTCACATGGGCTGAGCGATGTTAGATCAAATCAATCAGGCCAAGTCTCAGTGTACGAGCGTTTCATTAACTGGTGCGATAGGTGAAACTATAAACGAACATGGAATACATCCATAACATATGCACTATCGCATAACGTGGTGGATAGCTGACAACTACGACCAATAATCTATTTACCTTTTTCAAGATATTACTGGTTAGAAGGGTGATGAGAAAACCCTCCCATTGGCTGAAAGAACAGTCACATTCGGCTAAAGCCGGTAAAGGGAACGCCTTTCAGCGTAAATATATTTTTTCAGAAAAATATTGCGTCATATTTTAGATGTAACAATTGGTATCACAAATAATATAAGTGGTACAAAATTTCCAAAGAGCGCATATCATACATCATAGGTTCAACAACCCAACTCCTACTCCAACACTAAAAAAAATGTCAAAAATTTATAGTCCCCAAATATAACTACATGTTTTGAGCCAAGATTGAGAATTGTGTGACCATAAAAATAAAATTGATAATTTGAATATCTCACCAGAAACTTTCTCAAAGAAGATCAGCAAAATTAGCAGGAAGCTCCTCAACAACCACATTGTAGAACCTCTGAATGTCTTGCAGCATTCTCTCGTCATCTCTTGTAACAAATTTTATTGCCACACCCTTCCTTCCAAACCTGCCACTACGACCAATTCGATGGAGGTAGTTTTTTGGCTGGGTAGGAAGGTCATAGTTGATGACTAGTGAGAATTGTTGCACATCAATGCCACATGCCAGCAGATCAGTTGTAATGAGGACACGTGAGGATCCAGATCAAAATTCCCTCATAATGATATCCCTAGTGTTTTGATCCATGTCCCCATGAGTAGCAGAGACAGTGTGATCCCGAGCTCTCATCTTGTCTGTCAGCCAATCAACCTTTTGCCTGGTGTTAACACTTTGTGTGATTGCGAGGGTCTCATACAGATCACACATCGTATCCTCTTTTTCAACGTTGACATAGAACTGCTTGATACCCTCAAGTGTCAACTCATCCCTCTTCACTAGAATCCTCACAGGCTTAGTCATGAATTTCTTGGTGATCTCAAGAGCTTCAGGAGGTATTGTAGCAGAGAAAACACCCACCTGAAACTTTGAAGCCCCAGAAGGGAGTAGCTGAAAAATATCATATATCTGGTCCTTGAAACCCCTGGAAAGCATTTCATCAGCTTCATCCAGCACAAACATCTTGACGTAATCGGGACGAAGAGAGTGCCTGCGTAACATGTCAAACACACGGCCTGGGGTTCCAACAACAACATGAACTCCACTCATGAGTATACGTTGATCATCACGAACACTGGTTCCACCTACGCAGGCATGAACTTTAACCTCCAAGTAATCCCCGAGAGTGCGCATCACCTTTTCAATTTGCTGTGCAAGCTCTCGGGTGGGAGCGAGAACCAAAGCCTGGCATTGCAGCAAGCCATAGTCGAGTTGCTGCAGAATTCCAGAACAGAAAGTCGTTGTCTTGCCCGTTCCAGACTGGGCCTGCTGTATCACATCAAAACCCTTGCAGAATGGCACTATTTCCCTCTGTTGAATTGCAGACGGCTTCTCAAACCCATAGGCATAGATGCCTCTAAGAAGATTCTCATGCAGACCCATTTCATCGAAGCTTTCGTGAACTTCATCGTACCTTGCAAATGCCTCCTCTCCTTCTCCTCCTTCTGTACTTGAAAGTATTTCTTTCATCTTCACGTCATACTGACGAGCGTCGAACAAACTTGCATCTGCTACCACTCCGACTCCGCCTCCGGCCATGATTAAGATTTAACACGCACAAGCTGAGATCGAATAGCAGAAATTGATTTCGCACAACAAAGATTTAATACGCACAAGCTGAAATCTAATAGCGCGTAACGTGGTGGACAACTGACAACTACGACCAATAATCTATTTACCTTTGTCAAGATATTACTGGTTAGAAGGGCGATGAGAAAGCCCTCCCACTGGCTGAAAGAACAGTCACATTCGGCTAAAGCCGGTAAAGGGAACGCCTTTGACGTAATTATAAAGAAGTAAAATTTAAATCACATTAAAATAAGCTAGATGCTTTTATGAGAAGTGAAAGATATATTATATAAACACTTGATAATATATATATATATATATATTTTCAGTCTTAAGAATATAATTATTTTAATAATTATTTTAACATTAAAAATATAAATTAAATTTATGTATTTCTATCCAAAACCTTAATATTTTTATGGTTAAATAATAATTTATAATTTTTTATTATTTCATGAATATATAAAGATAGGGAAAAAGTCAATTGACAAGTAAATAAACAATGTATATAAATTAGGTACACATAGCCACCAAATGTTGAATACCATTATCCACCATAGTGATGGCATTAAAAGTAAACTAATAATAATGACGAATATTTTTATAATATGAAAAGTTGACTACATATGAATAAACTACAAATGCCCACATGTTGGTGGGTCCATTATATGAAGAATGTTTTTATAATATGAAAAGTTGACTAGAGATGAATAAACTACAAATGCCCACATGTTGGTGGGTCCATTATACGAAGAATGTTTTTATAACCTGAAAAGTTGACTAGAGATGAATAAACAACAAATGTTGGTGGGTCCATTATATCACTTTGAGATGGCAGTAGATGCTTATATAGATGTTTACTTCTGCTTTAAGATGTGGGGTGAGAGACAAGTTCACGCATAAATTATACTTATCCTCCACACATAAATTTACATTAAAAGTTTTGTAAATTTAAAAATGATGTACAAATCAAGTCAAGGTATATGAGAAGTGAGTTTATTTACAAAGTCTAAACATAAAGTATGTTTGAGTGGGTTTAATAGTTAAGAGTATCTCTTTTTTTTTTAAAAGGTCATAGGTTCAAAATTTAAAGATAGAGCATGTATGTTTTTGTAAACTGAGTAGTCAAATCACTACGCAAAAATAAATTCTTTATCCCGCAAACAAAAAAGTCTAATCTTAAAATAATTTTAAATAAATAAATATGAATAGTGAGCTCTTAACTATAAAACTATGAATCCAACATTAGTTTTGATGGTTTTTTTTATTGTAATTTTCAAATCTTCAAAAATGAATCTTGAAAATCCCATCTTTATGGGGAAATTATTATTAATTTTTTTTAAAGTTCATTTGTTTTCACTTTGGAATGATATTTTTTTTCTCTTCACTTATGAATACAAAAAATACATCTTATATTGTTGTTTTCAGATTTATATATATATAGCTCAAACAGCACGTTGTAATAGTTCAAAACATGACATACTGTTCGGATAAAACATATTAGAAAAAGTGCATCTCATATCTTTTAAAAGTTCATTGCTGGTCGTGGTTTTAATGGCTTCTCAAATTTTCAAAAATGAATATCTTGTTATTGGAAATCATGTCAGTGTGATGAAGTTTTTAATAATCTTTGTATTTGTAAAATTTTTTGTTATAGTATTTGTTTTTATTTAGGATATATATCACTTCTTTCATATTATTTTTCATATTATTTTTTATGGGTCATATTAGTTTTACGAATTTTTTTTATCTCTTCCAAATCATTGACTTAAACTTTATGTGGATTAGGTTTCTAATCAATATTTTGCATTTTGGGGGGTTTTGAAACTTTGATCTTTATTATAAACAATTGGAGAGTTGAAGTGGTAAGCAATATGTTAAAGTGAATTTAAGCTAATGGTTTATGTTAGGATATCTCTATTAAAATTGTAGAGATTTTTTGGAGTGGAAGTTGGATTATGTGTACGCATACTTTAGCATATTTTAAGTAGTTGGTTGGATAGTTCTGAGGTTCTGGTCCAGCGGCTACGTGTGGAAGTTTGGTCCACACAAGTCCTGTGGTCTAATCTCAGGCAAGACTATGCACGTTTAAGAGTTGCTCCAGGTGTGCTTTACATTAATTTAAAAAAAAATATAGTTATTTGGTCACTGCGTGCCTAAAGTAAAAAATTAGACTCGATAAAGTCCTCCAACCTAGTTTGAAGAAAGAATGGAGCACTTATTCGTAAGTTTACTTGGTGGAAGGGTGTGCAATAGCACCACAACTTGATAGAAGTGGTAGATTCCTATGTGACAAAATAAATTAGAGAAGAAGCAATAACCCTTGTAAACAATCCCATGGAGGAAGTTGATACATCATAGAGAAAGGTAGATCTCCCTGACATAGTTCTTTTGAGAAAGAAAAGAGAGAAAATAGACTCAAATCAATAAAAGAAGAGAAAAATAGAGTAATGTATCAAATGAAACTACATTAGGATTAGAAGATTTAAGTTGTTTAAAGGTAAGTATTATCATGGCTAGGATGATAAATCCATTGGATATCTCCAAAAACAAATCCTCTTTGCGGAAAAGTAATTTTGATCTTTTGAGATAAACAAAATTAGTTCATTGGGATGGTAGAAGTAGGTCGGGGGAGGCGAAGGGTCTTTTTCCTCAGAGGAAACAAATAATTAGACTATGCTTTGGGTTTGGGCTCACCATCTAATAATCTAGCAGAAGCATATACTCTCCTGCAAGGACTTTCCGTAGCAAAGAGCAGACATATAATGTCCTTCAAATGGAGACTCTCGGATGACCATCCAATATATTTCCTCCAATTAATTTCCACCAGGCAATAAAATACAACATGTGATCAAGAAAGTTAGAACTCTACAGGCATATTCCTCTTATTCAAAATTGATTCATATTCTTTGGTCTAATAATTAAGATGCAAATTCCATGGCCAATAAAGGAAACTTTTTAACACTTGGAAAAATCATTATTAATGGACAAGGCGCTTTTTTCCCCATTCCATAACCTTAAATCATGAATTTTTTTTATTTCAAACATATTAGATATAACTAGTTTGTGCCACATGTCAATGCCCCTTGAAAAAATCAACTTGTTTGCTGGAAAATAGGCCGAAAGTAGATATGGAGCAATTCTCGTGATCATTTTATCCTCTCTTATAAAATTTGAATTGTATGGAGCATAAGGTTTTGAAATTTTTGGGAGTATACTCGAAAGTGTTCACTTTCCATAATTTTAGTTTAGTGGTTAGGTATAGTTAGCCAAAAGAAATCTCTAATTAGATGGAAGATATTGTCTATGTCTTATATCAATTAGCCAACAATTTGCATAATTGTATTTGATGTACTTGCTCCAAACCAACCACAAATTTTTATAATACACATTATCGTTTCAGCTAAAAATAAAAATTATTGCATTATGGTCTAATGATTGAAACAATTATCAAAGTTTATTTTGTAATATCATAATTTAGTAATTAAAATACTACACTAAAAAATAAAAATAAGTCCAATCTATTGCATAATGGTTGAGACATACTGTTTCAAAAAAAACAAAAAAATTATGTTCAAACCCTAACATATATAAATCCTTATAAATTAAATAACACTTTGAAATTGACAACATTTCATGTCAAATACTTATTTAAAAAATATTAAATTAAATAACGACAAATATTTTTTTGGTTAATTGGTTGGGTATACAACATGTTACAAATATCATAACTTCACAAATGAAATGGAATGATCATTGTGTTAATAATATTATAATTTCAAACATGAAATGGCATGGTCATTATATTTTAGAAAACATATTTATAAAGAGGTTAATTTAATTCTTTCGGATCCATTGTATAAAGTAATTTGGATTAGCGTTTTGAACTAGTAAGTGTGATTTATCGAAAAATCTAATCTAGTCCAAAAAATAAGAGAATATAAATCACAAAATTCTAAATTTAATTTGATTAATAAACTTTAGAATATATATATATATATACTCAAAAAACTATATTTTTATTAAAATAATATAATATTATTGAATATCCATGATATTTGTAAGCGTTTTAAAACTCTTTTAAATCATATTCTTATGTCTAATTCATTATTACAAAAGAGAATGATTATAATTGATTGGTTGATTGATTGATTTATTTATTTATTTATTATTTTATTTTATTTTCGGGCGAAAACAACAACTGTTTTATATGGGATATAAAACGATTACATGTACGTTGTTCATTTGTGGAAAGAGTTCGATCATGTAGCACCAAGAAACATATTAGCGACAATTTAGAACCTGGAATAGAGAGACTATTACTGAGAATGTAAACTATGAAACAAAAATATCTAATTATCCACTGACATCAAAATATATATTTGAAATATGGGTGACATGTTAAAACAAGATGGTTAGCGAAATAAACTCTTTACCATAGAAAGGCTACAGGGTACTGCGAGGTAAGAATAACCAATAATATGTGCCCCATAAAGAACTGCGAAAATGTGGCACATTAAGATAATTTAAGCATGGAGGGGAATATCCCCTGCTTCGAATGGATGGCGCCCAAAAACAGAGAAAGTTTCTTTTGGGATAGTTTGTCTGCCCTGGTGTTCTGGTGACGTCGAAATTGGACATAAGAAATATCCTCAAAGAGCTGTGAGAGATTCCTGATGCAATCCAGCTAATAGGAGAATTTGTAGGGTTAAAACAATTTTGATGATTGGCCAAATCGATGATGACTTTAGAATCATCGAAAACAGAGATAGAGGGGATAAATAACCATCATGCACTATAAAGAAGACCCCAAAGCGTCGATATTTCCTCTTTGGTGTTGATGTCAAGGTTTGCATTCCATCGAAAGAGATAAACAAGACCAGGGGCAAGTGAGATGGCACTGCCATCATGGGGGCTTCAATGGGGAGAAATATTATATCACGTGCATCTAAATTGGGGGATATATATTGAGGAAAAAATGGCATAATATATTGATCATATAATAGGGGTAAAGGGATTTTATATTAGCATGTATAAAAAAATGGAGCTCAAAGTTAATGAAAAAATATAAAGGGGTATAAAAAATGTTAATGAAAAAATGGATACCTACAATATCTAGTGAAAGTAGGGATTTTTTAAATTGGGATGGTTTATTGGGTTTGTATTGGTAGAGGGTTAAATAATATGATTTTTTGTGGTATTTTCCAATATGTAGTCAAATTAAGGGTATTGTTTAGTATGCCACGAATGCACGTGATATGTCATAGGTTCATTAAGTGAAGCTCCCATGACCGTAGTCACAATTCAAATTTTGTGTCACACCATCAAAGAAGCCTACCGGGTATTTACTCCAATAACCTATGTCCAAGGTTTGTTGTTTGATCCCCTTGTCTGATTTGTCTTGGAATTCCAAGAAGTATGAGGTAGGTCTGCATGTAATACGAGCAATATGGAAGGGATTGTTATCAAATATTTTTCCATTCCTTCCTTTCCATATACCCCAACATATGAAGATAGGAAGGGAACTGAATTATTTGAAATTTTTTAACCAATCGAGATAACATTCACATGTGGAGTAATAATACCTACGCACGTAAACTCTTAATTTATACCAAACAAGGCTCCAAATGGCTATGGCGCCTGGGAATTTGAGAAAAATATGAATGCAATCCTTATAGGCATGCATACAGATATACAATACCAGCCTGATCCTTAGAACCCTCGTTTGGATGAGTTCTCCCAAGTGAGAATTGTATTGTGCCCCACAAGCCAACCAAAGCATTTCAACTTCAGTGGCATGTGTAGCCTCCATAATTCCCTGAACCAGTTTGAGCCATGTGACATATGATTAGAAGGAGATATAATATAATATATCTCGTGAACCGAGATGGTGTGATTGGATCATCCACGCCAGGATAAAGAATCTGGCATTTTGCTGAGAGTGATCCCAACCCCATATAAATTATTAATGTAATTCGTCCATATATCAACCAAGTATCCATCAAGTCCCAATGAGAAAGTGTTTTCTAGGATCAAGAAATGGCCTAGAGGATCCACATCAACAATCAACTGGTTAAATTTGTACCTTCCCTGTAAATGTAAATGTTGAATGACTTTGATAGGAAGATTAAAATTAGAACCAAGACCTTGGATAGCGTCTAAACCCACCTCAATCAACTTTCCAGAGCCAATAACACATTGAATATTTCCTAGAAACTATTGTTTAAGTTTATAGAATTTGTTTCAGATATAAGAGAAATTTTTAGGGGTATGTACTATGTTCTAAATCCATATGTGAATAGGTTGGCCTTTCATATATTTGTCAGCTATGATATTTTTCCATAAGCCTTCTTAAAACATTTCTCGCCAGAATTGTTCTAGATGTTTGATACCCCAATCCCCCTTCTTCCTTGTTGCGGTAGAGAGATTCTAAACTAACAAGGGGCATTTTCTCTGGACCAAGAGCCTAAAACCAAAGGAAGTGTTGAATGATGGAATTGATACTTGTGATGATCTTCTTGGGAAAGATGAATAAGTGTGTCTAGTATACAAATATATTTTGAAGGATAGATTTTGTGAGCGTTAGTCTTCCACCCAAAGATAACCAACAATGAGACCAAGTATTAAGTTGGTATTTGAATTTATTTATGACCAACAACCAATCCCTTATGCGGTATCTATGAGGTTTCAAATGGAAACCAATATATGTGAATCCATTGTCCAAAGAAGAAATGTTGACGGAGAAAATAGATGCAATCTATGTGACCCATTCATGTTGTTTCAAAGAAAATATGAGGGAGGATTTCTCTTTGTTCATGTGAGACAAAATACTTCCCTAAAATTATTTATAATCTTGTGTAAATGATACCACTGGGCCACTGACAACTTCTCGAAAATCAGCACGTCATCAACGAAAATGAGATGACAAACAATTGTATTCCTTGAGACCTTTACACCAAGGAAGATCCCTTTTTTTCTTGCATCGATTATTTTCCAACTCAATACATCAATAGCCAAAGGAACAGTAATGGGGAAAGGGAGAAACCTTTTCAGAGACCACACGAAGCCCAGAAGAAATGGGAAGGTGCTCCATTGATAAGAACTGCGTAGTTAACTAAGGTAACACATTCCATTATACATTCCACCATATTCTTTGAGAGGTCAATATTATGGAGACTCATTCTAAGGAAACCCCAATCAATGCAGTCATAAGCTTTATACAAATAAACCTTGAGCAATAGGGCCTCTTGTTTATGTGTCTTGATTCAATGAATTCTTTCTTAGGCTATCACCATGATGTCAGGTATCCTCCTTTTTTTTAGAAAACCAAACTATTTGAGGGAGATGTGTCAGGATATGCGGTCCCATAGGCGAGAGGAAATGATTTTTGAAATCATCTTGTAGGATATATTGCACATTGACATGGGCTTGTAGTCTCTGAAAGTGAAATACTTAGAAGTATTAGGGACCAGAACAACAAAGGTGGAGTTAATAGATCTTGTAATGTGCCGCCAGATCCTTGTTTCTTCCACCATCATCCATAAATCAGAGCCAATTATGTCCAAGAAATGAGAGAATAGCTTGACTATCTAGCTTTCCGACCTGGGGAATTTGTCCAATGCAAAAGACTTAAGGGCGTGTTCAATTTTCATCATATAGATTTGTCTCCCCAGAGCATGGTCATCATCTTCATTGAACATCTATGGACAAGGTTGGAGGAAATCAATTTATTTCTCGAAATCTGCTCCTGGACGTGCCTTGTATAATGCTCCAAAATATTTTAAAGCCTCTGAATGTATCTCCTTAGTGTTTGTATGTTTTTTCCCCATGTCAATACATGATTTCCCATATGGAGTTAATTTTCCTCCTACTTGAAGCAAAGTGATGGAAAATTTTGGTGTTATTATCTCCTGGTACAATCCAAATTTCTCTACTTTTTAGGTGCCAAGATTCTTCATGGAACCAAACGATGTATCTTTTTTGGCCTCCAAATCCTGAAACTTCTGTTGGGATGTGTCAGATAGGAAGTCTCGGGCCATCTGGGTTGCATAAAATCTTCATTTCAGTTTCAATGGACATTAACTCCTCCCTAAATCCTTGTTTTTTTTTTCATTTCCCATTACTTTACAACCTTTTCTAGTTTCCTCAATTTCCCACTCATATAGTCCATCCAATATGAGCCTGTAAGCTTGTGGATAGATGACCAAGTGCACCACACCATTTATACAAAGTCAGGTTCCTTCAAATAGTAATGGTTGAATTTGAATGGAAGGCCTCTCCATGAATTCTTGACTTTGCATTGCAAAATGATGGGAGAATGGTACGAAAGTTTTGTCAGAGAAATCCAAGAGGTGATATGCTCAAGGTTTTAAATCATATTTTCATTTATGATTAATCTATTCAATATTTTGGCTATCTTTTCAACTCCCATCTTGTAATTTCACCATGTAAGAGCGAGTGGGGAAGGCTCAATGTCCATAAGGAAACATCTATCAAATAAGTCCCTAAAATAATCCATAAAAGGATCTCATTTTCCTTTAGGAACCCATTTTTTCACCCTGGATGTAGTAATATTAAGGTCACCTACTATAACGAGGGAGCTAATTATCATAATTCCGTAATCTTCTAATCTGGTCCAAAATACCTTTTTGTTTTCATAAGGGGCATACATATTCAAAATATGTATTCTTTATTGTATGCCCCTGATATGTCTAGTCAGGAGAATACATGAAAATATATGGAAAGTTTTGAATTTAGCCATAAAATGGTTCCATTTAGAAACTGATCCACCAGATAATCCTGTAGCATTAGTGGTTGCAAAGTGCCAAACAGGAAATATTTTGAGAAATAAATCCTTCAATTTAACACTCGAAACCATAGTTTTTTGTAATAAGATGATGGTGGGAGAAATGGAGTGCAACAAATGAGAAAGTGAGGATCATTTAAATCCATCCCCAAGGCCCCTCATGTTGAGAGATATAATATTCATGATGTGATCTTAGAACTGGGAAAATTGTTGGCGGAAAAATGAGGTCTTTGGGAAAGACCCAGGTCCAAGATAGAAGCCAACAAGGTTTCCACAGTAGTCTAGCACAACACCGGCATTTTCACCCTACTCCAAAGAGCAGAGCGTCTCACCCGAGGCATGTCGTGACCTTACTAAGATTAGGAGATAGATCACGTACAAGATGATTACAACCATGAAGAACAGTTAAGGAAACTTGGAAGCAAAAAACGTATCCAACCACTCTGTATGGATTATCTCTCATCAAAGCATGTTCAAAATGCTGAATTAAAATTTAAAACTGGCCATAGATTCATAGTAAGCAAATGGCTAACAATCAACTCATAAAATTATACCTAGCAACAACTAGATTTCACTATCAACATCAAAACATCATACATCACTCCGTGTAGTCTATTACAGTGTTATTCAGTACAATAGATTTCTCACATAGCTCTCCTATGGCTCTGCTCTCTCTCTTGGCCTTCTACTACACTAACTAACTAACTCTTCTACGCTGGAATATTTCCTATTTGTTCTTCTGCCAGCATGACTATTAGAATTTCCTGTTTTCCTGCTTCGCTGCTTGCCGCTTCTTCTTGATTACCAAGAGTTCTGATGATTGTCCTTATCTCCCATATCTTCCATTTGCACTATTCTCCTCAACTACCGCGCCACCTATCTTCCGGCTTTCCGCAACCATGACAGCTCCCTCTCTACCTTAATTGTAATCTGCCACCTATAATCTACAACTTAAATTGTTTATTTTTCAATACAAAGGCCCCAATAGGCCCTGACCACACTCTATTGACTCGTTTCGAGTCAATATTTTCCTATTGTTGTGGCTTCTGTTGGTCTATTGGCTTTAGAGGATGGCCTTGTCTTTTATACTTCTTCGCTCTATCCAAACAAAGGCCCCAACTCTGGAACCTTGCTCAATGCTGAAGAATTGAGTTCTACAAACTCAGTGATCACCTATTGCCATTATCTAATTAGATGTTCGGTCTAGGTGGCGACTCTTGCAGCCTTAGTTTCACTTGCCACTGGTGGTAGCTTGCTTAATACTTCTTGTATCTTCGGCCCAGCTTCGGCTACCATCTGCTGTATCGCCTCTACTTTCTGCTTGACTGGTTACCTTACCTCTCTGAGGACTTGCTTTGTGGCAGCAGATTGTTCCTCTATCTTCTATATTTTTGTTTCCAACACCTCTACTTGGTTGTAAAAATGGGTTATGCTGACTGGATTAGTGGCCTCTTTGATATCTTGATAAATTTTGTGAAGTTGTGCTGAGATTGGGTGGGCTTTCATTGTTAACGAGTTAGAGCATTCATGTAAATGATTTAGTAGGTTTTATGCCTCTTTGACTATTGTCCCCAGGATTTCCTTCGTTCCAGCTACCTTCTTCTGTTTCTCGGTAACCTTCTCAACATATACAACGGTAGGGTATGGTAATGTTGGTCTGGTAGCTAACGTTTCTTTGAGTTCTTAGTTCTCTCTGCTGATATTTGCACATGTCATTTTCACTCGGATAGAAATTTCAACCATGGAGTAGGCAAATATGTTCTCTGTATTTTTGTTATCCTGGGAAATTACTATTGGCCAGAGGTCTTTGAAATTTTCTGTTACCTTTTCCAACTACTGATGTAGATTATCCATTTCCCCTTTAAGCTGATTGCACTCTCCAGTAAGCACGATGACCTGTTGTTGTTGCTACTTCAACCTCTGTTGGAGGTCATTGTGTAGCCCTTCTGCTTACTGTGTTGCTTACTAAATGAATTTGTATAACTGTCTAGCCCCCCAGCTCTGAATGCTCTCAGTGCTTGACATGTCCTAGATTGGTTGTCTTTATCTGAGGGGCTGCCTGTTGGAGATTGATATCTATGAGTGCTCCTAAGGGGGTGCTGGTTGGTTCTATTGTGGCAACTGAGATTCTAGGTTATTCATACTAATGGTTGGTTGAATCTGCTGCAGTATCAGTTTGGATTGCTGGAATGGGTTCAACTCTATTGGCGAGGGAGTTGTATCTACATTAAAATACCCTCCTTGAACTAATAATTCTAGGAAAGTGCCCTACCCCACCAAAGGTTGGTTAACCTCAGGTACCCTAGCTATACTTGAGTTAACTTCTACCTCAGTGTCCCTGTTTGTCTTATTTCTTAGCTTTACTGGGTCTGAGATAGTCGCTGAGGTGGACGGAGTGTGGGTGGATTGGTCTTGGGAAGTAAATGAAGTATGGGGTGATGAATTGTGAGTATGAGGTGATGAGTTGTGAGTGTGAGGTGGAGATGATGTATGAATGTTTAAAACTGAGGACGGATCAAACACAGGTAGTGCGGAGGTTATTTGGGCAGTAACCTATGGCTCTTCTCGAACTAGTACTCCTGTATCCATAGGTTGGGTCTGATCTTCCTCTGTGAGGTCGACTATTTTCTTAGGCACCATAATTCTTGATTTCTTGGCCTTGGGTGCAGCTACCGGGGGTTTAGGTGCCTTGCTCTTGCGGATTGGGGTAACTGCGGTTTCTGGGGGTGAATTGAACATGGTGGAAGGTAGGGCAGTGATGATAGGGGTGGTTGTGGATGGTGATGCAAAAATTTGAAGAATGAAAATCAGAAAAAGAAGGAAACAGAATAGAAGCACTTGTGAGGGTTTGTATTACCAGATTGAAGCCCTTCACCCTCATGTCCAGTTGGTCTAGTAAAGGTCTTAGCTGTAATTGAGAAATCCTCCTGGTTGTTTCCTTTCGTGTCTCCCCAAGGAGTGCTTTCGGTATCATTGCTTCGAACGAATAGTGAGGTATTCCGCTTCTGACCTCCATCGCAGCTCCTGACCATGAACACACTTCGGCGTGGAACGTTTTTTCTTCTAATTGAAATTTTAACAGCCTCATTTTGAACGTAGTTTCATCCACAAAACTAGGTTTGATATATGTCTGCTTGTGGGTGACACCAAACCATATATACGAAGAATATCTGTCCAACAGGTCCCTCGGAACCCTTTTCTATCTCGCCACCACATCCACCATCTACCTGTACCAGAATAGGAAAGCCTCCTCATTGACCTCGTTGGTGCTAGGATCTCCTGAGACTCTCCAGGGCGTAAACCTTAACGCCATTGGCTGGTCGTTTGTGATTTTTGCAAGCTGCCTTACCACTAGGTGAGTCCATTTCCACATCGCAAATGCCAAATGAATCTTGTGGCTCGCCTATAATTATCATCGCAGGCCTCAAATAGTTCATTCAATAGGAAGGTACACCAGTTTAGTTGGGCTCCCTGGATGTAGTGTTCTGCAACTGAAATGGTGTCGAGGGTGCATTCACCTTTGGTGTAATGCCTCATTGTCTTACCTGCTCTTAAATAGTAGGAAATTTTTACTGCTGGATTGTTGATGAGGCCTATCTTCACCCCCTTCCCTCATTTTCTCGTCTCATATTTCTTATAATAATCACAGTCCCTACCTTCTTGGTTCTCTTGGACACGTTCTGGAATGTCATTGAGACATCCTTCCCCTCTGCTGATAATCCGGTAAGTCTACTGACATCTTCCGCATGTATAGGTATTTCTCTCCCCAACCACAATGATCCATTATGGACTTTGCTCAGTAGGAATTTCGCACACTGCATTGCCACTCCCGTTGTTCCAAACACTGGGAGGTTCCTGAGGATCAATATTGTCTATTTTTAGATACTTCTAAACTCTGGATTCATCCTTGCTACTTCCCCACCTCCCTCTATGGCATAATTTTCTATGTATACTTGTTGCTTCATAGCTAGGAATTGATAGGAATCCGTGAAATCTGTATCAATTAGTGAAGCATTTTCATACTTGCCAATTAGTGATTCTATCATCGAGCTCGGGTTCAACGACTGTTGGTGCTACCTTCGTCATCTTCGTTCTTCTTTTGTATACCTGGAGTGTTATTTCTGATCTCTTCCTGTGAATTCCTGCTATTGGAACGTCTCTTTTAACTTCCTCTGATGAAATTTCACTTGTTGTTGTAGCTATTTCTTGTTCTAACTCCGAATTTTCTGGAATTTTGGTGCTTTTCTTCTTTCATGCGGGTTAAGTAATGTAACCGGAACAAATGAGGTTGATAAGACACCATAACTAATTAATTTTTTTCTGTCTCTACTGCAGCTATAATCGTGTGATTAGTTACCATGGTGAGGTGTATTCTGACATTGTTGACTGTGTTTTCGGGTTTGGGTAGATGTGATGGGTAATGATTATGGATTAATATGGCAAATTTATTACGGTATCGTTGTTACTAATTATGGCAGTTAACTCTCAAATATGGATGATCATAGGGACTGATAATGGTATGATGGGTTATTATGACAGAATGATATTTGACACGTTTGGATTTTTGACATGGATGACACATTAGACACTAACACCCCCCCGTGACCACAATTGGTTGCAATGTGGTCTCCACATCGCAATAGGTGGAGTTCCTCTCTGCATTATTGTGATGTCTTTATATTGGGATTCCTATTCTATGTCTCATCTCGGGTGCGAGAGAGTTATAGACTCTATCTATTTCTATTATACCCTACTGACTGCTCTCGATTGTGAGAGTTATTTGAAAAAATAAATAGTGGAACTTACTCGTGATAAGGCTTCAGGTATGCGCCATTCACCCATCCTTGCAATACTTGGCCATCTAGTTTCTCCAATCGAACCGCACTTGAATCTTTAATTTCTATGACATGGTATGGTCCCATCCAGTGCATTCTGAGTTTGCCCAAGAACTTTTGAAATTTTTTGTCGTACAACAGAACTTTCCCTCCAATAGTGAACATCTTACGCTTGATGTGACGGTCATGCCAAGCCTTCTGTCTTTCCTTTTGAACCGTCTGATGGAAATCCACCAGGAATCTCTCTTCCTCAAGATCTTCTATCTCATGGAGGTTTTTAGTGATTGAGTACTCATCTTTCATCTGTACTTTTGAAGCGATTAATAGACTTGGTATGATAAATTCAGCAGGTACCACTACCTCTCTCCTGTACACCAGCTAGAATGGAGTTTTATTGTGCAACCTTTTGACAGTTGTCCTGTATGCCCATAATGTTGCTGGTATCCTCTCATCCCATTCATTCCAATTGGCATTACATATCTTGGTTAGTCCTTTTTCTAAGATCTTGTTGAATGCTTCAATGGTTCCATTTGCTTGAGGGTGGTATGGGTTGTTCTTATGATGTTGCACCATACAAGTATCTAACAGAGACTTCATTGTTGTATTGATGAAGTGTGTACCTTGATCACTAGTTAGGCTTCTGGGGCAGCCAAATCTGCTAATGATATTTTCGAAAATAAACCTCACTGTTGTGTTTGCTGTGCAGTATTTTACTGGTGCTGCCTCTACCCATCTTGTGAGATAATCTGTTGCAGTTATTATGTACCTTACCTGTGAATGTCTTTCCATTGGTGCAATTGGCCCTACGAAATCAACGACCCATTTTTCAAATGGCTGAAGTGATCTTACAGGTTGCAGTGGTAACTCATCCCGGTGTGATGGACGTCTCGTTCTTTGGTAGAAATCACATTACTTTACATATGCTTTACTATCTTTATGAACTGTGGGCCACCATAACCATGCTTGTAATATTTTTCTTGTGGTGGGTTTTGCAACGACATGCCCCCCCACAACTCTGCAATGACACTCCCAAAAGATATCCTCTTTTTCATGGTCCATGACACATCTTCACAAGACATGGTCCAACCCCATTTTATATAGTCGTCCTGCTATCAGTTGATACTCTGCTTATTTTACAATCAAATGCCTTTTTTGAGTTGTGTATTATGTTGGGCACTATCCTGTGGCCAGATAGACTGCTATCTGCTCCAGATAGTCTGGGATGCTTCTACTCTGAAGATATCAACATCTGACAACGGATCATCAAGGGATCCCCCATTCTCTCCATTCTCCAACCTTGATAAATGGTCAGGACCCATGTTTAACCTCCCTAGTTTTACTATCACTTCGAAGGTGAACTCCTAGAACACTAGGAGCCATCTACAGATTATTCCTTCAAGCACAGGTTTGTTAACCAGGTATTTAAATATTGAATGGTATGTGAAGAATTTTAATGTACCTCCCAGTAGGTAATGACAAAAATTCTGAAGAGAATACACCATCGCAAGAGCTTCTCGTTCTATTTTTGTGTAGTTCCTTTCAGCAGTAGACAACTTCCTACTTGCAAAGTAGACTGTATGATCAACATAAGCTTCTCCTGGTTGAGCTAACACCACTCCTAATGCAATGCTGGAGGTGTCAATATGGACATGGAATTGTTTGTACCAGTTAGGATGAACCAAGATGGGTGCACTTGCTAACTTTTATTTCAATGTATAGAGGGCGTTAGTGCATTCGTCGCTTCACATGAATTGCTCTGACTTCCGCAACAAATTTTCCAATGGTGTTGTTATCTTTGCATAGTTGTGGATGAATCTTTTGTAGTAACCGATATGCCCGAGTAGTGATCTTAACTGTTTCACAGTTTCTTGTGCTTCTATGTTAACAATGACTGCTACTTTTGCTGGATCCACACAAACACCCTGCTTACAAACAACATGTCCTAGTAGCGTCCCAAAAGGTACTGCAAAGAAGCATTTCTTGAGGTTGAGGGAGATTTGGAGTTGTCTGCATCTGTCAAAAATTATTCTGAGTAAAGTTGCACGAATTTTCAGTAAATTGTAAATTGTCCAATCATCCATGTATACCTCAAGGAACTTATGGATATAGTCCTGAAATGCTGCTATCACTATTCGTGAAAACACCGCTGGCGCATTATTCAGTCCCAAGGGCATGACAGGGTATGAAAACAATCCCCATTCGATTGTGAAAGTGGTATTCTTCTTGTCTTCTTCTGCTATTCTCACTTGATGATATCCTGAGAATTCATCTGTGAATGAATAGGCTTTATTTATTGCCACATTGTCGAGAACCTCATCACTAAACAGAGTGGGAAATGGATCATGTATGCATGCATTGTTGAGGCTTCTATAATCCACACATACTCTAATATAGTATTTCTCCTTTTTTCTTTTTATTACAATGGGACTGACCTACTCTGCTTCCTCCACTGGAAAAATTAGCCCTGCTTTTAGCATTTTATGTATTTCTGCTTTGAATTTTTCCTTTACCCTTGGATTTAGGCAGTAAGGCCTATGATTCACTAGTCTTGCGTTGGTCTTTAAGACTATGCGCATTTCCACCATGTCCCCTTTTATTCCCTTTATCTCCGCTACTGAAGATGGGAATAAATCTTCATATTCCTGTAATAGGTCAAAAATTTCCTTGGTCGTTTCTGTATCCCAGTAGTCTCTGATGGACGCTATTTTGGGTTTCTCCATGCTTCCAATGTTTAGCTTTTTAGTCTTCAAGGGTAACAGGTGCAGTCCTTCTGTGGTTGGTTCCTCTTGTATATCCCACTCCCCCTCTTTCTCTTCAAAGTATAAGTGTCATAGATTCTCTAAATCGTCATCATCCATCTCACTATCTATCTATTTGCATGCTATTGATTCTTTAGTTTTCTTCTTTGAAAGCGGTATTTATTCATCTTCCTGAATCTTTGGGAAAAATAGTACCCTTCTGATAGCTTGGAGTACATCTATGATTGGTTCTGTTTCTCCCTGAAAAGAAAAACATTGCGTAAAAGTTTCCGTGACTACTCGCCAAGTGCTAGTTCCTCTCTTCTTTTCTTCCGTCAAGTACCAGGCTTGCGGAACAGTGTCTAGTGAATGTATGAAATTATGTATCCATAGAGATTGTGGATACCCTTTTCTCTTCCAGTTATACTCACAATTCCTTAAATGTTCTAGAGGGGTAGAATCCCCTTGATACTTTTCAATGAATTGTGGTCCCGAAGCTTCTTGGAATCTAGCTCTTAATGCTAGTGCAACATATCCCCATTGCGGAAGTGAGTTGCGATGGTTGACCCACCATGTTGCTGAAGTGGATTGTAGTGCTACATCCATAAGAAGGACTCTTTGTTCTATCGGTACTTTTTCCTCTATATTTGCAATAAATGTATTTACAACTTGCATATTTGATAGAGTCAGATATCCTCTTACTTTAGTTTCAATCCAGTTAACCCCTCGAATGTTAGCACACGTTCTAGTGTTGGTCTCATATCCTCCTTGTTTCCAATCAAGCTATTTCTGAGCCCAAATCTGAACTCTGAAAACTTCTATAGCTTATGGTTCCTCTTGCTGTTGGATTGATATAGTATTTTCTCTTCCTTGCCGTCATCTGGTAAAGGTGATCGAGAAGTTGAGCCTCCTCTCTGTTGTTAACAATTTCTGTATTTAGGGGTCCCTGATATGGGTCGAGTGGCTGAGTTACCCTGACCTCCCTGTCTTCAAATATCATCAATTCTTTTTTCAAGTCGATCACTGCATAATTCTCGAAGGCCCAATATATTCCCAACAAAGAAGGATAGAAATCCTTGTCCCCCATGATGTCTATCACCTCAAAATCTGTATATGTTTTCACTCCCATGACATCAACCTCGACCTCTTCTAGCCTTCCTATGGGTACAAAATACAATACCAATTTTCCATTTGGAGGTGTATTGGCGACTATGTCAACTTTGGCCTCCCTAGTGCTTCCCATGCCTTTCTAGGTAGAATGTTGACATCATATCCTAGATTGAGCATTGTGTATTTGATTTGAAATCCCGTGACTTGAGTATTCACACGGAATTCCTTTCCAGTTCTTCTCTTGTTTCTTTTTATCCTTCTTATGTATTTTTCGGTTGAATTTCTTGACTCTCCCGGTTCTGCATTTTCCTGCACCACCAACTCTAGATTTTGCTTTAGTTTTTCCAGCATTGGTGCATTGGTTACAATTTTCAGGAACAGTCAGAACCATTCCTCAATAATTGTACTTGTATGAGTCTACTTCTCTTTTTCGACAGTCGGCTGTGGAAGCTCAGTGCCTCTACTCCCCCCTATGTGCAAATATGTTTCCACTTCCTCCTTAAAATATTGCTTCTATCTATCCGGTCTGAAAGCGTTCCTTGGATATGTGAGCTTGATTAGCTTTACCGGTTCCATATTCTGTGCATCCTCCCCTGTTCTCTTTCCTCCCCAAGTTATTATGGCTACGCTTTGCATGGGCTGAGCTTCTACTATTCTTGGCTCTGCATTTACTAGATTCACACATCTTTGTCTAGCTCTTTCCTCCCATCTCTTAATCAGTTCTGGACAGTCTTCAATGGCATGTGTATTGACTCTGCACTGAGAGCACCATGGACTTCTTGGTAGCGGACATTCCCTTTCTACGTGCCCTTCTTGGTCATAGTTATAGCACCTTACTGGTCCTCTTCCTCCAGTTTTTTCGCATCTCATTCCTCCTCCTTGGCCCCTTGGAGTTTCATTCACCCTATAATATGATTTTTCCAATCGTTATGCCAATGCATCAAGGGCTCTACACTGATCTGTATTATTCGTTGTAGAAGCGCAAAATTCACAATATGTATTGTTTGTAATGTTGGAATATTTCTGAAATATTGTGTATAGTCGTGGAGGATTACCAATGCCTTTACATATTTCATAGTAGTCTATCATGGTATGATTATATTAAGTGGGGAGCCTTGGGAAGTGGGGTTGCGGTCGACATAATCCCTGAGTATTTCTTTGCGCTACTCCCCTAACTAGTGGAGCCCCTTGTGTCCCTGTTGCTAAAGCTCCTTCATTTTTCCCTCGCAACCTTGAGCATTATGTGGCCACATGTCCTTCCATCAGGCAATGGGTATCGACTAAATGTCATATCGGGTGAATGTATTTCAACTTCTCCCATAAACTGGCTATCTGATGTTGTACCCATAGTATGGAAGGGTCTTGTACTGCTGCTCCTCCTCTGAATTCTTGCGGATACCCCGCCATAGCTTCTATATTCATGGCTTGCTCCAGGGCCTCTTGTAAGGTATAAATATTCTACTGTGTTAGTGGAGTTCTTGTCAACGAGAGGAGTGCCTTAATAAACCAATCTCGTTGGTGGTTTGGGTTGATTGGGTAACTCAACTTCCCAATCGCATCCTTGAACCTTCTCATTAGGTCCCAAGCCATTTCTCCTTCCCGCTGTTTGATTTTCCACAACTCAGAAAATCCTTGTTGTTCTTTCGGAGGTAATTTAAATTCTTTGACATATTCTTTCTTCACATTATCTATTGTTGGGTTTGGATGAGCTTGTGACCATTTAATGAACCAGTGAAGAGCTATCTCTCTTAGATTTGTTTGGAACTCAATCAACTTAACTGCCTCTGGTGTCTGTCGAGCCCTCCATATTGCTTCATAGAGATCGTTACCCCTCCTCGAGAATTCTGGGTATTGGTTGAATGATCCTGCCATATTTCCTTGTATGGGGGGTACTAAAATAAAGCCTCTATTTCTTGGATGAGAGATTATTTTACTAGCACTGTATCTAGTAGATATCTTTACTGTAGACTTAACATTGTTCAACTTGCTAAACTCCCGTAACTTAAAAAAAAAATTATTTGGTGGCTGATAGATTACTAGGGGAAGGTTGGGACTAGCGCCACTTGAACTTTGGGGAATAGGATTACCTTGAGTTACAGGTGTTGGCCTCTCTCGAAATAGTTGCTCCATCGCAACATGAAACTCCACATGGGATGTCTCCTCGGGGTGTGCATCCTCCACATTGGACTTTTCTCCCCTTTCTCTTCGGTCTGGGCTCATATACACTTGCCTAACTTCTTTGATGGTCCCTCCTATTCCTTGGGATCCCATCTGCCTTCCGTTTCCACTTGTTGTGATATGAAATGGTCTAAGTGGCTATCCCACCAGCTTTGTAGTCCCCTCTCAGAGATACATGATACCATGATCTAACTCCTAAGTGAATTTTTAGGTCTCGACAATGGAACCATTTGTTGGTGAAAAAGGATCTCTATGGGCAAGACCCAGGTTTAGGATATAAGCCAACAAGGTTTCCTCAGTAGTCTAGCACAACACAGAATTTTTCACCCTACTCCAGAGAGCAAAGCGTATCACTTGAGGCGTGCCTTGACCTTACTAATATTAGGAGACAGATCATGTACAAGATGATTACAACCATGAAGCACAGTTAAGGAAACTTGGAAGCAAAAAATGTATCCAACCGCTCTGTATGGATTATCTCTCATCAAAGCATGTTCAGAATGTTGAATTAAAATTTAAAACTGGCCAGAAATTCATAGTAAGCAAATGACTAACAATCAACTCATAACATTATACCCAACAAAAACTAGATTTCATTATCAACATAAAAACAACATACATCACTCCGCAGAGTCTATTACAATGTGATTCATTACAATATAGTTCTAAAAAATCTCTCCTACGACTCTGCTCTCTCTCTCAGCCGTCTGTCACGCTGACTAACTAACTCTTCTACGCTGGCTGATTGCCCATTTTCTATTCCACCAGTGTGACTGTCAATCTTTCCTCTTTTCTTGCTCCACTGCTTGCTGCTTCTTCTTGATTACTGAGAGTTCTGTTAATTGTCCTTGTCTCCCATAGCTTCCATCTGCACTATTCTCTGCAACTATCATGCCACCTATCTTATGGATTTCCACAACCATGAAAGCTCCTTGTCTACCTTGATTGCGCTCCGCCACCTATTCTCCTCAACTCAAAACTATTTCTTTTTGAAAACAAAGGCCCCAACAGGCCCCGACCACACGCTATTGACTCGTCCCGAGTCAATATTTTCCTGTTTTTGCGGCTTCCATTGGTATTTCAGCTTCAGAGGCTGACCTGGTATTTTCTGCTTCTTCGCTCTGTCCAAACAAAGGCCCCAACACTCATTAACATACTTATATTTTCACTATGTATATGGTTCAAAAGAGAAGGAGTCAGAATGAGAATTTAAAAGAATTCATTCATCAGAAGAGTAAACACATCCATGAAAATATTACAAAATAAAGCATAGATAGTAATGATTTCTATTTTAAACTCATAAGATTAACATAAAGAAGCATGCATGTGATGAAAAAGGTAACATAACATTTAACTTGATGAAGTAACAAAGAAGAAGCAATGCTCAAAACCATAACACCAAAATCTGAAGAGTATAGCTGCAACATCCTTTGATTTCACTGAAAAAAGAGTTTGTACAATATCTCCACTGCAAATAACAACTACCCAACCTATAAAAAGGCTTTCTTTTTTAGTACATATAGAAAATAGGTAATATTCCACCTCATTGGGTCGAAATATGATCCAAAGCACTTCATAAATGCACCCTATGAGTCATTTCCTAGTTTCTAGGGAAGTTAGAAACCATTCCCTCAAATTTATCTAATAACTAGGAGTGTGTCTCCTTGATTAATTACATCATTCCTCCAAAAAGAGAGGAAAAAACAAACTCTCCTACAAAAAATACACCTCATGGGACAGCTAAACCTCGAATTTTGGAGTTTTTCTGGCTTGAAAACTATCCAAAGGAATCCAATGACAGAAGCGTTGCGCCTTCCAGCAGAAGCATTGCACCACTTTGGGGATGATTTTGAATTACTTTTAGGAATCCATTTGCAAATATGAGAGTTAGGCTAGGTATCCTTGTGTTTATTATTTCCATTTCACCCTTAAAAATGAGAAAATACCCACTGTAATATCTTCAAAAATTGAATCTCCCAACGTCTTTCCAGAAGCATCACACAGAGGTAAAAAAGGTGGTAGAAGCATGAAAAAAGAGATGTTTTTTTTCATTTTTCAATGGGAGGGTGAAATGTTGAGATGATGTCATACATGTGATGTACATGTGAAGATTCATCCAAACATGTATAGTTTTTTCCATTTAAGTACTCTGAGAAAAAGTGTCATTTTGTTGCGTGATGCTTTTGCAATGACCAAATTTCCAGAATTTCAAAAAAAAATTATGCAACAATAGGGATTAAGGACGGATCAACATCTCTCTAATAGTTTTTGCAAAATTGAGAGAGGTTTTTGTTATTTTGTATGTTATGAAAAAAAACCACCTCTATTTTTTCAAAATACTTTCCTATTTTCTCATAATCCAGGTTTGAACTTGATCACTAAAAATTTGCAGAAGTGTAGTGCACTCTCAACAGAAGCATCACACCTAATTTTAGAGGGAGCTTGGAGGCCTTCCCAGAGGCATGTTGGCCTGCCATTTGTATGGTTGGAAATATTAGTATTTCTTCTACAAAATGGATACATCAAGCACTACAAAACCCTGCTCCAAACTACTGAAAATTTGACTTGAAGACAACCTGTTCAAAAGTGCAGAAAATGACTTAGAGAAACTGTATTTTCTAAATTTATCTCAAATAATACCACCTCTGCATAAAATGAAGGAGGTTTTTGTTCTTTTACCTATTATTGACAAAAACCTCTTTCACGTTTGTAAAATTCATCTCCATTACTTCAGAAACTTATTTTGAAGAAAAATTGTCCCTGTGTGTAATGTAAACCCTAGCTTGATCAGAAAAATCTGAAAATGATACCATGGGTCTGAATTTGCTCAAACCTGGAATGATTACCTCCCTTATTATACTTTCTCTTCTCACCTTTCATGGTGTTTTTCAACAAGATAAAACCCTATCTAGATGTAGTGGGTAGGGAAGATGGATATTTAGGAAAATAGGGGATAGTGGTAGGGTGGTTTTAGGGGTAGAAATGGGATGGAAGGAAACTAGGAAAAAATACCTAAAAATTTGGGGAGGTAGGGTAATAATTTGGATTGACACTGAAAGTGAAATTTCTAGATATGGCCATGAGGAAGGCACCTAAAAGGTCTAAACACAAGGATTTCCTAGTTTTCCTCCAAAAATGTAGTGAAAATTAGGGTTTTAATGAAATTGATGGAAAGGAGGGTTGTGAGTGATAGGGAGTATTAGGATATGGTTTATGAACGCTTTATGAAGGTTATATATGGTTAGAGTAGGGTTTTATCAGTTGAAACAAGTAAAATATGAAAAACACCAAAAATGTAGTGGAGGTGACCTAATGAAGGAAACCACTCATTTGCTGATGAATTTTAACTTGAGAGAGGTATGGAGGGCATCCAATTACTTTTTAGGAGGTGTATGAAACCTTGTGAAGTGGTTTTTAACCTTGGATAAGTGATTTGAAGCTCACATTCCAAAAATGCAGCACCTCTAGAAGCTTAGCACAAGTAGTGTTGGCACAAATTTGCTTGATTTTCTTCAACTCTTGGCATATGTGGAGTATGGTGGTGAGAAAAGAGGAGCTCTATCAAAACAAAAAAGGATAAAATGAGTTGAGGAGATCACATTTTCCCTTTATAACATCATAAAGCATTTTTTTTGTCTTTTAGCGAAATGATGAACTTTGAAAAAACTTTTCTTTTTTGAACAATTTGCCAATGTAAAAAGCTTTGAGAGAAGAAATATGGTCTTGCTTTATTTTCCTACCTATGCTAATTCCCTTTTAATATAACTTGTATGGTAAAACTAACGTCTCGTTTTCCTTATTTATGATAGAATTTGGACATTTATGGTAGCAAAACAAAAGACACCTAGACACTAACCTAGGTGAAAGCATGGTGACTAACCTATGACTCTAGATGATAATGGATGAAATGGCCTTTGAAAAGATAATGACCATGAATAGAGTGGAGGGAGTATCATTTCATACCTAGAAATATTTAGTGAACAAAATTTTATTTGAAAACTGACTTGAAAATATAAAATTTTGACCTAGGACCACTACTATGTAAACCTGAAAAGAGTATTTTTTTTTCACTGAATATTTGACACTAGCAGATGGGATTTTTCCAACTTGAATATTAAGGATGCCCAAGGCCACCAAAGGGTTAGGCCATATATGCTTCACCTGGAAACCAATTGAAGAGAAATAAGAGTTTAGATAGCCATTCTTGGCCATTCTGAGTTCATTGGAACATGTTTTAGAACCATTTGAGCACTTTTAGATGGGTTTATAGCAAAGTGAAGCCTATGGGTGCTATGGAAAACCAGCGTGTTGAAATAGTTCTTGGAGGATTGTGAGATGGAGATGATCTTGTAGGGGTCTCCCAACCTCCATATGTTTACAGCAACAACCTTTGCAACAAAAACCTTTGTAGCAGTGATGTCATTATTTCTCATCTTTTTTCTTTATGTGTTTCAAAGGAAAATATTGTTTATGTACTTGCAGTGTTTTAGTACATGTTGATGCTATTTAAAATTAGAGTAAGGGATATTGATGCAAGATGCCCATGTGTTTATGATAGTTTCATTGCTTGACTATAGGTCAGTAAGTGCAAGGTAAAAGAAACTTTGTAGGAGTTGTTTCTTTGTAGGAGAAACTTACCATTTCAGTTCAGCACTTTGATGTACTCTTCATGTTGAAACCTTGAGCATAATGAGAATGAATCATGCCTTCAGAGCTTATTCAAGGAGATGTAGCCCAGGAGGGTTGAAATCCTTCAAAAATGGATTTTGTATTGTTGTTTTATGCATTTCCATTCAGTGTTTTATGATTTCATGTTTTAAACCGTAAGAAAGACATGTATAAGAAACTCTTGGAATAACTTGTTGTTTAGTACAAATATTATGCACATAAGAAGAAAGCATGTTTATATTCTGAAGGGGAACATAGAAGAGCATTTACAAATACACCTCCATTCAGATCAATCGTGCACATGACTTTGACTCTGCAACTGTTGATACACCTCCTTGAATTCCCCATCCTCTGAATATGCATCTATGTATGCATCATGGTTGAATGTCTCCATGCGAATAAGAGTCCCCAAATTTGTAATATTTTATGTGGGTGGAATTGAAATCATGTTGTTCAACTATTTGTGCTCCCCTTGTTATACTTGATCACTGAATGAAACTGTTGTAAAAACCCTATCCACTTGTAATGCTTGGTTTGTTGTAGCTTAGTCTGGGCCTCCAAGTACTGTAACAACTGGTGATCTGTGTGGATTACCATCTTATTTCCCATCATATAGTGATTCCACTTCCTCAAATCTTCCACCATGGCATATATCTCCATGTCATAAGTAGGGTAGTTAATAACTTCCCCATGAAAAACTTCAGAATGGTAACATACATGCCTTCCTCCCTACATCAATACAACTCCCACAACATACCCACTCACATCTGTCTCCACTTCGAAAGGCCACTACAAGTTTGGTAATTCCACAACTTGTGATTGACTAATATTCTTCTTTAACTCCTCGAAAGCCCTTTACTGACCTTTTCCCCATTAGAAAATCTTGGTACTTGATGTTATGGCGTGGAGCGTTGTTGCTATCACTGAAAACGAGACTATGAATTTCCTCGGGTACTTTTCTTCCCCAATGAAACTCCTGACCTCAAAAACAATAGTAGGCACAACCATTTCATGATGGCCTCCATATTGGAAGGATTTATCTTCAACTATCCTCCACAAATCACATACCCCATATACACCAAAGAATACTTAACAAAATTTCACTTCTTCAGATTTTCTAGCATTTGGTGCTTCTTCAATGTTTCCAGCACCTCCATCAAATGTGACATACACTTCTCCCACATAGAAATATATATTTTGGTTTTTAAGCTCATGCGGTTGTCAGTTATTGAAGAGTGTTACACAGCATTTTGTCACCGTCCCTACAATACCTCATCCCGTACATTGGAGGACTATTCTCATGATCTGTGAACAATAAAATGTCCTAAAACCACATTCATGGAATACTCTTGAATAAGGACAAACATTCTCTTGAAGAACATTTCCTCTGAAAAACCTTAAAAATAGATTTTTTAGCCTTGGCGCGACTATCTAGTTCATCCCTCATGCCAATGGGGGGAATCCACACTAGAGGGCGCGCCAACTGGTGCTCTGTCCCTGTGTTTCACTCGCACCAAGCTTATTAAGGGATGTTTTTTAAAAATAAATGGCAAAAGTTTGATTCTAAAAAACTCCTGAATGAATCATCAAAATGAGTTGAGTGGTTTGGCTCTGGATCTCCATGTATAGGAAGTGGTTTTCCACCTATCATGGAACCTTCCTAAGAGATAGGGCCTATCCCATGATTATAGGGATCCCAACTTCCTTTCCTCCATCTATAAAAGCTTGCCCTCTCCATTAGCAAGCTAGTTGAACTTGTAGGAAGGAAACTATAGATGGGAAACTATTGAGAGCTAAGCCAAAGAGAATCATGTAAGAGAGAGAGCTTCGTCCAGATTCCTGACAAGCTTTGGTGAGACACGCTCCGCTGCAAGCCCCGCCGAAGGAAGATCATAGTGTCAGAGCATTTGGTTGTAATCTCCCTTTTGTCATTTATAATATAAGCAACTTTGATTTTGGTTCCATTCATGTGTTCATTTCTTTACGTAATGCAATGAATTATATCATCTCTGACTGATATATAGTTGCATGCTTTAGATTTTACGTTGTATGTCGTTGTTTCCTTGTATGTGTATAGGTGTTCGGACGCGTCGAATGGAAGGATTGTGACCTATCAAGCGAGGGACAGGAAACACCATGTTTTCTCCAACGACAACTGCGTGGTATTTGAGGTAGGCTACTCATCGCGATCTTTGTCTTTTTGTAACTAGGAACCAACATCATTGCGTGATTTGATTGTTGCTAGACCCGATCTGGGCTAGTGGGATCACCTCTATCTGCAGAGGGGATTTACCTTTTCAACAAATTGGCGACTCCGTTGGGGAGTCAATTGGAGTTAGTCTTTCTTATTTTGGTTGTTTTTGGCTTTTGATTGATTTTTTTGCTCTTCTGGTTCACCTCCCTTGGTGTCAAACCCCTGTTCAACCCCTAGAAGACTTGATCCAGTCTATGTTTGTCCTTTTTCATCTTTTTCCCATAGTAAACTTGATTGGCGCGGTTTATCTCTTGACAGTCGCGCCAACTTGCACTTGTTGCTAGTTAGGCCCTCGTGCCAATGCTTTTTTGGTGCAGATAACAGCCAAATAGACGCGCCAACTCTGTTTGGTGTCACGGTTTGCTTGCTTTTGGGCTCTCTGAGCTTGAATTTTGGTCCTGGTGTCATTTTTCTGATTGATTGAGTGCCTTGAAGTCATTTTTTACTGTGTTTGGCCTTTTTCCTCCGGTTGTTTGCCCTTTACTATCAGTTTTTCATTCTAGCCCTAGGGCTTCTAGGTGCTTTAGTGTGCTGAGCATCCCGTGGGAGTTTTGGGTCCTTGCTTTCCCAGTCAATTTCATTTTTTCTTCTTTGCATTCGTTTTGTTGGATTCCATTGTATCATTGCGTTAGTTTAGTGATTGTTCTCTCTTTCATTCAAGTTTCACTTTGTGTCACTCCAAGCCTAGATTACACGGTTTGTGTGAGTCTTTTTCAAGATTCTTCTTCACTTTGAGGGATTTCGTCATCAGTTTGGGTCTTGATTGCGTGCGTTTTTTTGAGTGAACTTGTTTGTTTCATCTCTCTCACTGTCATTTCTCGAATTGGTGTTCTAATTAGTTTTTTCATTCATTTAGTGCATTTGCTCTAAAATATTGAAAAATACAAAAACAAATTTCTTTTCATTTTGATTAGTCTAGTGAAAATTGAAATCTCTTTCGCATTACTAGTGTTATATAACTCTAAGAGAGAAGTTTTCTAGTTTCAATAGCTTGCATTAGAGACAGTAGTGGATGTTTTTGTGCTCATTTTGTTGTTATTTGAAAAGCTCTCAACTCTTCCGTAGATAGCTCTTCATTGAAAAAAGTGATATTTTGTGGCATGTGGTGTGCATTTAGAGGTTTTATGAGATCCAACATTCGATAGGGCCTGAAATTGAAACGTAAATTGAAGATCAACTTTAAAATTTATTCAATCAACCTAAGGAAACATTGAAACCTAACATTCACATTTTAGTGGTCTAGGTTAGAGATGTGTTCCGATGTCTTTAAAACTAGCAGTTGTCGCTCACCATCTGGTTACAGATAGCACTAGTATGGACTTGTGCTCCCCATACCATCGCGTATATAAAGGGAGACCCCATTAGGTTGCAATCCTTTATCCTTAGGAAGCAGAGTCTGCTGCCTTTTACCCATGATACACCTCACACAGCATTCGGGGAGATTACCTGCACGTACGTCAAGTCCTTGGTTGATTTCTCTTTAATTTTTTACCAAGGTGTATATGGTAGTTCACGGAGATCCGGTACACCCATTTGCCTAGATTACCAGAGAAATCATTTTGATCTTTACTGACTCACTAAATTTGAAAAGATCATCAAGCACTTGTCCTTTCACACTTGTTTCCAAATTGAAAGTGATAGATTCATCTTTTACTCATTTCTTGACTCTTAAAATATGAAACGGTAGAGTTTTGTTTCAATGTTTTAAAAATTAACTGCCCACGAAATATTCCTGGTTAAAGTTAGTTTCCTTAGGGTGTTGTTCTAAATTTGTTTCTAATGGCAATGTTTCCAGAGTTCACTAACCCATGAATCCCTTCCTATGGGAATCTTGGTCCTTTTCCTAATTTTGGGAATGTTGGTTCTCCTTGTATGGCAACGTTGTCCCTACCTGGTTTAACTGTTGGATTGCCTGTATGGTTATTTTCAACCTCGGTGGTCCCGGGTGTTCCGTCCACCGTACCATCCACTCCTCCACCTAAGTAACGCCATGTTGATTCAAAGGTGGACCTCTCCCCTTCTTCACCTGTTTATTTTTCCTCATCTTCTACTTCGTGTGGTGAAATTTTGGATTCTAGTACCTAGGTGGCTAAGAAGAAGAAGAAGAAGTCAGATAAGCGAGAGGCTAATTCTGCAGCTGTTGCTTCTAAAACACCTACTATCGATAAACCTTCCAACCCTTCGCAGAATGTTAAGTTCCATTGCATGTTGTGCACAGGAGACCATCTTCTTTGAGACTGCCCTGGCATTCCCAAGGTGCTCAAAGTGTGGTCCAACGGTCGTCCACTGTTGCCTTTGGGTTCCGGGAGTCAGGTTGGGGGCACGTCTTCAGCTAGTGCTGGTAAAGCTCTTAAGATTCAGGGTAAGCTCACCAATCCCTATAAGTTGTGTGAAGGGCATCATGCCATTCACCTTCGTCCATATATGGATGAAGCCAAGAGAGTTTTGGACAACTCGACTATTTCTGCACCATGCCTTCCGACTGGTTACAAATAGATTTCTTTAAGTCCTTCACCAGTTGATTCAACAATCAGTCAAGAATCATCCTTGCCTGATCCTGCTCCCCCAGAAATTCATCATCATGAATCCATCCCTGACCAACCATTGGTCATGGGATCGGTTGAGCTAGCCCCATCTGCGATGCACCAGGTCTTTTTCATTGAGAGTGGCTCTCACATCCCTCAGGTTCTTCTTGTTTCTTAAGATTCGTCAGACTTGGAGAAAGATTCTCCTATCCCCATACCTCAAGAAGCTGCTCCTCCCCCTCCCGTGATGGAGGTCCCAGAGGATACCCTTCCTGACTCCGTGATGGAGGTTGTGGAGGATGCTCCTTCTTCTCCCGTAACACTAGGGGAAGACCATTTCGGTTCAATGGTAGCCCCTACAAGTAGTTTGGTCGCTTCCTTCGATTGGGGTCGATTCGCAGGTTATCGCCTTCCTTATTATTTTCCCTTTCAGATCACGGTACAGGCCTCCCATTTGGTTGTGCCCAAAACTATTATAGATGAAGGCGCGTCTGTTAGTATTTTTTCTTCAACTACTTGGCAAGCTTTTGGTTCACCGTCGCTTGTGCCTGTTACGCAGAATATGTTGGCATTTGACAGAGGAACTAGTCAACCGTTAGGGATCCTTCAGAAGTTGCTTGTTACTTTGGGAGGGAAAACAGTCCATATGGACGTGATGGTTTTTACTGGCCCCTTGGACTTTAATTTACTCCTGGGCTGTGATTATACTTATACCATGGGAGCGCTTGTCTCCTCCCTCTTTCGTGTGATGTGTTTTCCACACCAAGGTAGGATTGTGACCATCGATCAACTTGCGTTCTTTGGTCCGAATGTGGCAGCTAGTCCACCATCATCCCTGCCAGATCTTTATCCACCAGTTGTGTCATCCCTGCCGCATGTCAATTATGTGGCTACCTGTCCTGTGCCTGTATTCAGTGATAGTGCCATTGTACATCATGTGCTGGGGGCATTGGGTCCAGACTTCCAAGATGTTTTCCTTCCATCGGACGGGCAACTCTTGGAAGCCATGACTTCTTAATCATCATGATGAGTTGTCTTCAGAGCAGAGTTCATTTTATTGTGTCAAGCTCCTTAAAAAATGAAACAAGCTCGTCAGAGCATAGTTCATTTTCTTGTGTCAAGCTCCTTAAAAAATGAAACAAGGTCTTCGGAGCATAGTTCATTTCCTTGGGTCAAGCTCGTTAAAAAATGAAACAAGGTGTCCTGAGGATAATTCATATTATATGTCAACCTCATTAAAAAATGAATTAGCTATGAGGATAGTTCTTTTAATGTGTCAACCTCGTTAAAACAATGAAACACTTTCCTATTCAATTCGAGTCTTTGATTAGATCTCGTAAAATCCTAGTCGTGTCTTTCTCTTGATCTCGTAACTTGAAACTTCAGTCCATCTGCCTTTCATATGGATTGAAGTTTGGGGGGCATGTACCTCGAATTGATTCACCATGTTGGGGGCATGCTTAACTTTTTCAAGCATAGTTTGTTTCCATTTCAAGCTTGTGTAAAAATGAAACCGGTTTCAAGCATAGTTTATCTTTGTTTCAAGCTTGTGTAAAAATGAAACCGTTCCCATTTTATCTCTTGTGATTACCATTTTATCAGCCTGTTTTTGCCAGATGAGCCTTGGTTTTCTCACTCCACCGTCACTATCTGCTTGGCCGATCATATGCCTTCACTTGGTTGTTTTACCCATTCCTGAGGAACCGCTATGATGAGTGGTCTTGTTAGCCAACCTCTTGACCTTTATTTGTTCATAGTAGTTCCACCATTACTGGAACCAATAGCTACCCTTAATACCACTCATTCCTCTAGGAGGAGTCATCTTTTAGCTCTTTTCTGACTCTCAAAAACTGAAAAGGTTGTCGAGACTCTTGTCATTTTGAACTTGTTAAATTGGCTGTGAAACGACATCTACCTAGTATAAGTTTACCCCTTTTTTGGGCTAGGATAGATTATTTACAAAAAAGGAATACCCTATCCTATCACAACTAGGAGGTTCTCTGAGAAATAGTTTCTTACCTTTTCGGATCTGAGGAACTATCTACGAAAAGGGACTGCTGGAGTTTTCTTTTCTGCCTTCTTTTCAAACTCTCTAAACATGAAAAGATGTCGATTTCTTCCTTTGTCAGACTCATTAAAACTGATGACATCAGAATCCGTTGTAATGACGTTACTCGATTTCCTCCTTCCTAGGGCTCGTAAAATGTACTAGGTTGGATTTGTCCGAAGGACAAACTTATATGACAAGCATATGGTATCCTCTTCAAGCTTGTGTAAAAATAAAGAGGTACTCGCCAGAAATGGTGGGGGAAAATGGAACCAGTATCACCGTCATGTTGGTAGTATGTTTCTCTTGAGCTTGGCACTTGTTTGCATTCGTGTCGGGTTGGGGACATCTCATCTCGTTCTCTGCTTGCCTCCATGGGTTTGGGTAATCTCTTTTGACCGCTCATCTGCTCTTTGCCACGTCATCATGACCTCAGATCCTTTGATGTCAAATACTGCCAAATCCAGTATCGTGTTGCCAATATGTTCAAAAGAAATTGGCCTTTTCAGTTTTCAACCTCCCTCTGATTCTCTACTGATCTTGATTCGCAAACATCATGTTCCTCTGTCTCGTGTCGATGATGTGGGACACTATGGCCCGTCTTCGATCAAGGTCATTTCCTGTCGACTTCAGCTCATTATCTAGGAAGCTGATCTAGAGACTCCCTTCAGGTACCTTGGAGCCTGCATGCCTCAATGGCAGGTTCTTCGCATTCAACGCAAGGTTTTTATTATTTGCCTTTGATCGGATGATTCTGCGGGTGCTTGACACCAGCTTACTATTCACATTCCGTGGATTGTACCTATAGTACCTTAAGGGCCATCCTCGTTATTGTGGTTCCTCTCGCATTTGTTAACAACTTTCATTATTGGTTGGTAATCAGACGATGTTCTGACATGTTCGACTTCAGCTCACTTATTCACATGCTTGAACTTGTACTCTGTTTGGGTCGAGATGGAGTGCAAGACCCTGGATTTTGTCTGATGAAATCCAGGCTGTGGATTCTTTGTGGATTATCATGATCAGTTACATGACTCATTTTATTGGATGGCTGCAACCATACCTGAGTCTAATTGTTGATCCTTCTTTAATGGATGGCTGTGTCCATACCTTGGATCCCGGTTATTGTACACTCTATTATGGATGGATGCGCCCATGCCACATATCATGTATCAGAGATATCAGTTGTACTTGTATTTGCAGGTCTTCCAACGACAATGATTGCGGTTGGGCGCGTTCTCATAAATCAAACCTCCCTCTCTCTCAGACCTCATGCTTTAGGGGGCATCTGTTACATGGCATTTTGTCACTGTCCCTGCAATCCCTCATCCCGTACATTGGAGGACTATTCCCATGACCTGTGAACAGTAAAATGTCCTGAAACCACCTTCATGGCATCCTCTTTCATAAGGACAAACATTCTCCTGAAAAAAAATTCCTCTGAAAAACCTTAAAAATAGATGTTTTAGCCTTGGCGCGACTAGCCAGTTCATCCCTCGCGCCAATGGGGGAAATCCACACTAGAGGGCGCACCAAATGGTGCTCTGTCCCTGTGTTTCACTCGCACCAAGCTTATTAAGGGATGTTTTTTAAAAATAAATGGCGTAAGTTTGATTCTAACAAACTCCTGAATGAATCATCAAAAGGAGTTTAGTGGTTTGGCTCCGGATCTCCATGTATAGGAAGTGGTTTGCCACCTATCATGGAAACTTCCTAAGAGATAGGGCCTATCCCATGATTATAGGGATCCCAACTTCCTTTCCTCCATCTATAAAAGCTTTCCCTCTCCATTAGCAAGCTAGCTGAACTTGTAGGAAGGAAACTATAGCTGGGAAATTATTGAGAGCTAAGCCGAAGAGAATCCTATAAGAGAGAGAGCTTTTTCCAGATTCCCAACAGGCTTTGCTGAGACACGCTCTGCTGCAAGCCCCACTGAAGGAAGATCATAGCGTCATATCATTTGGTTGTAATCTCGATTTTGTCATTTATAATATAAGTGACTCTGATTTTGGTTCCATTCATTTGTTCATTTATTTACGTAATGCAATGAATTATATCCTCTCTGACTGATATATAGTTACATGCTTTAGATTTTATGTTGTATGTCGTTGTTTCCCTACATGTGTACATGTGTTCAAACGTGTCGAATGGAAGGATTGTGATCTGTCAAGTGAGGGGCGGGAAACACCATCTTTTCTCCAACGACAACTGCGTGGGATTTTAGGTAGGCTACTCATCGTGATATTTGTCTTTTTTTAAGTATGAACCAACGTCATTGCATGACTTGATTGTTGCTAGACTCGATCTGGGTTAGTGGGATTGCCTCTGTCCGCAGAGGGGATTTACCTCTTCAACAAAGAGCTTCCCAGATTATCCACAATATTTAGGATCATTTTTCGACGTTTCAAATCCAACGGGGATCCATCTTCAGGACATTTGAATGAAGGATTGAAAGAAGGGTTTTAGGCCATTAATAGTGAAAAAGAATATAAAAAGAGCCAACCAAAGTTATTTATTTTTATTTTATATATATATTTTTTATTTTATTGTTTTAATATTTTTAATTAATTTCAAACAATATATTTTTATTTTATTCTATATATTTTTTATTTTATTGTTTAATATTTTTAATTAATTCCAAAATAATAGGAAATATATAAAAGGTTGCAATATTGTTAGGTCCCTATATTACTAGTATAGTCCCTTATTATTGTTAGTGTAACCCCCTTATTGTTATTATTATACCCCTGTAACCCCCATATTGTTATTATTGTGCCCTTAAATTATTATTGTTAGGTCGGCTAGGATCACATTGTGGACCCATGGACTCCTATATATAGAAAGGAGGTTTTGTAATTTGTATCATCCAAGAATTGTTCATTCATGTAATGTATTGTAGGTTGCCCCCTCGAAGTGGATTATTTCTAAGGTGTTGATATCTATTTTATTCTATTTTTGGAGCTGGTTTCACAACATTTGGTATCAGAGCTTTGGATTCTAGGGTTTTGTTTCTCCAAACACGTCATCGTGGAATTTTCGCTATAAATTTGTTTCTACGAAGGTTCAGAAGCTGAAATTTTTAGAGTGCGAAGAAAACATCCTGAGGAACATTGTCGCAAAATTTTAGAGCTTGGTTCACAATATTGTCGGAGATATGATCTATCGAAGTTAGGGATTTTTGCAGGCTCCTGAATTTCACTTAAAACGGTCATTACGGAATGTTTACTATAAATTTTTTTGTACGAAGGTTTAGAAGTTGAAATTTTTAAAGCGCGAAGATGAAATCTAGAGGAACATTTTTGAAAAATTTCAGAGCTTGGTTCGCAATATTGTCGGAGATGTGATCTGTGGAAGTTAGGTCTTTTTTAGGCTCCTGAATTTCATCTCAAAGAGAGGATCGTGGGAAAATCTTCATAACTCTCTCTCTGAGCATCGGATTGGAATTTTGTAAAAAGTGATTGGAATCACACAGACCATAGTTTCCTGTCTATATATTTCAGAGCCAAAGGAGAAGACAGTGACATGTGGCAAGTCATACAATTTTTCTCTACTGAACCAGTCCATAATTAGGTCATTGTGGGAGATTGGACATAACTTTGTCTTGAATAATCCAAATCAAGTCAGACCTGTGGCATTTGAAAGAAGCTTTAGAGGAATAATATAGGGCCAAATTGAAGATATTGAGGATCTGCAAGTATAGAGATAAGTGAATTTCAATATCATGCTCCTCAAAAGCAAGTAAAAGGTGTTTATTTTTTTTCCGAATTGCATAAGTCTTGTTTGAAGAATAAAGTTGAATTGATTCCAAGGGCATATTATAGAATAGATATCAGTATTGGATTCTCAAATGGCCCCTAAAAATAATTTAACCCCCATTAAGCCTTTAGAAGGCTCTACTCTGCCTCATGAAGATGAAGAATGACAACATGACATATCAAAATTACAAGAGCAAGTGCAACAAATTTCTCTCTCGCAAAAAGCAACAAAAAATGACATGGAAGTTTTGAAGAAAGGCGTGGGATTTAAGATGGATGGTTTGAAGAATGGCATGGAAGCTAAGATGGATGGAATGGAAGCTGGCATGAAACCTAAGATGGATGACATGGAAGCTAAGATGAAAAACATGAAGAATGATCTAAAATCAGACATGGAAGGTTTGACAAAGTTGATACAAGAAATGTTTTCTAAGGGTGAAAAGATAGTAGAAAATCATGATGAGAACAAAATAGATGTTAATTGTGATTTCATAAACTCTAATGTTGGCGGGAAGAACCACCATATTCCAAAGATGGATATGAGGAAGTTTGATGGAAAGGATCCTGTAACATGGATACTACAGATGGAGCAATATTTTGATCTCCATAACGTGCAAAACACACAAAAGGTATGCATTGCAAATTTACATTTAGAAAAAAATACATTTCTATGGTATCGATGGCTTTTCTCCCATAAAAAAATTGTCACTTGGTCAATTTTTATGGAGGAAATGATAGCACATTATGAGGATACAAAGAGAAACACCTTCTTTAGCCAATTGATAAATCTCAAACAAAAGGGTTTAGTGGGGCAGCACATTGAAGACTTCCAAAAATTGAATATAAGGGTAACTGATATTCCAGAGGAACACAGGATTGATCTCTTCATAGGCACTTTAAAGGATAACATCCAACATGAAGTTCGCGTTTTGGAACCTGATTCATTGGAGAAGGCATTCGGGTTGGCAAGAAAAGTTGAATGTAAAATTATGGAGACAAGGAAGCCTACCACTCAATTCTATAAAGAAGGAAGTGTTGCTACACCTAGATTTCCACAACCTACAAGGTTGACACCACAACAATTGGAAGAAAAAAAAGCAAAAGGGCTTTGCTACAGTTGTGATAGCAAATACACTAAAGGTCATAAGTGTGCTGAGAAGAAATTATTTTACATAGATTGTGAAGAGGAAGAAGAAAATGAACAAGAAGAGGATATACACCAGGAACCAGCCCTAGAAAAGGAAGAAATGAGTCCGACCATATCGTGTAATGCATTGGCAGGAATTACCACTCCTCAAACTCTCAAGATAGAAGGACATATCAAGAAGAAAAAGGTAATAGTGTTGATTGATTCAGGTAGCACCCATTATTTTATTCATTGTAAGGTAGCCAAGGAATTGAATTGTTTCCTATACCCAGCACCAGAATGTCAAGTGATGGTTGCAAATGGAGGAACTATAAATTTCTCTGGAAAATGCCATAATATCAAGCTAACCATGGAGGAATATGTATTGAATATTCCAATGCTTTCCATTCCTATGGGGGGTGCTGATGTTGTACTAGGAGTACAATGGTTACAATCTTTGGGGACGGTAACTTTTACTTTTCAAGAACACTTCTTGAAATTTTTTTCAGAAGGAAAGGAAATAAAATTATAGGGTATTGCAGGGAAGAAAGGAAGGATAATAAGCTCTAATGTCATGACAAAGCTTCTAAAGAAAGAACAACGAGGCGTAATTGCACAATTATGCTCACTAGAAGTTCCAACATCAAAATCATCTATTTCTGCAGATCTCCAAAGAGTCTTGGACAATCATTACATGGTGTTTGAAACTCACAAATAACTCCCATCTATTCGTGATCATGATCATGCTATTCATTTGATTCCAGGAAGTGTTCCTCCAAACATCAGGCCTTATAGATATCCCTACTTCCAAAAGAGTGAAATTGAACGTATGATTGCAGAAATGTTAGAGGCGGGTATAATTCAACCTAGTCAGAGTTCTTTCTCTGCTCCTGTAGTATTGGTACACAAGAAGGATGGATCATGGTGAATGTGTCCGGATTATAGGGAGCTCAATAAGCTCACCATTAAAGATGAATTTCCCATTCCTGTGATTGATGAATTATTGGATGAATTACATGGAGCAATTTATTTTACCAAGTTGGATCTTCGTTCAGGATATCATCAAATTAGAATGAAGACTGAAGATATTCCAAAAACATCATTTCAAACTCATGAGGGTCATTATGAATTTTTTGGTCATGCCTTTTGGCCTTACCAATGCAGCTTCTACATTTCAAGGGTTGATGAATTCCATTTTCAAACCCTTCCTTAGAAAATTTGTGCTAGTATTTTTTGATGATATACTAATCTACAGCAGGTCTTGGAAGGATCATGTTGAACATGTTGACAGGGTGCTCAAACTATTACGGGAGAAACAATTATATGCAAAAAAATCCAAATGTTTCTTTGGAGTACAAGAGGTGGAATATCTGGGTCATATTGTATCTCACGAGGGTGTTAAAGTAGATCCTAACAAAATTAAAGCCATTAAGGAATGGAAAGTCCCCACAACCATAAAGAAGTTGCGAGGATTTCTTGGGTTAACAGGGTATTATCGCAAGTTTGTTAAGAATTATGGGAGAATAGCAGCACCTCTAACAACATTATTGAAGAAAGATGCATTTTCATGGACTCCTGAAGCAGCTAAGGCCTTTGAACATCTTAAAGAGGCAATGTGCCTAGCACCGGTCTTAGCTATGCCAGACTTCACAAAAACCTTTATTGTGGAATGTGATGCCTCAGGAAATGGAATTGGTGTTGTTTTAATGCAAGAAGGAAGACCCATTGCTTTTGAAAGTCGTCCAATCAAAGGGAAGTATTAACAATATCCTATTTATGAGAAGGAAATGTTAGCAATACTATATGCACTAAAGAAATGGCGAACTTACCTAATGGGAAGACACTTCATGGTAAAAAATGATCATGATAGTCTTAAAAAAATTTTGGAACAAATATTATCTTCAGAAGAGCAACAAAAATGGGTCACAAAGATGTTGGGTTATGAATTTGAAATCATCTACAAAAAAGGGAAGCTAAATTTTGTTGCAGATGCACTCTCAAGAAAGAATGAAGAGGTGGAAGCATTGCTTTGTGCAGCAAGATCCTAGTACATCTGATACATTTAGTTGGAAAAATGTTTCCTTATGGTACAAAGATCGCTTATATATTTGTAAGAATTCCAAACTAAAACAAAAGATTCTTTTGGAATTACACACTTCTCCTTTAGGAGGACACTCGGGATTTTTAAAAACTTACCATAGGGTGAAGAAAGAATTTTTTTTGGGATGGCCTTAAATCTGATATTCAAAAGTTTGTGGCAGAATTTTTGGTTTGCTAGCAGAATAAAGTTGAGACAATTAAGACCCCGGGTCTTCTACAACCTTTATCCATTCCAAGTCAATGTTGGGAGGAGATTTCAATGGATTTTATCACAGGTTTACCTATGTCTGAAGGAAAGAGTGTCATCATGGTGGTAGTTGATAGACTTAACATGTATACACACTTTTGTGCATTTTCTTATCCATTTAAAGCAAGTACAGTTGCTACTACATTTATGGACACAATTCAAAAGCTACATGGAAACCCAAGGGTTATTGTGAGCGACAGAGATCCCATTTTTATTGGAAATTTTTGGACGGAGTTATTTTCTTGATTGGGTACTCAATTAGCTCAGAGCTCATCTTATCATCCTCAATCCAATGGTCACTCTGAGATAGTAAATAAATGTTTGGAAGGATATCTTCGTTGTTTTGTATCTGATAAACAAACACAATGGGTCAAGTGGTTACCTCTCGCTGAATGGTGGTATAACACTTCCTTCCATACTGCAACAAAAATGACCCCATTCACCATCCATCACATCATATTTAAGAGAAAATTTGAAGGTTCAAGCAGTTGAATATCACATCGAGCATCAACAAGAAGTTCTCCAACTCTTAATGGATAACCTGAATTTGGCACACAATCGAATGAAACAATAGGGAGATCAACATCGTAATGAGAGAATTTTTGATGTAGGAGACTGTGTATTTTTACGGCTACAACCATACAAACAAATTTCCCTCAAGCAGGCTAAGAAGGATAATAGATTATCGCCAAAGTACTATGGTCCTTACAAGGTGTTGCAAAATATTGGTACTATGGCATACAAATTGGAGCTTCCTACTTCTTCATGAGTGCATCCATTTTTCCATGTTTTCCTGCTTAAATAAAGTTATAGGTGAAAATCTTCCAGTTCAAACATTATTGCCATAAATTTATGAGGAAGGAAAAATTTTATTGGAACCTGAAGCAGTCACGGAAACAAGAACTCGATAGCTACAAAATCGATCAATTTAAGAGTATCTCATCAAGTGGAAGAACTTACTCACTGAAGATTCTACATTGGAGGATGAGAAGTTTATACAAAAGCACCCAGAGCTACTCAAGTGTTGAGGACAACACTTTTTTGAAGGAGAGGGGCATGTTAGGTCCCTATATTACTAGTATAGTCCCTTATTATTGTTAGTGTAACCCCCTTATTGTTATTATTGTACCCCTATAGCCCCCATATTGTTATTATTGTGCCCTTAAATTATTATTGTTAGGTTGGATAGGATTACATTGTGGCCCCATGGACTCCTATATATAGAAAGGAGGTTTTGTATTTTGTATCATCCAAGAATTGTTCATTCATGTAATGTATTGGAGGTTTCCCCCTCGAAGTGGCTTATTTCTAAGGCATTGATATCTATTTTCTTCTATTTTTGGAGCTGGTTTCACAGCAAATACATCCTTCATTAATCTCATAAATGTAGTTGGTGCATTACATAGTCCAAATGGCATGAATAACCACTCATACAAACCTTGTATGGTTTTGAAGGCGGTTTTCTAGGTATTTTCTTATTTGAATCGAACTTGGTGATATCCAGAATTCAAGTCCAACTTCGTGAAGTATTTTTCTTGCTTCAACTGATCCAATAAATCATATATCTTGGGTAGCAACATATGTTCTTGATCGTGATTTTGTTCAATGCCCCGTAATATATACACATCTGCCAAGTCCCATCCTTCTTCGACACAATGATGATGGGTGACCCACATGATGATGTACTTGGTCGAATGATACCCTATTCTAGAAACTGATACAATTATTTCTTCATGTCACTTTCTTCTATAAAAAACTTCCTATACAACCCAATATTTGGCAATGGGGAGTTTGGAGATAACTAGATCTCATGTTCCACTTCTCTCGTAGGTGGTAACCCTTTAGGCTCTCGAAACACATCCTTGTATGCCTATAAAAACTCCTCCAATTTTTGTTTTTGTTTCTTAATACACCCCTCTAGGGATGCCTTACCTCTTATTGAATCCTCTCCAAAATGAATTTCTCTTAAAAACAATAAAATGTACTTCCAGCTGGAACTAATTAATCTCTTGGCTTGCTCGGTGTTGGGCTGAGGAGAAGGTACATTTCATCCCATCTTTACCACAATTTTTTTATGTAATTTTATGAATTCTCCCCTCATCTCAGCAATAAAGTAAAGGTAAATAATGTAAAGCCAAGGAATAATGAACTGATGATAAAAGGAACATTTAACAACGTAAAAACTGACTTGTTATATCTTTATTGATGGGCAAGCAAAGTAGTTAAACTGTTGATGACCAAAAGACATCTTACAAGGGAGGAAAACAGGATCATAATGGCTCCTATGGACTGGTGGGAGATGGAAAGGCACATTCACGTTTGGAGGACTCAAACGACAGCCATGAAGCAGCAGGGTCCTGTATGGAAATGATCCGTTACTACTTTTTCACCTTTAAAAGGTTGAAGAAGAACAAGATAGACATATCTGCATAGAGATTTTCCTCTGTAATAGACGTATCGGGACAAAATTTTCAAGTTGTATTAATGTATTAATCTCCAGCGTAATAAAGATTTTGGTGTCTTTGGAATAGTCAATCTCTGAGTTCTCCTTAGTAGTAGACTTTTGGTGGATTTGGGCCTAGCCCTAGAAGTTTCTCTGCTACTTCTATGCTATACGTTTAATTATAGAACTTGTGTTTCCAGTCATCTAGTGCATTTCATAAGATATCATTTAATTGGTTAATTTTGAACATAAGATGCTACAACTTCCTCTTTCATTAGATTAGTCCACCATTCATGTCTTCTTGCTTAAAATCAATGTTTTCATAATTGTTTAGATGCTTTCATCATTTCCCAATGCTTTTATAATCATTTGATTAGTTTTAACACGAATGTTGTTCAATTCTACATGTAGTTAATGTTGGATCTTTTCATTATCATTGTGAGCGTTTGGTTGTTGTTTAACTTAGAGGGATGTCATTCATTGATTTAAAAGAGAATTCCATTGTAAAATTTAGAATAATCAATTGTTGTTCAATTTATTAGAGTTGTTTTTCAATACATTATGATTGATGTTCGATTCATCATAGTACGTTGTTCAATTGTAGTTTTCTCTTTCCAGCCGGAGTAGTTATTTTTGCATATGCCTAGAACAGAATAGTCAAAGAATCCTATAATTCATTTCCTAATTGATTTGATTGAACTTCGAGAATTATATAGTCTTCCTTATGATAACTTAGAGTAGTTTTCCTTCGATATCACTTGCATATATTGTGCTTACACTCTTGAAATAACAAGACTTGCCCTGGGTTGATAATTAAATGAGAAGCATTAAAGTTGCCTGTAACAGTCACCTTTATGACCCAACATTTTTGGCGCCATTGTCAGGGAGAGTGTTTAAAAGTGATGTCCTTTATTTCTTTTTCCTTTTGCTATGAAGAATTGGGTATTGAAAACAAGAGGTAAGAACCTGCATATCAGCAAGCAAAACACTTGCTCCCCAGCCTAATTTTCAACAATTGTGTAGAGGTTAGCAGGATAGGTGCTCTTGTTTTATGACTAGGAAGAAAAATATAGAAACAAATAAAAGTTTCCCACTTAAATCCATAAAACCCAAAGGATGGTGATCCTCGGTAGAAAAAAATATATAGATGAAATCATTAGGAAGGTTGAATCCCAGGCATCCGTAGGACCCAGAACCATTCCTACTCAAAGTGCTATTACACTCCTCAAGCAGCAGCCTCACCATCTGTAGCCCACACCGAGATTCACAGTGAAACAGAAGGGTCTGAAAAAAGCCTTCAGTCTTATGATCACGTAAGTCCTGACCCTTCGAGAGAGGGATGTTCTTGCAATTTTCAGGAAGGAGAGGGAGAAACCAAAACTGCAGCATAGGTAAAAACTCCAGAGCCTGGACCCCCTAAGAGAGTGGTTGAAACAGAGACACCCAACATCCCAAATCGGGGAAGTGTTGTAAGGCTTCTCCACATACACTCCCCAATTCCACTGAGATTATTCCTCCAGAACAAGAAATTCTTGAAGATTATTGGCATATATTTGATCAAATGGAAAACAACCAGAACCAGAGGCAAACATCAACATTGGAGTATCCCATTGTTGATCCAGCTACAAATGTCCCGATGAAAGCCATTCCATTACAAAACATCTCCACATTCCATGGGTTGACCTCGAAATATCCTGATGCATTCTTATTTGAATTCAAAGTCTTATGTAGGGGGTATGACTACACCATTGACCCTTAGAAACTGAAATTATTCCCCTCTACCTTGAAGGGAACGACATTACATTGGTTCATGGGGTTCGGTGGAGGAACCATTAATAGTTGGGACTAGATGAAAAACTCTTTTCTTAATAAATATCAAGACTACTGCCAGGCTCAAGAACTAATAGATGAAATCTTCAATATGGCTGCAAAGGACAATGAGACATTAGAAGAATACGTCGAAATATTTCAATATAACTTGAAAAGGTCTCCATATACTACACTGTCTAAAGATATATTAAAAGCAATGATGATTAAGGGAATGAAAGAAGAATGGGTTGAAACACTTAACATAATGGGAAAGGGGACATCTATCAAGAAGAATATTATGACATTATTTCACTCTGTATTAGGTGTTCTCGGGGTAGTACGCGAAGTAGGCCAACTGGGAGAGAATCAGCTACAAGGAATCCTAAGCAGTCCAGTGGCAATGTGACCAGAGAAGAATTTGGTCATCTTTTAGAAGATTTCAAAACTGATATCTTGGGCACCCTGACAATGCAGCTAGATTTCCTACAAGCCAAGCAAAAGAAATCTATAGTAGAACAAAACTTGGCTATCTTTTTCCCACGTTGTCGAAAGAAGCACATACAACGAGAATGTCCATTAGACATGGTCCAAACATGTGCTATTTGTACCAAGGACCATGCCACTGACCATTTCCCTTCACTTCCGGGTCTGAAAGCAATTTTAAAAGAAGCAGAAGAAGAGACGGAACTAGTTTATCTAATGAACCAACGTCGACAGTGGAAAGCACGACCAGGTATGCCACAAGACCTGCCTCGGTTATTTTCTTCTCCACAATTTAACCAGCAGAACCCTGCAACATCTTGGCAGAACCAATCACATTTCTCTACTTGGCCATCTAAATCATTTCCTATGCCTCCTTGGCCAACACAATCCTCTTCAAGTAATAATTGGCCAAGTTTTCCTTGTTGTCCCCCTTACTGAAAAACAATCACCATAAGTCCTAGTGACCTTCCTCCCCTTCACAAACCACAAATTGACCTCAAAATTGGCAGCGACCTCTGGGAATGACCAACCTACCGATGGGGGCAAGGGTTCAGAATAAACCTACATTACTAGCTCCATACCCAGTCCAGCACAATCCTCAGCCTATCATGCGTCCTCAACTACTGGCTCAACCCAATCCTAATCCTAACAACAGGCCAGTTTAGCTAATTCAAATTGTTGAAAACCCGAACCCTAAAATCGAACAGAAGTAATGAAATGAACTTAGGCTGAGATCAGGACGTGTTATTTCACCAAAAGAAGATATGACCCTACCACAACTTGAATCTAAAATTCTGACAGTGCCTAGACAAACAACTATGACTAAAATAGAGGTAGAGGAGGGGAGGGAAATGGTTGACCAAAGGAAACCTAAAAACCTTATGATTTCTCCCCCTCCATTCCCTGAAAGATTGACATTACCTAGACCGATAGTCTCTCCAAATTTTGATATCCTAGGGGAATTAAAAAATATTTTCATTAAAATTCTTTTTCTACAGGCTATACAACACATTCCTATCTATGCCAAAACAATTAAAGATCTGCGCAGAAAGAAATAGGTAAGGAAAGAAAAAAATGTACCCACTGTTCATGTGGTAGGGGCACTATTAGACTTACTGTTGGGTAAATAAACACCCATAAAATATGAGGATCCAGGGAACCCCATAGTAACTGTAAAAGTCTCTAGCCACTCCTTTCCAAACACATTGGTTGACTTAGGAGCAGGCATCAACATCTTAACTACATAAAATTGAAAAAAATTAGGCATAACAGTTTTAGAACCCATGTCTACCCTGCTAGAACTTGCTGACAGATATGTTATCAAACTAGAAGGAATACTACAAGACATCCTGGTTTCTTTGGACTCACGGGAGTATCCAGCTGATTTTTTAGTTATTAACCCAAAAAGTAGGATGGATGGACACCCACTGATACTAGGTCGACCTTGATTAGCAACAGATGATTCTTACATAGGCTACCAGACATGCAGCATGACCATTGCTAGAGGGGATTCCATAAAAAATATTATCATTTACCCGCCTGCCAAACCAAGTCTACCCAATGTAAATATTTACAGGAATCCACATACATACTGGGAACAAAACATTCGTCCACCATTGACAATAGTTGAAGTACTTGAATTCAAATATCAAATTGAAGATGATATAATTAATAACTTCATGAATCAACCATCTGCATCTGGAAACTTAAAATTCCAAATGTTAAAATAATTTATTGATGATGAAACAACAGAAGACCCCTTGGAAGACATTGATAATCAACACATACCCACGACTGTTGTTTGCAACAACATACCAATGGAAATTTAGCCAAGGAAGGTTTTAAATATTAATGGCAGTCTGGATAATAACCAAATGCAAAAGCTCATAAAGGTTTTACAGAAATATCAAGAAATTTTTTCTTGGGACTACCCACACATGAAGGGTATATATCCTTAGTTATGCACACATCACATTTATACTGAATAGGAGGCTTGGCCTATTTGGCAGCCTCAGCGGAGCCTAAATCCGCATCTAAAAGACAATGTAAAAGATGAGTTGCAAAATCTGTTGGATGTAAAATTCATTTATCCTATCTCAGACAGAAAATGGGTTTCTCCTTTAGTAGTCATTCCTAAGAAGAATGGGAAGTGGAGAATCTATGTGGTTTATAGAGAATTGAATAAAGCGACACAAAAATACCACTTCCCCCTTCCTTTTATTGACCAGGTCCTTGATACATTGGCAAGAAAAGGGTTATTTTCCTTTGTTGATGGGTTCAATGGTTACAATCAAATCCAGATAGCCCCTGAAGACCAGGATAAAACAAAATTTACCTACCCTTGGGGTACATTTTCCTAGAGGCTATTACCATTTGGATTATGCAATTCCCCAACAACATTCCAAAGAGCCATACTCAACATTTTTTCTGATTTAATAAATAAGGACTTGAAATTTACATGGATGACTTTACCCCATATAGAGATGATTTTGATCAAGCACTAGAAACACTAGAAAAAGTATTGGAACGATGTATTGCTACCATATTGTGTTTGAGAAATGAAAAATATCACATGATGATGACCAAAGGAGTAATCTTATGACACTACATCTTTGTAGCTGGAATACAGGTAGATTTGGAAAAACTATAAGTAATCCTTTTATTAGCCACACCTTGTACGTAGACATAGGTACGCAGTTTCCTTGGATATGCAAGGTATTATCGTGGGTTTATAAAGAATTTCTCACAAATTTTTATGCCCTTGTATGCATTAACTAGAAATGTTGAATTCCATTGGTCTGATAAATGTGACACTGAATTTACATATTTAAAGAAACTAGTCTCGAAAGCACTGATCCTACGCGGTCCTAACTGGAAGCTTCCCTTTCACATTTATTCGGGTGCATCTGACACAACGATAGGGGAATTTCACGGTGAATAAGAAGATAAAAAGCCCTATGTTATTTATTATATCAACAATAATCTCACTCCTGCCAAATTAAACTATACAGTGACCGAAAAATACTTCTTGGTCATCATTTATGCTATCAATAAATTTATACATTATATAACTTGCTATTAAGTAATCCTATATACTGATCACTCTGCAATTAAATATCTAGCCAATAAACTGATTACAAATGGGAGAGTAACTCATTGGTTGTTTCTTTTATAGAAGTTTGACATAACTATCAAAGACCATCCAGGGAAGGAGAGCGTGGTTGTAGATTTCCTGTCCAGAGTTCCCAAACCAGATGACTCACTAGCGGTGGACGATCAATTTCCCGATGAACATCTGTTCGTTGTAACAGTAAAAACACCATGGTACGCCTATGTAGAAAATTACTTGACAGTAGGAAAGCTTCCTAGACACTTGACATCAAAGGAACGGGAGCTGATTGTTCAGCACAGTGCTATATTCTCCTGGATCGGTAGATATATTTTTCATACGGGAGTTGATATGCATATACACAGATGCATCTGAGAATACGAGATTTATGACATTCTATGGGCCTATCATGATGAATCATGTGGTGGCCATTTTGCAGATCGCACAACGGGGCACAAAGTATTGCAAATGGGTTATTATTGGCCTACAATTTTTAAAGATGCCAAGAAATATGTCCAAGCTTGCGATAGTTTCCAAAGAATGGGTCGCCTAGGCCAAGTTGATTAAATTCCATTACAAACACAATTGGTAGTGAAACCCTTCTAACGGTGGGCACTAGACTTTGTTGGACCATTCAACCCGCCATCAAACCAGAAGACTTACATACTGGTTGCCACATATTATGTAACGAAGTGGGTAGAAATAGTGGCTTTATCAAGAGCCATGGAAGAATCTGTGATTAATTTTATTTTTGAGTTATTTGTGCAATATGGCTTACCACGGGAAGTGATAATTGATGGAGGGGAACATTTTGTGGGAAATAAAATTACGGCCACCCTGAAGAACCACCATATCATCCATAGAGTCACATCTCCCTACCATCCGTAGGAAAATGGGCAGGTTGAAAGTGCCAACAAAGTCCTTGAGGCAATTCTCACTAAAACAGTATCAACACATCCCCGGGATTGGGCTACTAGACTACCAGAGGCCCTGTGGGCTTACGCACAACATGGTGAAACACCACTGGATATTCTTCGTACCATATGGTATTTGGAAGAGAACCAATTTTTCCTATTGAATTATAAATAAAGACTCTAAGGATAGCCCAAGAGGTGGGGCTAGACTTGACGGAGGCCTAGATTAGAAGACTTTAGCAAATAAATGAATTAGATGAAATATGGCTACTGGCTCTGCAGTGCGCTGCAATCATCCAACAATAATGAGCTAAGTGGCATGAAAACCTCATAAAAAAGAAGATATTCTAGAAAGGATATTGGGCACTTCTCTACGACTCCAGATTCCAAGACTTCTCGGGCAAGCTACAAACAAGGTGGCTCGGTCCATACAAAATTCAGTAAGTACACAAAAATGGTACCCTCACCTTGACTACCATAGACGGATCTGGTTCTAGATCCGAGTCAACGAACATAGAGTATGCCTCTATCACAAACCACTTGCAAAGGAATTTTTCTTCTAGTAGGTACACGACGATCCCACCATCCAAATTTTAGTTGCAGGGGGTGCTAGCCCCACAAATTTATGTGCATGAAAGCTTGTTACTTCCTCTTGTAAATATTGTATATATTTTCTGCAATTTATAGTTTTCTCATTTTTTTTACATTATTCATACTCACAACTGTATTATTTTCCTTCATCCTTCCTTTTGTGTGTTTATTTTTTCTATTTAATCCTTTGAATGGCTATTGTTCAATCCAAGCGAACAACTATTGTTCAATCGGATTGGACAACCATTTTTGTGTTTATTCACGTTGTTAAAACCTTTGAATGGATGTTGTTCAATATAATTGAACAGATGTTGTTCAATTGGATTGAACAACCGTGTGTGTTTATTTTTTCTGTTCAAACCTTTGAACTGCTGTTGTTCAATCTAATTGAACAGATGTTGTTCAATCAGATTGAGCAGTCGTGTGCTTGTGTGTTTATTCGCACTGTTCAAATCTTTGAACTGCTATTGTTCAATCCAATTGAACAGATGTTTTTCAATCCGATTGAACGACTATTGTTCAATCGAATGGAATAACTATTTTTTTCCCTTTAGAAGCATGTTCTTTCTTTCCTTTTGAGGATCTCTTCTTGAATCTCCACTCCTCATCTCACACCCTGGCCGTAAAAAAACATTTCTGAACAGGAATTGGCACCTGAAAAGGAGAAAAGCAGTAATGTTACTAATATTATGGTCCTTTGAAACTTTTATGGAAATCTCTACTCCAGAAGATGACACGATTTATCTATGCAATGAAGGGCCAAGACATCTCCTACTCAAACATGTTATCATACAATTCATAGTCTTATAATGGTATATATTTCTACACTCTCGATTAGTTTTCCCCTTTGACATATAGGAATAAGGAGTGACATATAGGAATAAGGAGTATTAATTGTATTAGCATTCTTTTTACTTCTCACACCATCCCTAACTCTTAAGGAGTTAATGAGCCTCCCTTCATGTATAAAGAATAAGAAATATTATGTTTATATGAAAATTTTAAGAGAGAATAGGGGGTCTCATCATGAGCCAGCCTACCATGATCATACAGATTTAACAAGTGACATGCCCACAATCACTAACACACTAGGGTAATGACCTTATCGACAACTCAAACTGCTTGTCTCAAAACGAGTCGACCTGATCACTCTGTTACAATTCTAGTGAGTGGCATTGTGACCATCTGGCCACCACACGAGCATAGTGGTCTCTTCATAAAACAAAGCAAAATTCCTACTTTTCAAAATTAAATATTATGTTTATATGAAAATTTTGAGAGAATAGGGGGTCTCATCACGAGCCATCCTACCATGATCATAAGGGTTTAACAAGTGACATGCTCGCAATGACCAACACACCAGGGTAGTGACCTTCTCAACAGCTCAAACTGCTTAAAGGACAAGAGGTGTCATCACAAGCTGGTTTGATCACTTTATTACAACCTCAATGAGTGGCACCTTGACTATTTGGCCACCACACCAACATGGTGATCTCTCCATAAATTTGGCAAATTGACTTTTACGTAAAGGACTCTGTCTCATTTTTCGAGTTAAAATAACAACCCTGTCGAGGCTATGAACTTCTGCTGGAAACAGTGGCTCTGCTTGTGGTATGGGAGTATTTTTCAAACGATAGCCAATTAATTTTATATATGCCTTATTTCGTATTTCATCCATTTCCGAGATAAGTGCACTACTCGAATAAGTTTTAATACTATCTACTTGCATAATTAACTATGAATGAATTATCCTTCCATGTTTGAATTAAGGGATGATGGCACCAATCATAATCTATCACTGTCATGCTTCTGTCATGTTATACCATTAATAAGGACATCCTATCATAATAATTTCTATATCGCTTTTCCCCCCTTATTCAGTCATTTCCACCTGATATGCACTTATGATAATTACCGATTCTAACCTTTGCATCACATGCATTCATGATTGTTGAAATCTCTTCTCTTTTCTTGAGCTCCAAGGCCACAGTCGCCCTTCTCTCGTACAAACTATGATTACTGATTTTTGACCTTTTCCCTCATATGCATTCATGATTGCTGCAGTCTCTCTTATACTTAAGGATGTGGACGTCCTTATCTCAAGAGAGGGGGTGTAAATATCCATAATGAATAAGCATGTGAATTCCTTGCACAACATCCTTTGGATACGCTGATGGGACTAAAATATAATTGCATTTATGATATGAAGTTACATACATTTATGACATAAGGTTGCAATTTTTTTTCTTTCTCACATGTAGTGTTTGTTCTAACCAACAAGACTGGAAGAAATACAGATAGAGGGAGAAATTAGTTCAGATAACACATCAGCCATGGGAGGAAATGATCTCTGAAATGAACCCACAACCTTCCAAATCTCAAATGTAGCTCGCACCATTCTCCAACAAGTTGATTGGTTGCCATACCTACACAAACTGCAAGGGTTTGACACGGAAATAGCAGTTGAATTCCTGCAGAACCTATGGGAGGGACATACCAGACTCAAAGGAAGGATTATACCAGTCACAGAGGACATCATCGCTGAGGTCTCCGAACTATCAACAGAGGGAGAAAGAATGGAACGAAAAAACATATCCTCCTACATGAAGCAATATTAGCATACCAGGACCCAAGATAAACATTGGAACGGAAAGGAAAGGGGATTAACCCTGCGTCCTTACAAAAACCTTGGTAGGAATTGGAAGCGTTCATCCAAAGATACATCACATGCAACAGACGCCAGGACGTGGTAAAACTCCGCCAACTTAAACTCTTAGTTGTTCTCAAAAGAAAAATTTCAGTTAATCTGCCTTGTTTCTTGAATTCTGTATTGCACAACATTTGTGTTCGAATTAGAAAGGCCAAAAACCCCCAAGTATTGATCAGTCACCATGTCTTAATCAAATTAATCATCATTCACAAGCTAGGAAAAAAAAAGACATCTTCGAACAACTTTGTTAATCTTGCCCTGCATGCCCCCGAGGAAAACCCTGTCAGAACAGAAATTGAGCTTCCAAGAACAAACATACCCAGGAGAGCAAGAGGGAAAAGGGCCCGTGCTTCGACCTCAAAACCAGGGAAACGAAGACGGTCCAAAAGACTATAATTACGACAAGACACCTCTAAATTTATAGATGAGGCAGGACCATCCCATACACCACCTTCAAGCCCTAAAAACATACCCTTACAAGACTATGAAGAATAAATGGCTTGATTCTTGGAGAAAATGAGGGCATCCCATGAAATCAGAATCCCATCTGGAAAAGCTGAGGAGCAAAGGGACCCATTGAATCAATCTGCCACCACCAGCAGCTCTGGCCACACTGAAATATTATCCCACCAGGATGAATCACAGGCTTTAAGGGCCTTATCTCCACCCATGAGTGATTGGGTGAGTATGGAAAACTGAATAGAAGGGATATCCAAATCTGCAAATCATTCGGGAGAAACCATCCCATTAGAACAAAACACAAGCATGGAGACAGTCCCCCTAACACCTGAAGGGAACATTATCTCACCCATTCTGGATGTTAATGTAGAAATAAACTCTGAAGCACAAGAAGGAAATATCATCACTGATAACCCTAGAATTGGCACCACCATTCCTGAAACTGAAGTTGCTGCTCCTCCATCCCCTGCCAAAGCCTTGCTAGAAGAGAAATCAGCTGGAAATAAGTTGAGGTTAAGAAAGATGATAAAACATCTAAAGAAATAGTTGAAGAAAGTGAGAAAGGCTCGAAATCCTAAGAAGGAATTGGCTACCATAGAAACCCAAATAGAGTTTGTCACCCCATTGGAAGAAACTGTTGAGATTTCTGTAAATATTGACCTAGTGGACACGACTGGAGCTTTTGTATAGACTAGTCTAGAAATTACAGAAGAGAAGAAAACTCAAACGGAGGAGACACCTGCCTACACTCCCCTAGTAGAAAAGGCTGCCAATCAAAAAATTTGTAACGAATAAATTCAAGCCCAACACGAATTGGCCCAATGTAGAAAGGAAGTAGTGCCCGCACAGGAACATCAGGCACTATTGAAGAAATTAAAATACCATTATGCAACTAAGGATGAAACATTTTCCCAAATCAGGGAAGAAAGGGTGAAAGTAAAGAAAGCACAGGATCAGGTGGAGCAAGCTAAGAAGAAAACCAGTATGGTTTTCTCTCTTTACTCTGATGTACTAACTTATAGGGCACCAGCCACCAACTATGCTCTATTTTTAGTAGAATGGTATTTACTGTTGAAAATTAAGGGTTTCAGGGTAGGGAAGCCCACGACTTTTAAAACCGTTGAGGAATTTGCACAATTTTTCAATGAGCAGAATGAGCAGGTCCAATATCTTTTGTGTGAATTATACTTACACAATTTCTTTCTAGAGGAGCACAGGGAAAGTAATCCCAACCCATTTATAGGGGACGTTTATTTCTAGGGTTTCCTATATTTTTCCAAGAACTAGACTCGGTGGGCTAAAACCTACAACAACTTTCAGAATAGAGAGCATGGCCTAGACCTATGGGTTAGGGGGGAACCTACTAAACCCATGTACTTGTTCACCCAGCATAAGAAATTTATGCAGAGGAAAGGATTGATCTCTAAACTGGGGCCTATCCATAAGGATATAGTGCAACATGGACGGGATTACCTCCAGGACCTTCAGGGAGAAGCATTGGCAGCAACCAAATAGAGGTGGTTAGCCTCCATGAACAATGTGAAAAACAGAGATCCATTTGGTTACAGGAACTTCAAAGCAGTTGCTTCCAGATTCCTTCTATACAACAATCTAATCTTGAACATGAGCCCTACATGGATAGGGTGCAGATACAAGTGCCCTCTCATCTGGTACCCCCATGAGGACTATCATCACGATTATAAGTTGCTTCTAGATTCCTTCTATACAACAATCTAATCTTGAACATGGGCCCTACATGGATAGGGTGCAGATACAGGTGCCCTCTCATCTGCTACCCCCTAAGGACTATCATCACGATTATGAGTTTCCAGAAGGGCACATGAACTCTGCCTTTGAAAAGATTAGACAAAGACATGGCTTCAGACTCAATAAAGAGGAGGTATACCCTGCATATTCTCTAACCCATCTACACCTCAGCCATTTGTTTGCATGAGGACCTGCAAATAGGTAAGCAGGGGAGTATGATGGGCCGAGAAGAAGGTACGTTTCATCCCATCTTTATCAATATTTGTTATGTACTTTTATGAATTCTCCCCTCATCTTAGAAATAAAGTAAAGGGAAATAATGTAAATCCAAGGCAAAATGAATTGATGATAAAAGGAACATTTAACAATGTAAAAACTAACTTGTTATATCTTTATTGATAGGGAAGCAAAGCAGCTGAACTATTGATGACCAAAATACAGCTGACAAGGGAGGAAAACAGGATCATAATGGCTCCTATAGACCGGCGGGATATGGAAAGGCACATCCACGCTTGGAGGACTCAAACGATAGCCACGAAGTAGCAGGGTCCCGTATGAAAAGGATCTGTTACTACTTTTACGCCTTTAAAAGGGTGAAGACGAACATTATAGATAGATCTGCATAGAGATTTTCCATTGTAATAGACGTATCGAGACAAAATTCTCAAGTTGTATTAATGTATTAATCTCTGGATTAATAAAGATTTTGGCATTTTTGGAATAGTCAATCTCTGAGTTATCCTTAGCAGTAGAATTTTGGTGGCTTTGGGCCCATCCCTAGGAGTTTCTATGCTACTTCTATGCTATACGTTTAATTACAGAACTTGCATTTCCAGACATCTAGTGCATTTCATAAGATATCATTTAATTGGTTAATTGTGAACATAAGACGCTACAACTTCCTCTTTCATTAGACTAGTCCACCATTCATGTCTTCTTGCTTAAAATCAATGTTTTCATAATTTTTTAGATGATTTCATCATTTCCCAATGATTTTATAATCATTTGATTAGTTTTAGCATGACTGTTGTTCAATTCTGCATGTAGCTAATGTTGGATCTTTTCATTATCATTGTGAGCATTTGGTTGTTGTTTAACTTAGAGGGATGTCATTCATTGAGTTAAAAGAGAATTCCATTGCAAAATTTAGAATAATCAATTGATGTTCAATTTATTAGAGTTGTTTTTCAATACATTATGATTGTTTTTCAATCGTAGTTTTCTCTTTCCAGTCGGAGTAGTTATTTCTGCATATTCCTAGAACAAAATAGTCAAAGAATCCTATAATTCCTTTCCGAATTGATTTTATTGAACTTCAAGAATTAGATAGTATTCCTTATGATAACTTAGAGTAGTTGTCCTCCAATATCAGTTGCATATAGTGTGCTTACACTCTTGAAATAACAAGACTTGCCCTAGGTTGATAATTAAATGAGAACCCTTGAATTTGTCTGTAACAATCACCTTTATGACCCAATAGTCGGCACTTACCAGAATTTTTTTGACTTTCCTTAGTGCATGTTGATGATGAATGAATTTCCATCCTTGACGAGTAGGTGATGGTTAGCTCTCCTCATCAATATTTCATCACGCATGTACATTTATGGAATCCCAAACATTACTCCACATACATTAAGGTGAACCACATCGAGATCTACTTCATTAATAAAATCAACAGTGATAGAAAATCTAATTTTTCACTATTTTGTTACCTTCAACTCTGCATCCTTAGTTTCCCATCCTAGTGGATATGGTTTGGATTATCATGAACTTATAGCCCCAACTTCTTGAAAAACTCTACTGTAATGAGATTTTCCTACAATTCTTAGTCAAACATAGCATCCGTCTTGTTCTTCTTGATCTGTATCTCTATATGGAAGAGTTTGGTCATTATTTATCTTCTTGTTGTCGAAAGCTACTCACAATCACCTCCTTATGCATTGATGTACATAAAATATTTTCATCCACATTCGATATACTTTCAACTTGGTTGCTAGAATCAGTGGCTATGTGATTAAGCCTTCTTGTTATAGTTCTTCTTGTTCTTCAGGTTTAGCTCTGGATTCAACTTCCAACATTTTTCCTTTTTATGTCTATTGATGTTGTAGTGGTTGCTAGGATATTTTCATTGGTGTTTTGTGGTTTCTATATTCTTATCTTTTCCCCCATTTTTCTTATTATTCCCCTCCTTAGAAGCGTCTAGTTTCTCCTTTTTCTTCAATCCACTTGATTGTGCTCTCATCATTCCTATGTTCTCCAGGTAATGTGCCTCTACACAAGCCTCATCTATTGATTTGGGATTGAAAAACATCATTTTCTCGTAAAAATGGTGGTGCAGAGCCCCCAAATAATTAAGGAGTACATTTTGGTTCTTTGGAGAGACACCCAACATTACAACCATAATTTTGAATTTTGTGGTGTACTCGTACACGCTTTGGCCCAGATTTTTCCTGAATTAATGCGACTGACTCCACTGGTCCCCCCTGCACTCAATGATATAAAACTATGAATTAATGAGTGTTTTGAAATCCTCTCACTTATTCACTAGAGTTTGTATCTCCAACCTCAGGGTTTTTGTGTGGCTCTCCCACTAAGTCAGTGAATGACCCTCTAATTTCAGGATCTTTTTCCCTTCCTCGATGTGATGGACATTGAAATAAAATTCCACTTGCTCCAACCAGTGGTTCAGCTTCATAGTGTCAATATCACCATGTTATGACTTGATATATAGCTTTTATTCCATTTTAAACAGGGAATATGATTGGTTCACGACACTCGAATTGGGTTGAATTTTTTCTTGTTCTTTCCTCGAATGGTTCTTTGTTTCTACTCGATATTCTTATCCTCATTCTGATTTTTCCTCTGCATTTGAACCCTCACCTTCTCCAAATATCCCTAGATTTCTATTCAAGGCCTCCACAAGGCTTAAATTACAGCTAATATCTGTGACTTGTTGTTCCAGCCACTTAAACATCACCTCTACAAGATCACAAGGTTTGTTTACAGATTCATCGCCCATGAATAGGGTTTTACGATTTTCGGCCCTACTGATATAGATCCTTGCAATCTCCACAAAATACCCAAAGAAACATGCTATGATACGAAATGATCCATAAATTTTCATGGATATTTGATTCAGGTGGATATTGGTGGCCACCCGCCTATTCCACTTGGGGCCCCACCATTGTCTCTTTCAGTTTTTTCACAACTTACTATTTTTAGCATTTTTTCGGGTCTTGAACTTCCGGAGCCATTTTGAGGCCCCAAACAGAGATATTATGCCGAAGTTACGTCCCCGGGAAGTTGAAACACCAATTTACCCAAATGGGGCCCATAACTTTGGTGCTTCATCTCCTAGGGTTAGGTTTTTGGACGTTTAGAGTTCTCCATTGTTTCTCCATAATAAATAGGCCTTCGAGCCTTATTGTAACATAGTTCAAAGGTCTGTAGCCACCACATCTCTTCTCAGAGATTCGCTATCAGCACCCTAGCTATTTTATTTCCATCATGTTTGTAAGCATATTTATGTGATTTGATATTAATTAAATGAAGCCTTATTTCTGCTGTATTTCTATGTTTATGGTTATTTCTATATTTTATTGCATTCTTGCATAAATCTAGATCAGTGGTATCAGAGCAGTCTGCTTTTTCTCGATCCTTATTTAGATGTCCCCAACGAGGTCGGGGTATAAGTAGTTAGGGCTCAATCTAGTGAAACCTTTGTAAGATCAGCCTCGCAAACCCCGACGGACGCCCATGTGGGACGAAAAGAAAGATGAGGGAGCAGGAGATCCTATCAAAATATTGCTCGAGGAGGTCCTCGAAAAATAAAGGAATGCGATGATGGATAACTTTGCCCAGATCCTTCAACGACTGCCCACCGGTGGTGCATATGCATCCAGCAGCCACTCTGGAGGCATGACTCCCTTTAAGGTACAAGTAAACTTTGACATTCCAATATTTGAGGGTCAAATAGATGCAGATGCCGTAGATAGATAGTTGAATCTATTAGAAGGATATTTCTTGGTTCATGACTTTTCCGACCGGGAGAAGATTATTTTTTCACTCCTCAAAGCTACCCCCCATGCCAAGGACTGGTGGGAAACCTACTGTGAGAAAAAGGATGAGACAGAACCCTCTTTGTTCTCAGCCGTACCCACTTGTAATTATTTCTGAGATGCCATCAAGGAACAATACTATCCCGTGTGGAGCTATGAGGACAAGTACATATAATGGACCACGCTGTGGCAACAAAGGGATCAAGATGTGCATGAGCTAACGAATCTGTTCCATACCCTATGTACAAAGTTGGGTATTAAATATTCAGAGAAACATTTGGTGCTAAAGTATCATGGTTGTCTGCACAGATACATTCAGGAGGAAATGGAGTTCCTCAACATCTCCTCGCTTGGTACGGCATACCGGTATGCTACCAAGATTGAGCAGAAATTCAAATAGAAGAAATGATACTTTGGATCTACGAATCAAAAGAAAGGGAAAGGTGCCCCCAAACTGCATAACAAAGGACAAAGACAAGGCATGGCGGCCCAAGAAAACCTACCAAAGACACAAGCAAAGAACAACACCGCGAAGCCAAAGAAGGACACAGGAAAGTGGTGTGAGTTCCATAAGAGCTCCACTCACAACACATGTGAGTGTCGGGCCAAGCAGTTGCTAGTGGCCGAGATGAGGGCTTATGAATTAGATGCATGCTTCGACTCTGAATCAAAACCTGACAAGGTGAATGACAAAGGGAAGAAGATTATTGATGCAGAGCCCAATGCCATTTTTTCCACTACGAAGATCCAGAAGGAGGAACCAAAAGATCCAGAGGAGGAAAAGCGTCTCTTCTACTCCTAGATGTGGGTAAAGGGTTTCCCGCTACGGTTCATTTTCGACAATGGGAGCCAAAAGAACCTCATTTCAAAAGATGTCATGAAGCAGTTGGGCTTGCCAACCACAACACACCTACAACCATACACCATCGGGTGGCTTCACCAAGGACGGGATCTCCGCGTCAGCTAGCAGTTTCGCCTTCCTTATAGCATCAAGCCCTTCACGGATGAGGTATTGTGGGACGTTGCTCCTATTGATGTTTCTGATGTATTGCTAGGCCAATCATACTTGTGGAAGCGACATTATGTGTATGAGTCCCGGCCTCATGTTGTTATTGTTACTTTGGGAATTAAATTGTATGGGATACTAGAGGTACCACTGCCTCCCACTATATCTTTGCTTACTGCAAAACAATGCAGTAAGCTCATTTCCCAAACCAGGAAATTTTTTTTCCTGATGATCCGCCCCCAGGGCAAGAAGAAGACTATGGCCACGACCTCCAGACATGGTGCCTCTGCACGACGACAACAAATGGACAAGGTTGTGGAGGAGTATGGGGACATCTTTACCTCACCCACAGGGGTGCCCCTACACTGTCAGGTCAAGCAACCCATTCACCTGACCCCAGGTGTGCCACTACCCAATGGACCAATCTATAGGCACTTTTTTCTAAAGAATGATGAAATCAAGAGGCAGATTTAGGAACTGCTGCAGAAAGGTCACATCCGGCCAAGTTCATCGCCCTATGGGAGCCTGATCGTGTTGGTACAGAAGAAGGATGGGACTTGGAGACTTTGTCTTGATTATCGGGCGCTGAACAAGAACACTATCCGTAATAGGTACCCGATCCCACGGATTGATGACCTTTTGGACCAACTCAAATGGGAAAAATATTTCAGCAAGATCGACTTGAAGTATGGGTGTCGCTAGGTACCAATCGAACCCTCTAATGTGTGGAAGACTACCTTCAAAGCCAAGGAGGGCCTTTTCAAATGGCTCGTCATGCCTTTTAGATTGAAAAATGCTCCTGCAACCTTCATGAGGTTGATGGATGACATCTTGTGTCCATTCACCAACTCATTTGTAGTGGTATACTTGGATGACATTCTAATCTTTAGCCAGACTTGGGAAGAGCACCTCCACCACATCCTAGAAGTCCTCCAAACACTGGGGCAACACAAGTTGTGTGCCAATTTGGAGAAGTGCACTTTTGGCATGACCCAGGTTCAATATCTGGGATACATTATTGATGAAATGGGGGTGCATGTGGATCCAACCAAGATCCAAGTCATTCGGTACTGGCCAGCCCCAACCACCCTAACAGAGCTTCGCAGCTTTCTGGGTCTTGATAATTTCTACTGCAGGTTCGTGTTGGGATTCTCTCATATCACTTGGCCCTTGTTGAGTCTCAAATCTGCATCTTTCTTATACATCTTCCTAGACCTTTTTCATTCACCTGAACCTTCCAAGTTGTCAATATCATTGTATATGAATTGCAAAAGAGAATCTAAAATGGTTTTTAACTATATTTTGTGTCTGCTGTTTGATTTAGATTTTTGCTTATTTAGCTGCGGAATCTTGCCACTTTCCGTAGCTGCTGCAACTTTCCGCAGCCATTTTGTGAAAGTCTATGTTGCAGGTGTCTTCAGGTAAAACGAGCCACATGGGCAAGTCAGAAATGATGTGGACATGGATCGTGTCCTATTGGCTCGATAAAATTCACTTAAGGAGGCTGTGGTCAAAGGTGGCTAAGTGGAAGTCAACCGTAGAGTCCCACGATGACAGGACTATGTTTCTCATCACGTGAGGATTTGCATGACCGTTTCTAACTTACGGGAGACACATCAACACCTGTACACGGCTCCATAAGCCGAATCCAACATCCACTCCTCATAGATTTACTCCTCACTGCGGCCATGATGCTGGATCCCTGGACGTGATGATTTACGTGTCTCCATCAGCATAAACTTTAGGGAATTAGTTATATTAACTTTGTTATAAATAACGCGTTTGCATACGCATATTAGTTAGTCTCCATTAGCCTCCAGATAGCTCTATAATGTAATTACGTTGCCACTGTGCCGTAATCTCACCTCTCTGTTATGACTGCATTTTAATATATAAGAAGACTCTGTTTCCAAGCGTAATTCGTATTTGAAGGCTGTTGCCAAGGCTGGTGCAGAGGGCCCCTGCACACGTTGAGGTTTTGTGCATTACTGTATAGTTTCTTGTTTTATTTCTTTTAAGTTCATTGTGCCATAAGTCATTCATGTGTTTATACATTGCATCTTTCATGATATTTATGCTTCATCACTGTTTATAATCTTTCATGCTTTACATTTTACTTCTGTCTTTCATGTTTTATGTTATTGTTAACTGATCAGTGTTCTTGTTTTAGATTACAAATAGGCAGCCCGGGCATTTGCATATCTTTTGACTAATGACATGGAATCAATATTGTTCTGCTGCTAATTTATTTTTCTTAGTTTTTGTTTAATTCCAGTACTGCTTTGTTTATTTCAGTCTTGCACATTTGCTTCAGTGGTTAGATTTAGATATATTAAATTGCTCATGTCATTTTCAGTTACCTCCGAAAACCATAGCTGGACTAATGGTGAGGGATTGATGTATGAGTGTGTAGTTTGATATTAGTTTACTTTCTGCAAGTTAGAAATATTAAATTGCTCATGTCATTTTCAGTTACCTCCAAAAACCATAGCTGGACTAATGGTGAGGGATTGAAGTATGAGTGTGTAGTTTGATATTAGTTTCTTTTTCTGCAAACTAGATATCAGGTTGCTCAAGTTGTTTATGGTTACCTCCAAAAGCCATAGTTGGACTAATGGCGAGGGATCAGAATATAAGTTGATGTAATTTGATTTAGATTTACTTTGTTGCAATTCTTGGATTTCTTTAAGCATAGTTTCTTTTGTGTTTAGACAACAACAAGGATAGTTTGGTTTTCATGCTCAATAGTTCACTGTTTGATTTATTAGGCTAGCATCACACTTTCATTTCCTTTCAAGTTTTGTCATTGTATGTTTCAAATTCCTTTTGAAGTTTGAAGTTGGTAAATCATTATAAAGGATATCATTGCCTTGAACAATCATAACCATACTTGTTTTTATTTTAGAATTTTCATCTCACATTAGAAAACCAAAAACGACAAAAAGACAAGAAATAGGTTATCTTGCACATATAGTGCGCCACACTTCATCAGCTTATGAATCCCGGATTGATAAATGAATGTAACAATTTAGGACACACTAAATTGACCAAACAGCCCTTGAGTAAAGTCACCAAGGGAGGAGTGACAAAAAAATTCTTTTGGCCAGAATCTCAACAGAAGGTGTTCGTAGAATTGAAACATCACCTCTTTTCTGCCCCAGTGCTCACATTACCAGACTTGCAAAAACCATTTGAAATCGAGATAGATGCCTCTGACTATGCTATTGGGCAGTTCTTGCTCAACAGGGGCATCTAGTGGCATATCATAGTGAGACATTGTCTGACACAGTTTGAAATTATCCCACTTATGACGAAGAAATGTATTCCATTGTGTAGGCTTGTCGAAAATGAAAGCATTACATTTTGGGGAAGGAGACAATCATCCACACAAACCACCGACCCCTGCAGTTCATACAGACACAAGGGAAAGTTGCATAACGATCTCCATCAGAAGTGGTCCACATATCTGCAACAATTTCATTTGAAAATCAAGTACAAGAAGGGTAGCACCAATAACGTTGCAGACTGCGTCAGCCGGCCACCGATCATGGCCGTAACCACCGTTCTCAACTCTTGTGGGCATGAGACTTTTGATTGGCTGCTTCTCTACAAGAGTGATCCATAATTCAGCTACACATACAAGGCACTCTTGGGGGGTATGCAAGTTCCAAATTTTCACCTCCAAGATGCACTATTATGTCACCTGTGACACCTTTGTGTTCCTTCAAGCGAGCGTGCCAAGATGATATGGGAAGCGCACTATAGTCGAGTCACTGGGAATTTTGGGGTCGAGAAAACAATGGTAGTACTACAGAAGTATTTCTATTGGCCGAACCTCCGACAGGATGTCGGGAAGTACATTAGATCCTGCACTGCTTGCGCCATTGCCAAACCAACCATCAAGAAGCAAGGGCTCTATACTCCGCTACCTATCCCTAGTCGACCTTGGGAATCCATCTCCATAGATTACATGTCAGGCCTTCATTCTACTAAGCATGGAAACGACTATGTTTTTGTGGTCACTGATAGATTCTCAAAGATGGCCATTATGGCAGCATGCAAGAAGAATATCACAGCAGAAGCCACTGCTAAACTCTTCTTTGAACAAGTGTGGGTGCACTTTGGGATCCCACAATATATCATATTATATCGTGACAGCAGGTTCCTCAGCACATTTTGGTCCAGCCTCTGGTCAATGTTGGACACCAAGTCCACAACTTTCCATCCCAAAACTGATGGCCAGACATAGGTCGTCAACATGATGATTGTACACATTCTACGCATGTACAATTTAAAGAATCCATGCACATGGGATGAGTGCCTTCCTTATGTACAACATAGTTATAACTAGGCTCTCCACAGCTCAACTGGCTACAGCCCTTTTCAGGTGGGCTTGGGATTCTAGCCACTATGTCCCATTAACGTAGCCATGCCATTTGCAGCTACTCAGGATGATTCGGCTCATGTCCAGTCTGAAGCTAACAAAGCAAACAACTTCATCGAGCACATTCAACACATCCGCCAACAGGTTCATGACACATTCGACAGAGCCAATGCTAAGTACAAGCAATGATATGATCAACATCGGGTGCCACACAACTTCCAGGTGGGTGAAAAAGTGTGGCTAAATTTGCAGAAGGAGTGCCTCACTGGACCCCACTGCAAGATTCACCCGCTCCGATATGGGTCGTACACCATCACCAAGGCTATAGGGAACAATGCCTTTGAGGTCAGTATTCCACCATTCCTTGGTCTGTACCCAGTATTCAATGTAGACCACCTTCGTCCTTACTTCCCACCTCTATTGGACACCTCTGACATTGCAGAAGAACTCACACCAAAAGAGTTAAACCCAGACTGCATGGAATAGGCCACCACAGACTGTATAATGGACATGCAAATCAAGAACACTTGTTGACATAAGATCCAACTGTATCGGGTTGTTAAAGTTGGCCAACTTCTACACCAAGGCAAGTGGTTCACCAGGGACCAAGTTCAACAAAATTTTCCTCATCTCATGGAGGAACTCAATGCAATGGGGACCATTGCTTCCTAATGGGGAAGGAATGATCTAGGTGGATATTGGTGGTCACCCGCCTATTCCACTTGGGGCCCCACCATTGCCTCTTTTAGTTTTTTCACAACTTACTATTTTTAGCAGTTTTTTCGGGTCATGAACTTCCGGAGACATTTTGAGGCCCCAAATAGAGATAGTATGCCTAAGTTATGTCCCCGAGAAGTTGAAACACCAATTTACCCAAACGGGGCCCATAGTTTTGGCGCTTCATCTCCTAGGGTTAGGTTTTTGGATGTTTAGAGTTCTCCATTGTTTCTCCATAATAAATATGCCCTCGAGCATCATTGTAACACAGTTCATAGGTCTGTAGCTGCCACATCTCTTCTCAGAGATTCGCTACCAGCAACCTAGATATTTTATTTCCATCTTGTTTGTAAGAATATTTCTATGATTTGATATTAATGAAATGAAGCCTTATTTCTATTGTATTTCTATGTTTATGGTTATTTCTATATTCTGTTATGTTCCTGCATAAATCTGGATCAATATTCCACTGTTTAGTTTGTCACAACAAATCTTATAGTAATATATTAAAATACTGAAATTTTACAATATTGTTTTATTAAAATTTCTAGATTTGTAAATTTAACTGTAATTAGTGCATGCATGCGAATGGAAATTATGCAGAAAAGTGGAGAATGACAAAATAAGCTCAAAAATAACACATAATACATAAGATATTCTCTCTGGGAAACCCTTTTGGGAGAAATCCCAGCTGGAATGTGAGGTTGCTTCGCTCTCTTTCTCTTTCTGGAAATATGGCTGCAGGTACAAATAAGTAATGCCTGTGGCCCATGGGCTTCTACAATGCACATATACTATCTGCATTCTCTACCTCCTATCTCTCCTATCTATATTTTCTCAGCTATAGAACAAAATTCTCTTGAAATAATGGAATGCCTCTTCCTCCTAGTGGCTTAGTTATAACACAACCCGATAGCCTACTAGTGGCTAATTTTAACTACATCAAATATTAACTATAGTTACAATATAGACGCTTATATATTATTTTACATCATAATCACATGGATATCCCATTTTCCATGAATAATTTTGGTTGAGGCGGCATCCTCCCGCACTATAGGAGTGAAAAAATGAAGGTCAACTTCTGAGTGGAAAAACTTTTGCATATAGACTCTAATTGACGTGCTTCTTGCATTGTTGGAAATATATTTGTGTGTATAATAGAATGAGATGGTGGTGCAAAAAATAAACACATTCCCCCCCCCAAAAAAAATGTCATTTGATGCCTCCAAATGCTCCCAGAAGGTTTCAGACCTCGTTTTGCCAAACTGGGTCTCGCCAGTAAAAATGGTCCTGTGAGTTGATTCCTCCACTTTTTCAACTCCAAATGCATAGATATGTATGCCAAACAATATAATTATCCAATCCTTATCAATTTTTTTATCGTTATTTTTTATTAAACTTGCTGCAATTTTGGTCTCAATTGCTTGTTTTCCTTTTCCAAGTGTTCCCTCACTTTGGCCTCTTGAAGTTTGAGGATCATCATCTCCTCTCTGAGTTGGTCGACTTAAATTTCCATCTTGGCTACATCCCCAAATATTTTTATTATTCTATCATTTTCTCCTTGTGTGTCTATATTTTTTCTTTCTCAATATCTAACATTTCATGGGGTAGGAGATGAACATGAAGCAATTTTCCCTTAGGAGGGAGTCTTAAAGGGTCTGACTGCAACCATTTTATTTTAGAAGGTCCAAATCTCCTTGTAGGTTGTGTTTCTTATTTTTCATTGAAGTATCTATTTTCTTTAGCATGTTGAGGTTTTTTGTGAAAATTCCCTTGTTTTACTTATTCTTTTTTGATATGAGGTACTTTTACCTCTTCCTTTAGTGTTTCTTGTGGCGGATTTTCCTGCAATTCTACTTGAATTGATTCTTATTGTAGTGTTATTTATGATTGAAAATTTTTATGTAATGTTTCATGTAGTGTCCTTTCTTATTATTGTAAATTTTATTCCCCCCCCCCCCCCCCCTATATACTTCCTCAAATGGTTCCTTTTATTCCTATAGCTTTGTTTTCTCTATGAGAGGTGTCTCATATTTCTCTTCAGGGATAGATGTCTCTTCCACTTGAATCACTATTTGAGAAACATATTTTTTTTAAATAGGTTATTTTTTCCTTGGCATATGCCTCCTAAAATTCTAGTGCTCCCACCTAATTCTTGTGTCCCTCTCCTTAGGGGATACACTTGGTTTAGGAGTCCTTTTCTACTTGGGAGGGGTTCTTATCTTAACCAATGTTGTTGTAATCTCTTTTTTTTGTGATTTAAAAGTTAGGATTATTTTTATAAGAAGGTCCAGATATGGTAGTAGCCTTTCATTTCCCCTTAGCCACTATAGGGGACCCTTGTTATATAAAATCCATTTGGATCTCCATAAAGGACTATCTATCCATATCCGCAAATTTAACCCATGGAATAAGGTGTCTAGTCTCTCTAGTGCATTAGAGACTATTATCTTAATTATAATATGGTGAGCTAGAGATTCTTACTTCCCTACCTTCACTTTACCACTCATCTCATTTAAGAATTGTAACAAGAAGTAAGAAGGGTTAGTGGAAGATGGGATTGGTGTCTCAATTGATAAATAAAACTAAAATAATAGGAATATACTTTGATGAGTCTCCCCTCATATGAAATGTACTTCAAGATGTGATAGGAAACATCGTTCCAGGGGAGTAGGCTCTTCCTTTTAATTCCAATTTATTCTCATTTAATTGTTCATTCAATAGGAGGAATTTTTTCTTGGCAAGGGTGGGATCCTTTCTTTCATCTTTGTCCCGGGGAAGATCAATAAGAATGCACGTTACCATGCTAAGGATAGTATCACTAATATGAATTTCCAGGCCCTTTATTACTACAATATATTCTTTCCCTCTATATCTATGAAAATTCAAAGAAAACTCCAAAGCTACTTCATCATCATGCCCCCTTAATTTTTCAAAGAAAACTAGCCTATGACTACTGTGAAAGATGTTTGCTACTCTAGTATTTTGGTAGTATTATTGGGTTCCCTTTGATTAAACAAAATTCCCATTGTATAAAATTATATGGAAATTATATGTTTTTATTATGTAGATGTGTTTGAAATGGGAAAACAATTGGGAATTGTAATCGAGGGATTGTATCTTTGAATAACCACAAAGATCCTTGTGGTGGAATTATGACTATATTGAAGAAAAACATATAACACAACAAATGAGAAGTGAGATAGTATTATGACTAACCAACCTCAATATTGGGGGGGTGGCCACATCTTTATTATATAAATATGAATTCTTTACTCTTGTAGACATCGTAATCGTAGCTCATGTAGGAGTAAAACTTGTAAATGTAGTTCTTGTAAAAATTGTGGGTATTTTTCTTCTAGTAAAACCTAAATCATACAGAATAGTATAATTCTAGTGGAAAATTCCCTATACAAGATATGATATTGTTTCTCCTCAAAGAAACTTGCGTGTTCATGCAAATGGGGAGCTTCCTCATCAATTTTTCTAAGTGTTAGGCAATTTTGGCATGTAGTGACTGATGATTTCAAATTAAGGAAAGAAATGACCTAATAATATTGAATGTGACCACCTCCTTTCCGAAGTTCAATATGTGAGCATTTGGACGTGTGGAAAATCATGTTGATACTCTCTACTTAATGGGACTTCCACTACTCTAAATTGTGTGAAATGTTTTTGAGTTTTTTGTTGTTATCTCCTTTTTAAAAAAAATTGGTGTGCATACATTGTTATCATTCATACTATTATTTACATGAAAACCTTATGAGAGCAGGAGGCTTAAGAATTCATACATTAGGTGTAACAGCCCACCCCACATTTAACCACTTTTACAAGCTCACCAGGGTAAACATGAGCTGAGAGTTACTATGTGTGACCTAACCTCCAAGATTCAGTTATGGAAATGAGGTCCACTTGTCAAACCTTACTGCATCACTCAGAGACACATGATCACCAATATGTCAAAAAATTTCCACTGGTGACATTTTCTCTGATTTGAAACCACTTTAAACCAAGCTTTATATCCAAACCACATGCATTCAGTATCATTAGTGCGACTAGAGGATTCTAGCCACACACGTGACTCATATATGTGCGACTATGGCCGAAATTTCCTCTTTTTGTGCATGCAACCATGGCATCTGTTTTGGAGTTTTAGGGCTTTCCTAAAGGCCAACTGCCAAAAATTCTACAACTCTGTCAAAAATATCAATGTATCTATTTTCTCTTTCCATGCTCTATTATTGTTCAAAAAATTTCCAACACATGTAAATTTTATGGACAAACACTTTGTAAACATAGTACTTGTCGGTCATGAACACATAATTTTTTCATTATTTAATTAGTTTCATCATATGTTCATTAAGAGGACTTTCTACCCTCTCATACTTAGTTGTAACAACAAGGATTACCACATGCATCCATATAAAACATTGAAGATCATATCAACCATGACTAAGATCTATAACAAGAGCGCTTCACAGCATGATAAATATTCCATGCATGTAACTAGTATTTAACCTAAATGAAACCATGAAAAACTAGTCTCATAATCACACATTAAAACATAACTTGTGCTCATTGATCTCATTAAAGAATAACACATAATGACATATACATAGTAAACAAAATTTAGGGACTTCCACGTACTACCCGAACATATATTGGGATGAACCGAATCTTTCTTTCAGCTAATCACCCCCATGACATATTCTAAGAATGAGTGTGGGATCACATGGGAAACCACCTCCACCCTCATACCACAGTGAGTTCACCCAATAGCAGGTCCAGAATTCACCAAAACCAATACAAGCTTGTATGTCCCAGAATTTCTTCACCATACCCAGAAGAATTTTCTTGTCTCCACCCACCTGTCAAGAGCTTCCTCGAGAAAACCATATCCACCCTAAACCTTTGTGAAATTTCCTGAGACCACCTCAACCAATATCCAAAATATATTGACAATCCAAAGCTTAACCAAATAGGGAACCCACTACATCATGGCTATCCAAGAAATGGCATAGGCAAAGTTGCACATAATTTCCAATCCAAGAAAATATTCATGCCAATGATAGAAAAAATTACTAATAAAGAAATGCATGAACCATGCATAAAAATCCCAATAAAATAGTCACACATGAAAAATGTTACCTGCAAAAATATTCCTGTTGGTTTCTCTTTTCTTTGTTCCTTTCCACCTTTACTAGTTGTCGGTCCAAATCCTCTTGCACTCCCTTTGTTTTCCTTTCTTGTTCCTTGCTTGCCTTCTCATGTATTCCTTGTGTCCAAGTTATCTCTCTCTCCTCTTCTTAGTGTTCTCTTTTTCTCTTTTCCAAAAATGAATAATGCCAGAATGATGTCTCTTCCAACTTATTTTCTTTTCTTTTCCTTTTCCTTAATTTTCCCTTGCATGCATATTCTTTTAATATCTTCTCCCTTTCTTGTCTCTTCTTCTTCCCCACCCATTGAAGTGGAATTTCCTTCAATTTCTTTTATTTATTTTGCACTTTACCACATGTCCTTGCTATCATGTAATAATTATTTGGAATTTAATTCCTTTTACCTCTTTCTTATGCCAATGTCAATTTCCATATCCAATAAATAAATAATTAACCACAAGTGTTTCCCAATGTAATGTTTTTCCCCTCATTCAGCTTCAAATACGTGTTCCAAGACCTTGGTTTTATTTTTTCTTTTATAATTCCCATTTATTACATAGAATTTTAACCCGGGGTTGTTACATGAGGGTTATGAAATTATTGTGTATTTATTGGTGGTGCCATAGAGTGTGGATCAAAGCTTGTTGTTGTATAATTTTGTCCAGGGAATCATGCAGGTGAACAAAGCATAATGTAATATTTATAATCTAGTTTTGTCTTCTTTATGAGCACATGGTTTGTCTTGTTAAAGGTATTATTGTAATTTTTAGGCCCAAATCATAAATTTATAGTTTATTTGTAGCTTCTAATGAATGGTGTTCCTTCTAATAGATTTACATGAATTCATGTATCTTTCCTATAGATTTACAGGATTATTTATTGCCTTCCTCTAGAAGTCTATTGGATGATAAGGGAGAAATTGCAGGCAAGATTGGGAAGATGGAATGTGGAATTTATGAATGGACATGGATTGCACCTGAAAAATGATGAATGGTGAATTTGTAATAGGGTGTTTTCAAGTAGCAAACTATGACAGATGCACATGTTTTTCTCTTTCTAACGAGTATGATGAGTGTCTCTATTGCACAATTTTTTTATTTTATCCTATAGCCTTTTGGTTTGATCCTAGTGGTTATTTTGTTGCAAATATTCCCTAAATATATACACATCATTAAACTGAAAAGAAATTGATTAATATTGAAAATTTTCCTTTGTCTTTGTTTCTCTTTCTCCTTTTTTCTATTTCTCTCTTTTTTGTTTCACAAGGTAATGGCCCTGTTTCTGGTTTTCACCATTTCCCTACCATATAAGGCCTATAAAGGTTTTCCTAGTAGGGTGATTTTATTCTACAAACTTAGAAACTAACTCATATAGGATTTCACTTTAAATTTTGGCCCAAGTGCTTCAAAAGAGGTTTTCACATGAGATCTTTTATTCGTTTTTTTCATTTTTTATTTTATTTTCTTTTTTCTTAGTCATTAGATGGGTTGGGAGCCTTTACACTCTCAACCACATCTAAGCCTTGTCTCCTAAATGTGTGTATGAAATCATATTTTGGTAAAGGCCTCTTGTAGACCTTTGGATTGAAACCATTTACTAACAAAGGAAGTTTATCTTCATCAATAATTCTGATCCGCACAAAGCCATTTCCATAAAAATTCTTTACCAAGTATGGCCCTACCATATGGTCATGAATTTTCCCTTGAAATATCTAAATTTGGATTCATAAAACAAGGCCTAATCACCTTCCATGAAGTATTTGGTTTTGATAAATATTTCATGCAAAATATTCCTTTCTATCTAGATCATCTTAGTATGAAAGAGAGATTTCATCCCATTCTCTTCTAATGCATTCAACTATTGTCTTATTTCCTCTTAAGCATCGATTATATCCATATCATATTGTCAAGCTATCATTAATGTGGTGAAATTGAACTCGGTGGACATCATTTCCTTCTTTACATAGGCCAAATGAGAGGGGGTGAAACTTGTAGTAGTATTCTAGTTAGTATTGTAGGACTATTCCACTTCAAAATCTTTTTAGCCCAATCTCTCTTGCTCATGTTGATTCCCTTTGTTAGGATGTTTTCCAACTCTCTTTTTTTCACCACAACCTATCTATTGGCTAGAATATGATATGGAGTAGAGTTTCAGTGATGGAAGTGATAATACTCCATAATCCTTTTGATAAGGTTATAAGCAAACCGGATACCTTGATATGTAACTATATCCCTCAGGAATCCTAAGTTGCAGAAAATGTTTTCTCTCAAAAAATATGCTACCTTATGCTCGTTGTCTAACTTGAGTGTTGTTACTTCATCCAAATCAGTCAAATAACTAGTACACACAATGATGTACTTCTTTTTCTCTAATAGTGTATCGATGGGTCCAATGAATTCCATCCCAAATTTTTCAAATGGTTCAAATGTCACTTATGGCTGCAAGGGAATTTGATTTTTTTAGTAGCCTTTCCCATCCTTTGACATTATTCACACTGAGAAGTGTATCAATGACAATCCTTTTCAAGGGTTATCCAAAAGTAACCAGTCTATAGAGTCTTATATGATGTCTTTTTGGCTGCCAAATTCCCTTCACATGGCCCATCATGGAAAGGATTTAGAATATCATACCTTCAATATTCCCTCATGCATCTTCTCAAGACATATTCAAACCCTAACTTAAACATTCAACCTTCAATCCTTGTGTAACAAGAAATTTTCCTTATGATCTTGCATTTCCCCCTATAATATAGATGAGAAGGTAGTTTTCATATAGTCAAGAAGCTTTCTATGTTAGTAAACCATAGATTATATGTAGAGATGGAAAAGAGGATCTATTAGAGAAGTGATCATGCACCATTCCTTCATCTACAAGAATAATTAGTTTGGACAAAAATCCAACAACAACATTCCATTTTCTAGGTTTATCATGTTAGTGTCAATATGTCAGTGACCAAAAATACTCTTTCAGTTGTTTTCCTAGAAGTCATAGGTCAAAATTTTTTGTCTTTCAAACAAGTTTTCAAAATAATTTTGGTTACTAAAGGAGTCTAGGTCAAAAAAAATTTTCCCTCATCTCATCTGTGGCCATCATCACTTTAAAATTCATCTCATTCATGATCATTTAAAGGTTCAAGGTCATTTCACTCCATCTCGTCTAGGTATCTTGTCTAGGTGTCATCATCTACCTTTGAAAACAATCTAATTTGTCATCAAAACAAGGCAATCATCATTCATTTCACTCATAAGCATTTAAAAGGGATATATCATATTTAGGAGGTAAAGTAAGACAAGTTGTCTTATTTAAAAATGTGTTTTAATGTTAAAAATTTCAAAAAGGAAATTTTTCCTTATTGTTTCACTACAAGACCAAAAATTTCATTTCAAGGTGTTGTGGAGGTAAATCCCCTCTGCGGACAGAGGCGATCCCTACTAGCCCAGACCGGGTCTAGCAACAATCATTCACGCTATAGTGCAGGTTCCTAATTGCAATCAACCGACTAGAAATGAAGGCTTACCTGGAATCCAACGCTGTTGCTTGTAGAAGAGGTGGCGCTCCCGTTCCTTAGCCCTGGCAGATCACGATCCCCACAATCTCCGTGATGGGACACCTGCACATGCGAGAAAAAAAACAAACGCAAGCATAAAATCTAGTAGATGCAACTATATGTCAGTTAGAAAGGACATAACTTCAAGGTTATAAAAGACAAAAGATCCAAACTCGTTATTTCATTTTTCATGTGGTAGAGCTCCTCTCTTACCTCATTTCCACTCCTTAGGTGGTCAAAGGTTTGAAACCAAGATGAAGAACCACTCCAAGAACACTTTGCTACACTTATGGTTGCCTTTGTTATGATTTTGTAGCCTCCTGCTATGATTTCAAAGGCTTTTGTTACGTTTCTGAGCCTTTTTTTACGTTTCTATAGCCTCCTACAACATTTTTGCTGGACAGTTGTTACATTTTTGGGCAGTTGTTACGCTTCTATAGCCTCTTTCTATGCTTTCAGAATAGTTGTTATGCTTCTGTTGATTGGTGTTACGCTTCTGGAAAAGAGGGTTGAACTTAGGTTTTTAGCTCGTAAGTCATTCAAACAAGCTTAATGCTTGTGGGAATCATTCCTTCAACCTCTTATAACAGTAAGTTAACATCTTTATAGCCTCCCATGGTCAAGTTATCAAGTTTATGATTCATTTTCATGCTCACTCCATATTTCACTATATCATCACTTATTCATGTCATTGAGAGTTTCTAGTGAGATAAAACCCAACCCTAGTATCTAAGACTATCCTACACCTTTCGTATACCTCATACTCCCATCTCTCACCATCCATATCTTCCCTAATAGGCATTTTCATGAAACCCTAATTTCTAGCTAATTTACTTAATGATAAATTGGAAATTTGTTGTGTTTCCTTGATTTGACCACCTTCATCACATCCATTTCACTTGATTTTACTCACAACATGGAGCTAACATACAACCCTATCTACTAAATTTTTTGTAGAATTATCCCTAGCTCTATAACCCTTTATCTCACCCTCTAAACCTACCCCATCCCTGCACTTTGTTTTTCCAAAATTTCACTACACACCCATCCCATAAACACACTATTGTTTCATCCTTTCAGTGATAAGAAAGATGCAGAGTGAGAAGAGGAACTTCAAGAGATGTTTCCACCTTAGGTTGCAATCCTTCACCATGCATGAAATCAATGCTTCACCCTTGGCCAATAGATTTTTTGATAGGAATAGATGTTTGATGTTCTGTGAGAAGCTCATGGATGAAGCATATCATCTTCAACTCACAAGATTATTTGCCACAAGTTTCAAAATGGGAAAGGTCATCATTGCAGGTGTAGAGTTTAACCTATCATTAGACCTGATTTCTTCAGCAACAGGTATTCCTTGTCATGGAGAGAAGTGGTTCAAGGCCATGGACCTAGACATTGAAGACTACAAATAATTTCTCAAACTTCATGCTAGAGAGGAACCAGATTACCTCTTCCCTTTCAGAAACCTCTAAAACAAATATGCTCCTTTGATGATGTTAATAATGAAGTATTTCACATGTGAAGGAATAATTTCCAGGTTTTATAGGTACCATATTAGGTTGTTGATGCATTTCACCTCTAGAACACTTGATTTGCCACATTACTTGTACAGGAGTTTGATTAAGATGAATAAGAAGGTTCAGAGAAGAAAAAAAGATCATCACCCTAGTCTTTTTAATCATGGTTTGGTCAAGCTCATTGTATTGCATCACCTTTCATCCATTAACATGACTCGGGAAACCTTCATGGAAAGAGTAGCAGCAGCGCCTACCACTATCCATCTTGTCATGCATAGCACATCATTATCATAGCCAATGGAGGTTGGCTCTTCTAGCATTCCAACTTAGTTTTAAGAGGCTCCTACAATTGTTGAGTTTACGCATACCTATGAGAAGGGAAAGTGATAGGTATTTGCACCCAAATCTATCAATTTTTTTCTTACACTTGGCACCATTGTTGAAGAAAGGGAAATGGAGGAGAAACCTCTTATGCATCAAGATGAAACACATTTGCACCAACATAGTGAGCTAGCACCATTGGAGGTTGATATCAAATCATCTGAGGAGATCATTAGAGAGAAGGATGAGGAAAAAACATGGTTGAGGAAGATTTTCTCCATTGTTAATTCTCAAATTACTTTCCTATAGCAGGAGAATCTTCAATTCAAGGTAAAGAAATTGTTACAAAGCAAACCCAAGCCAAACCTAGAGGCATATAAAGGTAAAGGTAAGAAGGTCATAGATTTTGATCAAATTAAAGACATGGAGACTAAAACACAACCAAGAAGGCCAAAGACAAGAGGCCTCAAAATGGCGTTGCAGCTAGAAATATAGTCAGCTCATCCACCTGAAGAGTTGACCTTTGATGAGCTTATAGCCATGGAGTTCAATCAAGACAGAGAAATTTGGTTGGCAAGGGTAAATGAGCATTTGTAGAAACTTTTAAAGAGAGCTAAGAGGGATAATAAACATCAAATTCACATGGAAAATCAATATCACTCGAGGACACAATTTCTCAAAAAAGGCTAAAACAATTGAAGAAAAGTCTAAAAGAAGATTAAATGAGGCTTAAAGAGAAGGATAGCTTAGATTAGTTGGCAGAATATTCCTTGGGTATTTAGCCCATCACTCACAGGTGATACAAAACCAATTTTGAGAAGTTTTGAATAATTTTGGTATTTTTTGTGATTTTTTCACAATTCTGGAAATTCCTCCTCACAGAAACGTAGAAATTTTTTTCTATGCTTATTTTAGGGGTGTCCAAATGATGATTTATTTATGTGGTTGGATCCATTTGGATGATTACATCACATATCAAGAACCTTGTTTTCATGGAAGGCTTTAATTTTGGAGAAAATGCCAAAAACCATTGATTTTCTATGCTTCTGCCACCTTTTTGGAGGCCTTGCTACTCTTTTGGAGTAACCTTGGGAGAATGGATTTTTGAAGGTCTTCCCATGGATAATTTTAAAAAATTAAAGATGTTCTGGAAACTAGACACATGTGGCTAGTTGATAATTCTTTAAGAATTATATTTTTACTCTTAAAAGTGCCTCAAAAGTAGCTGCAAACTTCTGTTATGATTCCGTAAAATTCTGCTACACTTCTGTCAGAAATGTCACATAACATCTTTGGATTCCTCAAGACACTTTTCAAGCTCATAAAATGTCACAAATTCAAGGTTTTTTTTTCCTATGAGTTTTACTTAGAGTAATTGAGTTGTTTTTTGCCTCCTATCATGAGGGAATATGTAATTTAATGTAAGGGACAAACACTCCTAGTTCATAGATGAATTTTAGGGAATGGTTTCTAACCTCCCTAGAATCTAGGAAATGACTCATCTTCGGTATTATGATGAATTTTAGATGGGATTTCGACCTGATGAGGTGTCAAGGTTCATATTTTCTATAATTAGAGTCTCTTTAGTCTTTTTTTGAGTTAGATAGTCTTATTTTTCAGTGGAGCTATTGTAACAACATTATGGAATGAAATCAGAGAGAGATTTGTAGAACTTGTGTTGACAATCTTGTAGTATATATTGGATAATTTTTTATCCTATGTATGTTTATATATTCATGCTAAATGATATATTTCCTCTTTCATATACATCTTTCCATGTGTTTATATTGTAAGTTTATAAGCAAGTAAATCATGTTTGTTCATGCTATGTTTTAGACAAGGTTTACATGATATTTATATTTACTTCTACATGAATGAATTCACCTCAGTTATCATTCTGACTCTCTATCACTTAATCCTATACTCAATGACCAATTAATAATGCTTTTAAAATACCTATCTAGCCTCACACAGTCTCTATAAATTGACCTTGAAATTCAGACCTAAAAACCCTAGACCTAGCCTTCTCATTGACCTTTCTATCCAACACTGAAAACATTAAACAAAAATCCAATTTACTGAGCTTACATACCTAGCCTAAGATCAATATATATTTAGTCAATCCATTGAATCCAAAGTGACAATGAGAGAGCCCTCTCTCATCCTGGTAAGGCTAGCTACCTAACCTAAGTCCTGGTATGTGGTTACCTTCAATCTTGTTAGGTCCCCGTAATTTGTTAGATTGGAAAGACCAAATGTACAAGGGTAACATCAAACCAGTCTATGGAGTCCTAGAACCTAGCCTTCCTGGACTCAAAGAGGGCTCTCTCTATGTTTGTGTAAAGGTTGTAAACTTGAAATATTTTAGAGTTTGATTTTAGGCTAGTCATTAGGTTTAGGATTTGTTTGTTTGTTTGGTTGGATAGGTTGTCAATAAAATATGTAGAGTAAGATAGAATCAATCCATTGGGTTGTGGAGTCTTCGAAGGTTTTGAAGAATGCAAAAATAGGTCAAGGGTGTCTCCTAGGGTAAGTTAACAAGGCCAAATGGATCTAAGTAGGTTTTGTGTGAGTGAAATAAACATGGAGTTGTGAGTATAGTAGGTTAAGGGGTAATCAAGGATCCTTTAACATATTAATAACAAGAAGAAGCTTTTAGGATGATTAGCATAGTAAAAACTTGAAGGGAAATGAAGGATTCTTCAACTAAATTGTACTAAGCAGACCTTAAAAACAACATATAAATAAACTTAGAGAGCAGTTAAGGATTCTCTGAAACTTACTTGCAAACAAATATAATTTTAACATAACATTTTAGTAAAACCAAAGATAATTTAAGAATTATTTAGCAAAACTTCAAGGAGGTAAACATAGAAATCAAAGGAGGTCCAATAGGGGAATTTTGAGGTCTAAAATGGGTCTCCTAAGGAAAATATACAATCAAAATTCACTTTATGAGAACCAATCACATTTTAGAGGATGACATCATCCCTAATGGTTGAGGTGGCATTGCTTGAGTTAAAGGTACTTACTTGTCACATTCTCAATGGTGGATAAAAACTCATGGATAACCATGGTAATACTCTAAGTGTTTTTAAAGTCATAAAGTAAAGTACTCATGATAAATGTCATTTCACACTTTTTGAATAAAATAATATTATTGTCATTTCATATTTTTTGAAAGAAACAATGCATATCCCTACACAATCTTCATGTATTTAAACATTTTTCAATAAATATTATTTTTGTATATTTTTGTATATTTATATATAAATCAAATAAATTCAATATTTAATATAAAATTCATACATAAAACAATATATTATATTATATTATTTTTATATAGTATATTAATTACATGTTATTATATAACTTAAATAATATAAAGTTTAATTAATAATATATTCTATAATTATGAATTTATGAATTTATATTTATATTTTATTTTATGTTATTTATGTACAAAGGAAAAATGCATTAGTTGTGCAATGATAATGATTTTTTCTTGAAAATCTCATTCTTATTTATAGTCACATCAATACAATTTTTTTATTAATTTTATTTTGGTACAACTTTTGAATTGAATTTAACCATGGTTACATGGATTTTGGTGCAAAAATTGAATTGCAAATTCATAAATATTATTTTATTGGTTTATCTATTATTTTATTATTACCTTAGGAGGCCCCTTTTAGACCTCAAAATTCCCCTAATTGGCAGGCAGAAGTAGGGTGCCAAGAAGTAAGTCCTATTCTCTATTTCTGTCTTTTGATCAAAGAAAACATGAACATAATGAAACTGAAGAAAACAAAGACAAAAGTGGAATACATCACCATCTAAAAAAGCTTTATGAATCCTAAGAGTGTGCTCAATCCATGGATTCTTAGTCCAAAGCCATCACAAGTCACCAAAAACCAATTTCACCAATAAACTTCAAGTCTATCTTATATTATGCTTAGCAAATATCCATCATGTACAATGAGGCCTCAATGTTGTATTTAACAAGAAAAGGGGACTAAAACCCTAACTAGGGTTTGAAAACATCATTAACTACTCATAAATACCAGTTATGTCCAAAGAGACCATACAAGGCCCAAGGCATAAAATATCTAATGAAATAAATGAAAAATAACTTCTAACACCTAACTTTGGAGTGATTTTCCCAAAAAACCACAAAATATCTATTTTCCATAAATTAGTGTCTTTTGTTGACTTTTGCAGGCAAGGGCATAGCAATGAGGTCCAAGGGCGCAGTGCCTGCACCAAAAAATAGGTCATCTTGCAGCTAAGGTTTGAAGGCATTCCCGATGTCCGAATGAGCTCCGTGAGAGCTCGTTGGAAAACCTGTCAAGTATAATTTCCAAAACTGCCCTTAGTTTTCTGATTGGACTTCATTTACCTGTTAAAAAAATAAAACTCCCAAGGCTGCTAAGGGCATAGCACCAGCCCTGAAAACAAGGTAGAAAGGTGAAATTTTGCATGTTTTTGGCCCTTTTGGAGGACCAGTTTTGCTACAAATGAGTTGAAACTTGGTGAGTGTGATGTCCATGGCCTAAGGAACCCAAAAATATAAAGTTTTCCTTCAATGGATGCCCCAAGAAAAAGCGCAGCGCCAAGGGTGTTGCGCTCTTGGCCCTCAAAAACAGTGAAAAACCAAATTTATCAAAAACTTGTCAAAATTTGAATTTATCTTCCTGATGGAGTTTGGGATTCCTGTAGAGAAGAATCAGCTAAGATAACAAGGTTTTCTTGGATATTTTTCCTCCTTGAGGGCTTGAATTTTGGTAAGGGCTCTTTTAAGCTTGGCCCTTGCAATTTGATTTCTCAAGGCATAGTGCTTGGCCATCTTCTTTTGAAGGCCAAGGTCTCTTTGTGTCTTCTCCAGCGGATCCTCCAAGTGAGTATTAGCCTTCTCTAACCAAGGTTCTCAATCGTACTCTATCTCCATGGCAAGCATCTCACATGGGGTGAGCTGCTTCGCCAATGTTGTTTCTTGCTCCTTCTCCTTGGCCAAGGCCTTCCTCAAGCCCATTGCTCTTGGCCTTCTTCTAGACAGTTACCCTTCTCCATCTTCACTCTCATCAAAAACACCCAAGACTTCATCAAGCCTAACCTTAGTCCTTTCAACCTCTTTCCAGGCTCTGATTTCCCTAACCTCATAAATGGCCTTTTGTGCCTCCAAATGCTTATTTTCAATCTCATAATAGTGGATGTCATTTCTAGTCCTTGCTAGGTTGGCTTGCAAATCTTTGATTTGGTCATCTTTACCTTTGAGCAGCATTCTTGAGACCCTTGCCTCATTCTCATCATCACTATCAACATGAATGAGTTCAAATTCCCACTTAGTCTCGTGCTGATCTTCTTCTTCTTCCTTTATGACCTTCTCTTTGCCTTTGTCCATCTGCTTGGTTGAAGTGGAAGGCATGGACCCTTGCCTTTTAGAGGCAGCAAACACATGCCTACTTCCTCTTTGACAGGTTAAAGAAAAAGGTTCAATTGTGATCATTTCAGTGTCTTCAGTCTTGCTGCCATCATGACTTTCATCATCATTGATGTCCTTGATATCCTTAGGGCTTTCATGGTTGCTTTCATCCGTCTCCATGCTCTCTGCTTCATCACTGATATTCTTGTTGTCATTATCAGTGTCAACATCATCCTCATGATTGCTGCTTGATTCTTCGTCACTAATTTTTACACTGTTGTTTACTTCATTGATATCAACCTCATCATTTGGTTCCTCATTTTCACTGATATCTGCCTCTTCATTTTCTTCCTCCTCACTGCTTTTTTCACTGCCTTCATCACTTCCATGAGCCACACTATTTTTATACTCAGTGGCCTCTTCTTCACTAACATTTTTTGTGTCATCTCTGCCAAGAATATCACTATCATTAGCTTCACTACCATCTTGGTTCTGTGAGCCATTGTCAACATCATCATCATCACTTTTGCTGATTTCTTCATCATTTTACTCATCTTTGCTGATATCTACCTCCATGTCTTCTTTGCCACTTTCTTCATTTGTATCTTCACTGCCTTCTGCACTGCCCTCATCTTCTTCATTGGCCGATTTTTATTTTTTTGACTCCTCACTGATTTCCTCTTCATTGCCAATATCATCATTATCTTCAATTTCCATGCTTTCTTCCTCTTCACTGCTATTAGCCTCACTGATATTAGCCTTATCTCCTTCATCTGTACTACTTTTTTCATCATTTGTTTCTGCATCACTGCCCTCATCACCACTAGGAGCCTCACTATTTTCACTGTCATCATGGCTCTTAGTTTCACTGCCACCATCATCATCATCATTTTTTCTCGACTCATCATTTCCTTCTCCCTCATTGTCATTTGATTGTTCATTGTCACTTCCCTCATTGTCTAATGCATTGGGAGAGGGTGAGGAAGGAGTATTGTCCTGAGGTAAAGGAATATGTGTAAATGGTGAAACATGCTCATCAAGAGATGATGGAGGAGTAAGGACAGGAGGATGAGATGATGAAGGCATTTTTTGCTAAGGATGAGGTTGTGGGTTGGTGAACACTTCATGGGAAATGAAAACCTCCCATGGAATACCCTTTTGCTGCAATTGATGCATCACAACCATTTTGATCAAAGAGTGATGAAATAAGCTTTGCATCTGGTGAGGGAAATCTCTCTTCCGTACAGTATAAGACATTTTTTCAATACTCCTGTAGAGGTAGTAGGGCAAATGCAACATCTTAACCCTAGTAAAGTGCATGAGCAATCTGATGTGATAGGAGTAAATCCTAGATAATCTTCCTTCACATGTGAAATATTTCATGATGACCCTCATCATGGGTGCATACCTCTCAAGCAAATGTGAGAAAGGAAATATGGATTTATTGTATTCTTTGTATCTAGATTTAAGGAATGGATCATAGTGGCTTATGTCTAAATTGGTCTTTGAACCACTTTTCACCAACACTAGGTATCCCAGTGGCAATAGCAATGGCATCTGATGTTAGCTCAAAGTTTACCCCTGCAATATTGGCTTGTTTCTCATGTAGGTTAAGGATGAAGATCCTAGTCAACTTGGGGTGATTCTGCACCTGTTGTAATTTCTCACAAAATTGATAGCAGCCTACATTTTCGAAGCATGAGACAGTTACAAGAGATGCATCAAGCTCCATTGTGTTTAGTGGTTCAAACCTTTTAATCCTCATACCTCTTTGTTGATGCCTCCTTGGCACTTGGCCTTCCTCACCACTACCATTGTCACCTTCCCTTGACATTTTGATCGCTGCTACTTTTGAAACCCTAGCTCTGCTTATGAAACTAATATGTAAAAGGTGATGGAATGGTGGTAAAAAGGCAGCCTTTTACAAGTTAGTGAGAGGGATAAGTGAAGTTGTAATTATATGACTGTGAGGGAGAGGCAAAACCCAATGAACACCATTGCTGATTTGTTTAAATCTCTGTTTTGACACCTTGCACTGATGGCAAATGGATATGACTGAAGGAAATGAATCTGTCAAACTGCTTGTAGTGTAGGGGCCAGCATTTATGAGTGAATGGAGAGGGTGAAGGCATAACCTTAGATGAATGAGAAACTTTTCAACAAGGCAACACTCTGTGTGTTCTTACTCGTCTTCTTAGCATGCAGATGGATAAGTGTTTTTAAACAGTGATGTCCACGCATGAAAAATTAGGTTTTTCTCCTTAAATCTTCATTCCTTTAACCAAATGATGAAAAAAACCTTGGAAAGGGCTTGATCAGCTGTACTTACCCCTTAAAGAAGTTTTAAAAACCCTTGGTGATGACCTAGAGCAAATTTGAGGGGTTTTGGGTGTTGAAGTGGTGTAGGAGGCCCTCCTAGCGAAGCGCGTAGCGCCCAGGTTAACGAGGTGTCGGGTCGGGAAAACCTGCAACATTGTGTGCCAGGCGCACATTGCCAGAGCTTTTTTGTTGGGCCTGTCAGGCCTATCGAGTAAACACGCAATGCGTTGCCAGGCACACAGAGCAAAGTAAATTTGCATGGGAGAAACGCCCAGGCGCGCAACGCCAACCTAAACATGTAGTGTTGGCAAGGAAAAAGGTCTCTTGGGCGGTTCAGAATGGAGGCCAACAAGGTTTTCCATAGTAGTCTAGCACAATGCCGAAATTTTCACCCTACTCCAAAGAGTAGAGAGTCTCACCCGATGCGTGCCGTGACCTTACTAAGGTTAGGATCAGATCAAGTATCGATCAAGCATAACATATATCCAAAAACCCACAGAACTAAGTGCTCCAAGCAAGTGTAAATACTTTGTAAATGATAATACTCATCGACGTATTCAAGACGAAAAAAATTTAAAATAACCCACACATTCAACTAAATCAGAAACACAGTACATAACTCATTCATCAGACCCAGAACATAATGTTTTTCATTAACAATAAGAGATAGTTACATTTCTCCTTAGAGCGATCCTGGCAGAACTGAGTACAATAGTGTCACATAGAATATAACAGAATTGAACAGAGAGAGGGAGAGAACAAGACAAACAGAATGAATAGAGCTCTCCTATGGCTCCTGTCCTCTGATCCTTACTATGCCAACCTTCTGTCTCTGCTGGCCAGCTATCTATTTGTTCCTTTCCTAACGCAACTGACAGCTATCCCTTCCTTTTCGTTCTAGCATTTGCTGCATCTCCTTGATCACTGGTGTTCCATTTCTTGTTCTCTGTCGCTTCCTTCTACCATCTCTGTAATGTCTCTCATACTGCCCATGCCACCTGCTCTTTAGTTCTTCACAACCGTGACAAATCTCTATCTACCGTGGTTGCGCTCTGCCACTTGTTATCTGCAACTCAAAAACCATTTTATTTCAAAACAAGGGCCCCAACAGGACTTGACCACATCCTATTGACTCATCTCGAGTCACTTGTTTTCTGCTGCCTCAGTCTCCATCGGTCCGCTTCCCTCCATGGCCAGTCCTATCTTCTCCTTTTCCTCTCCTTGTCCAAACAAGGGCCGCAACTCAGGGACCTTTGCCAGCGTTGATGCTTTGAGTTCTTTGAAGCCGACAATGGCCTGTTGCCACCCCTGCATGAGCAGGTCTGTCTCTACAGTGACTTGTTCTGCTTCTTTTTCCCCTGAGATGGTCGACAGCTTGCCAAAGACGTCCTTAATCTTGATGTTGGCCTCAGTGGCGATTTGCTGCATTGTTTGGGAGTAAGCTTGACAGGCTGCCTTAGCTCCCGGAGGGCCTGTTTGGATGTTGCTGAATGTTCCTCAATTTGTTGTATCTTGACCTCCAGTTCTTTTTCTTGGTTGTACAATTGGTCAAGTCCATCAAGGTCTGTGGCTTCTTGAATTTCCTTCGACACCTGCTGCAGTTGTGCGGAAATTGGCTGTGATTTCAAAGTCAGCGAGGTTGAACATTCATGTAGATTTTTCAAAAGGTCATATGCTTCCCTTGCCGCAGTATCGTAGTTTCCCGACCTTCCCTAATACCCGGGTTCTCATGTCATTTTTGTTATCTTCTGTAAATGACCATTGGGTCTCTGGTAGTGTGCCTTGCTGCTAACAATGCTTTTGTTACCTCGTTTTCTTGGATGAGGTTCGAACAGGCCACACGGATGTGAATGGATCATCCGACTATGTCACTATCTGATATGTCATCTGGTATTTGAGTGTTGTGGGCCGTTACCGTGGGCCAAAGATCCTGGAAAACCCTTGTCACCGTATCCAATTGGCCCTATAAGTTGTCTTTCTCTATCTTCATCTATTCGTGCTCTTCAGTAAGCGCAATGATTTGTACCTGTTGTTGCTCGAATCTCTGCTGGAGTTATGTGTGAAACCCTTCGGCCTGCTGTGCTGCTCGCTGAATGAAATTGTACAACTGTGTCGTTTCCCAGGTCTGCATGCTTTCAGCTCTAGAGATATCTTGATTTGGCTGTCGTTCTTGGAGCGGTTGACCGCTTGCAATGGACTTTTCTAAGTGCTCCTGCGGTGATTGCGGCGGTGTTGGTTGCGGTAGCGGATTACTAGGGTTTCCCAAGTTTAGAGTGGGCTACATCTGTTGAAATATCGTGTTTTCTTGGTAAAACGGGTCTGTGCTCTTGAGGCAGGGGTGTTGTATCTCGCAAGAAAATATACCCCACGACTTAAAAGGTTGTGTAAAATGACCTGTTCAACCAGCGTTTGGTTGACCTCAGGTACCAATGTTGTACCAGAGTTAACTTCTGCCTCGTTATCTCCATTTTTCTTACTCTTTTCTCTGATTAGGTCAGATATGGTGGCTAATGTGGAGGGTGTTCAGGTTGGATGATCTTTAGAGGTGAATCAGGTGTGGGCCGATGAGTGGTGAGTGCGAGGTGGAGATTTACAAATATTTAAAAGGGAATAGGGGTTGATTAGAGGTAACTCCTGAGTTACCTGGGTCTCTATCAATGTCTCTTCTTGGATTGGGGCCCCCGTGTCCATTTCTTGCGTGTGATCTTCCCTCGTGAGATCAACGACCTAGCTAGACATTGTAAATTTTTCCTTCTTGGACTTTGGTGTAGCTACGGGTGGCTTTGAGGCTTTACTCTTTTTGACAGAAACTGTGGTTGTCGCTGCTGATGAATTAAACAAATTAAGTGGTATGGTCATGACTATGGGACTGTGATGGAAGATGAAGCGGAACTGAGGCTTGAAATTCCATAAATGTGGAAACAATGGACTTGACCTACTTGTTAGAGTTTTAACTAAAATACCCAGCTAAAGCTTTGTACTTTTGTGTTCGCCTGATGATCAGAAAGAAATGTAGTTGCGAACTTCGTGTTGAAAATGCAACAAGATGATGGAGCTTAGTGAAATGAAGTCGCCTTCACTAAGTGGGCCCGCAGGCTATTTTTGGCGCAAAAGTCTATTTTTAGACTATGTCTATTTTTAGACATATGGATCATGGTCTATGAGTTGCAGGATGCTATTTATGGATGATTGGTCGAGTTGGTAAAAATAGATGGACCTTTATTTTTAGACATTGGGCGGTTTCTATTTTTAGACTGCCGGGCTAAAAATAGAACAGTCAAATATTATTAACCCTTAATAATATTTAGACTATAAACATTATCTTATCCTCTTGGAGCACTTCAGTTTGATGCTTGGATGTGGCACATGCAGCTGACAGAAGGAAATACGCTTTTCCTAAAGGTTAGTTGAGCTATTGCATGGTTGACTTCAGTTAGAACTCATGTGGCAGAGTTTGGTGGAGTTGATGAGACAGTTGGTGGAGTTGTGTTCAGTTTAACTTAGTTGAACTAGTTGTATTTAGTCTAACTGATAAATACACTAGTGATGAGTGTGTGAATTAATTATTAATTAATTCACTAATTATTAACTCATAAATCAACTAAAGAATACATCAGTTAACTGCAATGCATGGACAGTTCAGTGGAGACCAGTGTTAGAGGTGGGTGAAAGGGTGAGTCTACTATCAGTTGTGACTATGGCTGTGCATGAGATTTGCACACACATTGATTGAGATTGCCAATGAGGATTGCGCAGTTGAAGCTAGTGGGATTCGAACTTGGATCTCATCATTATTCATCTTGGATTGCGCAGTAGAGGCAGGCAGACTTGTGGAGGAGATTTGAACCCGTGACTTGTTCATCTTCCGTGCTAGTTTGTGTGTAGCATGTGAGATAGTGCTGAGAGCTATGAGAGCTTTGTGCTATGTATTGTTACATGTTCTCTATCATTATAATATACAGATAGTTGGGGGTTTTCAGCTGTATGCTTTCCCCATTACATACTGTGTTATATGTGTGCTTGATTATTGTTTTATGTGCGCATGCGACTGCTTCTATTTCCGCATATTGATGATCAATTGTAGAAGAGGTTATGTATTATGCATGAAGCTTAAATAGTGTGTAATCGGGATAATCTCGGTGAATAATTCAGCTATTATTCAAATTTCTACATTAAATATCGCTTCCTATGATGTTTCTCCACAGCGATGGATCTAACAACCTCTCTTATCAAAGGAAATGAATAGACGTAGACTCTGATTTTGACCTCCATTGTTACTCCTAGCTGCGAACATACTTCTGTGTGGAAAGCTCGCTCATTGATTTGAAACTTCAACAGCTTCATCTTGAAGGTCGATTTCGACACACATGCTGGCCTGATGTAGGTTTGATTATGGTTAACCCCAAACCATACTTGTGCAAAATAACTGTCCATCAAGTTCCTTGGAATTCTCTGCTGACTCATCGCGACATCCACCATTTGGCTGTACTAGAATTTGAATGCTTCCTTGTTCACCTCCTTGGTGCTGGGGTCCCCTAATGCTTTCCAGGGTGTGAACTTCATTGCTAATGGTTGGCCTGTTGCAACTTCCAGAGGTTCCCTAATTCCTGGAAATGTCCATTTCCACATTGCCAAAGCCATGACAAGATACCCGTAGATGAACCCAGTGGCCCTCTTATAGTTGTACTCACAGGCTTCGAATAATTCATTAAGTAGAAACAAACACCAATTTAGTTGTTCCCCCTGGATATAGTGCTCCGCAACTGAGAGGTATCCAGCATGCACTCCCCTTTTGTGTAATGTCTCATCGTTTTGCTTGCAATCAGATCGTAGGAAAACTTGACTGTTGGATTGTTGATCAAATCTATCTTGGCCCCTTTTCCCCCTCTCTTGGTGTCGTACTTCTTGTAGTAGTCACTATCTCCTACTTTCTTCGCTCTCTTGGACACATTTTGGAATGTTGTGGAGACATCTCTCCCTTCTTGTGAAAGCTCGGTTAACTTGTGAATGTCTTCCACATGAATTGGTATTTCTCTTCCCAGCCACAACGAACCATTGTCGATTCTGCTCAACATAAAATTGGTGCACTGCATCGTAGCCCCTGTATTGTTGAACGCTGGAAGATTTCTTAGGTTCAGTATGGTGGATTGTTGAACACCTATGAACTTTGGAAGTACTCTTGCTTCTTCCTGTCCCACTTTTGTGGCATAATTCTCCATGTAGAATTGTTTCTTCACCACTGGATATTGGAAGGAGTCCATTAAGTCAGTATTAATCAGTGACACGCTATCATATTTTCCTACCAGGGACTCCATCTTCTGAATTCTTTCATCGAGATCCTGCTCCACAACTGTTGGCGCTACTCTGGTCATTTTAGCTCTCCTCTGGTACACTTGCAGAGCTACTCCTTTTCTTTCCTTATAAATTCCTGCCTCTGGATGCCTTCTCTAAACTTCTTTTTTTGATGTTTCTCTTGCTACCTCTATTGTTTCTAGTTCTAGCTCAGATTTCTCTAGCATTCTTGCGCTATATTTCATGCAAGTTATGTAAGTAACCAGCACACATGAGGTTGATAAGACCCCATAAATAATTAATTTTCCCTGCCTTCCCCCATGGCTATAATCGTGTGATTAGTTACCAAGATGAGGTGGGCTCTGAAAAATCTGACTGTGGTTTCTGGAGTTGGGCAGACGCGATGGGTAATGATTATGGCCTATTATGGAAAATTTATTGCGGTATGGACAATGCTAATTAGCAATTACTTCTCAAATCTCGGTAATACTATGGACTGACATGGCTACTATGATTCATGATGATGGAATGATATTCGACACACTTGGTCTCTGACATGGATGCCACGCCGGACACTACCCTCCCCTCGACCACAATTGGTTGCGTTGTGGTTTCCGCATCGTGACTCTGAATTTTTGATTGGCTTTAAAATTTCTTTATTGGGCTTTCTATCTAAGCTCTTCTTGGTTGTGAGAGAGTTATTGACTTTATATAACCTAATCTACCCTACTAACTCCTCTCGTTTGCGAGAGTTATTGAAAGTTGAAATGTGGAGCTTACTCGTGATAGGGCTTCAGGCGTGTGCCATTCACCCGTCATGGTAGTATATGTCCATCCAGTTGTGCTAACCCAACTGCTCCTGAATATTTGATTTCTATCATGTAGAATGGTCCTAGCCAATGCATTTTCATCTTGTCTGGGAACTTCTGGTACTTACTTTCATAAAGTAAAACTTTTCCTCCTACCAGGAATGTTTTTTGTTTGATATGGCGATTGTGCCAAGCTTTTTGTCTCTCCTTTTGGATAGTTTGGTGGAATTCCACTAGAATCCTATCTTCTTCAAGCTCTTGTAGTTCATGTAATCGTTCTTTTAGCGAGTCTTCCTTTGATAATTGGAGATATGTTGCAATTAGGAGGATCGAGATGAAAAATTTCACTGGTACTACTGCTTCCCTCTCGTACACTAGCTGGAACAAGGTCTAGTTGTTTAGTCTCTTTAAAGTTGTTTTGTACGCCCACAGTGTTGTTGGTATACATTCGTCCTAGTCATCACGTTCAACATTGCAAATATTCGTTAGACCTCTTTCTAGAATCTTATTAAATGCTTCTATTGTACCATTGGCTTGTGGATGGTAAGGACTGCTTTTATGATGTTGTATCATGAAGTTTTCGAGCAGGGATTTAATGGTAGCATTGATGAATGCATACCCTGATCGCTTGTCAGGATTTTCAGGCAACCAAACGTTCTCATGATATTTTCAAATATGAACTGAGTCATTGTTTCGGCTGTGAAATCCTTCACTGGCATTTCCTCTTCCCACCTTGTCAAATATTCTATTGCCGTTATGATATACCTGGCCTATAAGTGTCTTGCGACAGGTGCAATTGGACTATAAAATCAACTGCCCATTTCTCAAATGGTTGTAGTGCTTTTACTGGGTGAAGTGGGAACTCGTCTATGTGCGATCGACGTCCCGTCCTCTGACATACATCGAAATTTTTTACAAATGCCTTACTGTCCATGTGTACTATCAGCCACCATAAACCCGCCTGCAATACTTTCCTCGTCGTTGATTTTTCTCCTACATACCCTCCCGCAACTCCACAGTAGCATTCCCACAGTATGACTTCCCTCTTGTGGTCCAGGATGCATCTTCGTAAGATTTGTTCTAGACCCATGTTGTACAGGTGTCCTGCTATCAGCTGATATTATACCACTTAGACTACTAGGTGTCTTCTCTGGACTGCTGTATATTCTTTTGGGCATTGTCCTGTTGTCAGGTAGGTTGCTATCTAGTCTAGGTATTCTGGGATGGCTTCTACTCTAAAATGATCAACGTCTGACAACTAATCATCCAAGGACCCTCCATTTTCCCTGTTTTCCAACCTTGATAGGTGGTCTGGCCCCATGTTCAGTCTCTCGGGTTTGACTATCACCTCAAAGGTGAACTCCTGAAAGAGTAAGAGCCATCTACAGATTCTTCCTTCTAAGACTGGTTTGTTTACTAGGTACTTTAAAGTTGAATGATCTATGAAAAATTTAAACATACCTCCTAGCAGGTAGTGGTGGAACTTCTAAAGGGAATACACCATTTCTAATGCTTCCCGCTCTATTGTAGTGTAGTTCTGTTCCGATGTTGATAATTTACGACTTGCAAAATACATTAGGTGATCAACTGAAGTGTCCCTTGGTTGAGCTAGAATTGCTCCAAGTGCGATGATCGAAGCATCAATGTGGACATGAAATTGCTTGTCCCAATCAGGGTGAACCAATATTGGCACACTTGCGAATTTTTCCTTGAAATTATTCAGGGCTTTCATGCAATTCTCTGTCCAACTAAACTGTTCCGACTTCCGCAACAACTTCTCTAATGGGGCTGTTATCTTCGCGTAGTTGCGGATGAATCGCCTATAGTAGAATGTGTGGCCTAGCAGTGAACTTAATTGCTTCATAGTTTCTGGTGCCTCCATGTTAATTATAGCTGCTGCCTTTGTTGGATCCACGCAAACTCCTTGGTTGCATACTACGTGTCCTAGAAGTGTTCCAAAAGGCACTGCAAAGATGCACTTCTTGAAGTTCAGTGAAATCTAGAGTTGCATACACCTGTCAAACATTATCCTTAATAACATTGCATGGTCTTTCAACAGGTTGTAGATAGTATAGTCATCCATATAGACTTCCAGGAATTTGTGGATGTAGTCGCGGAATGCTGCTATCACAATGCGTGAAAATACTATTGGCGCATTCTTCAATCTGAATGGCATTACATGATATGAAAAGGAACCCCATTCGGTGGTGAAATATGTATTTTTCTTATCTTCTTTGGCTATTCTTACCTGATGGTATCCTGAAAATCCATCTGTAAAGGAATAAGCCTCATTCCCCGCAAAGTTGTCGAGGACTTCGTCGTTGAACGGAGTAGGAAGTGGGTCATGTATACACGCATTATTCAAGCTCATATAGTCAACACAGACTTGGATTTCAGACTTATCCTTTTTTCTTTGTATGACTATTGGACTTACCCATTCTGCTTCTTCCACTGGGAATATCAACCCTGCCTTTAGCATTTTGTCGATTTCTGCTTTAAATTTTTCCTTCACCCTTGGATTCAGCTGATAGGGTCTGTGCTTGATTGGTCTTGCATCGGACTTCAGAATTATACGCATTTCCCCCATGTCCCCTTTTATTCCTTTCAATTCCTCTACGGATGACAGAAACAAGTCCTCATATTCTTGTAGTAGATTGAATATTTCTTTAGTCATCTCGGCATCCCAATAATCACCGATTGATGCAAGTTTGGGCTTTTCTTCGGTCCCAATGTTCATTTTCTTGGTTTTTAGTGGTGGCAGATGAATTCCTTCTATTTTCAGGTCTTCCTTAACATCCCTCTCCCCTCCTTTTCCTCAAAATACAGATGTCTAAGACCTTGTAGACCATCATCGTCCATTTCACTGTTTATCTTCTTACATGCTATCGACTGTCTAATGCTTTGGTTTTGGAGCAGTTGCTCTTCCTCCTCCTGAATCTCTGGGAAGAACAATACCTTTTAATGCTTGGATGACTGGTTCTGTTTTTCCTTCAAATAAGAAGCACTGTGTAAATTTTCTCCGCAACTGCTTGCCAAGTACTAGTTCCTCTTTTCCTCTCTTCCATTAGGTACCAATCTTGAGGAATCAAATATAGTGAATGTCTAAACTTGTGGACCCACAACTCTTCCAGGTATCCTAAATTGTTCCATTGATCCTCACACTCTTTCAAATTTTTTCGAGGTTTTGAGTCCCCTTGGAAGTTTTGAGTGAAATGTGGTTCTTCTTCTTCTTTGAACCTGGCTTTCAAGGTTACCACAACTTTGTCCCATTGCGATAGTGAGTTGCGGTGGTTACTCCACCACCTTGCTGATGTGGATTGTAAGGCCATATCCATGAGTGGCACCCTATGATCCATTGGTACCTTATCTTATATTCTCGCAATAAAAATATTTACCGCATTCATATTTGATAAGGTGGGGTAATCTCTTACCTCCGTCCCGATCTAGTTGACTCTTCCTATGTTGGCGCATCTTCTTGTATTGGTCTCGTATCCCCCTTGCTACCAATCATCCCAAGCTATCTCTAAGCCTAAGTCTGAGCTTTGAATACTTCTCCAACTTACATATCCCCCCGCTGTTGGGTCGATGCAATCTTCCCTTTTTCCTACAGTTATCTGATACAGATGATCAAGAAGCTAAGCATCTTCCCTGTTGTCAACAGACTCTGTGTATCGGGGACCTTGATACGGGTCCAGTGGTTGGGTGACCCTGACCTCCTCGTCCTCAAAGATCATCAATTCCTTCTTTACGTCTATTACTGCATAGTTTCAAAAGCCCAGTCAATCCCCAGTAATGTTGGATAGGGATCTTTATCCCCCGTAATTTCTATTACCTCGAAGTCCGTGTATGTATTTACTCCCGCGACGTCGACTTCAACCTCCTCCAGTCTGCCTATGGGCACAATGCATTACTGGTTTTCCATATGGAGTTGAATTGGTGAATATGTCAGCCTCAGTCTTCCCAATGCTTCCCATGTCTTTCTTGGCATTATATTTACGTCTGACCCTAGATCAAGCATTGTGTCTTTAATTTGGACTCTTGTGACTTGAGTATTCACCCGGAACTCTTTTCCTGTCCATCTCTTATTTCTTTTTACCATTCATATATATTTCTGAGTGGTACCACTTGACTCCCCTGGTCCTGTGGCCTCCCACACCACCCTTTCGAGGTTTTTCTTTAATTGTTCCAACATTGGTGCATTCTTAACAATCTTTAAGAATAGACAGAACCATTCTTCAATTGTAGTAGTTGTACTAACTTGGTTCTTGTTATCCTCCTTGGCCTGTGGCAACTCAATGCCTTTGCTTTCCCCAAGTTGGGCAAAGTTTTCCACTACTTATTTAAAGTATTTCTTCTGTCTTTCCAGCCTAAACAGTGGTTTTGGAGATGCTGGCCTTATCAATTTTATCGGTTTTGTCATCTGTACATCTTCCTCGGTTATTTTTCCTCCTCGCATCACTATGGCCACATTCTACATATCTTGAGCCTCTATTAGTCTTGGCTATGCATTTACCAGATTTGTTCCTCTTTTTCTGGCTCTTTCTTCCCATATTTTAATGAGCTATGGACAGTATTCTATTGCATGCTGTTAACCCTGCACTGAGAGCACCAGGGTCTTCTAGGAAATGGCCATTCCCTAGCTACGTGACCTTCTTGGTCATAGTTGTAACATCATACTGGCCCTCTTCCTCCAACTTGGCCTCCTCTCATGCCTCCCCCTCGTCCCATAGGAGCCTCATTTACTCTATATGAAGGTTTGTCCAATCATTCTGCTAATGCATCCAAAGCCCTAAACTACTCTATGTTGTGTGTGGTAGAAGCACAAAACTCAGTATATTTTGTTCGAAACATTGGATTATTTTTGCAATATTGGGCATAGACAGGGTGAATGACCCATGCTTTTACATATTTCACAATATTCATTTGCGATTGAATTCTGTTGCGATGGGAACCTCGTGTATTGGTGTTGTGGCAGATACAATCCCTGGGTGTTTATCTGCACAACCCCTCCTATTGGCGAAGCTCCTTGTGCCCCTGTTGCTGATGTCCCCACATTCTGGCCCCGAAACCTAGGGCATTCAGTTACCACGTGTCCTTCCATTAGACAATGCATACACCATACATTTGGTCTTGCCGACCACATTGGTTGAATTTCCTTCAGCTTCTCTATTAGGCTAGCTATCTGATGTTGTAACCCCAGTATGGAAGGGTCTTGAGCCGATGCTCCTCCTTTAAATTCTTGTGGATATACCACCATGGCCTCTATCTTTATAGCTTGATCCAATGTGTCTTGTAACATCTTGATCTTTTGTTGTGTCAGTAGAGTTCTTGTTAATGGAAGAAGGGCCTTGATGAACCAATCTATCTGATGGTTAGGATCAATTGGATAAATAAGCTTTCCAATCGCATCCTTGAATCTCCTCATTATATCCCATGTAGTTTCCCCCTCCCGCTACTTGATCTCCCACATCTCTGACAAACCTTGTTGATCTTTTTGGGGTAATTTGAATTCCTTAACGAAATCTCTCTTTACATCGTCTATTGCTGGGTTCTGATGAGCCTCAAACCACTTTATAAACCAACGTAGAGCTCTCTCCCTAAGATTAGTTTGAAATTCTATCAACTTTCCTGCCTCTGGTGTTTGATGAGCCCTCCATATGGCCTCGCAGAGGTGCCAGTGTTGTTCCATGTCATCATTGCCCCTCCTAGAGAAATCTGGGTACCGGGTAAATGATCCCGCCATGCTTCCTTATGTGTGGGTTACTATAGAAAAACCCCTAACTCCCGGTTGTGAAATGGTATTACTAGCACTACTGCTAGTGTGTATTACTGCTGTAGACTGAACACTATTCAACTTACTCAATTCCCCTAATTTAACAAAAATTTCACCTAGTGGATGATAGAGTACCAGGGGAAGGTCGGGACTAGAGCTACTTGAACCTTGGGGAATAGAGTTACCTGGGATTATGGGTGCTGGCCCCTCTCATAATATCTGCTCCATCGCAACATGCAACTCCACTTCAGACGTCTCCTCAGGGGGTGCGTCATCTCCGTCGTACTCCTTTCCCTTCTCTGTTTGGGTTGGGCTCCTATACACCTGCCGCACTTCCTTGATGGTCCCTCCTATATCTCGGGAACCCACCTGACCTTCCATCTCCTTTTTCATCTAAGGCACCTTCTCTTTGTTTTTTCTATTCCTTTTCTGTTTCTCCAACTCCTTCATAACCCTTTCTCACCACTTCTCAGTGATTTTCACCCTCCGATGTGCTCGTCGTTCCCTCAACATGCTAGAGGTCTTAGCATCCATATCCCTATTCCCCTTTTCAATGTACTTGTAGCATCTCTCCCTTGGCTCCTTCCCCTAGTATTGGAGGTTTAGGTCTCCATCTCAGAATTTTTGAACTCCATTAATCCTTCATCCACCATCAAAGCTTTGATCCACAGGGGGGTCTCCTTCAACAACTCTCTACACAACCCTGACCTGACTATGTCCTCTGCTTTTGAAAAATACTGGTAATGCTCAGCTGCAAACTCCACTATGTATCCTTCCAAGGTAGATTTCACCTAGAAATCTATCGCTCGGGTCATATCCGTATCTAACCAATGGAGTGCTACCAGATCTTCATGCAACCACTTGCAACAGACCTTCCACAAGCTTCTTTGGACTATCTTGGTCTGTAGTCTCCTAAGCCAGTTGTAGAGCTCCTCTGGAAACTTTCCCCAGAATATTTCGTAGATATCACTGGTGGATTCAGAGAATAGAACCCGATTCTTAACAATTTTCTCCCTTTGTTGTCTTAACTCCGCTTTCTGAGCTATGAACTGATCTAGGTGGTTATCCCACCAGTTTCGTATTTATTTCTTGAAGATCTGTGATACCACGATCTAATTCTAGAATGAAATTTCAGGTCCCGACAATGGAACCATTTGTTGGCAAGGAAAAGGGTCTCTTGGGCAAGACCCAGGTTCAGAATGGAGGCCAACAAGGTTTTCTGCAGTAGTCTAGCAAAACGCCAACATTTTCACCCTACTCCGAAGAGCAGAGGGTCTCACTTGAGGCATGCTATGACCTTACTAAGGTTAAGATCAGATCAGGTATCGATCAAGCATAACATATATCCCAAAACCCATAGAACTAAGTGTTCCAAGAAAGTGTAAATACTCTGTAAATGATAATACTCATCGACATATTCAGGATGAAAGAAAAATTTAAAATAACCTGCACATTCAACTAAATCGGAAACACGGTACAGAACTCATATCATCAGATCTAGAACATAATGTTTTGCATTAACAGTAAGAGATAGTTACATTGCTCCTTAGAGCGATCCTGGAAGAACTGAGTACAATAGTGTCACACAGAATAGAAAATAATAGAACAAAGAGAGAGAGAACATCACAAATAGAATGAAAAAATATCTCTTGTGGCTCCTATCCTCTGATCCCTCCTATACCAACCTTTTGTCTCCGTTGGCCGGCTTTCTATTTGTTCCTTTCCATTCTGGCATTTGTTGCATCTCCCTTATCAGTGGCAGGGAAAATTTTAAGGATGAAAAAATATTTTATAGTTTAGAAACCTTGTAGAATCTTACTAGTACATAATATGCAATTTATAAAATTTTTGGCACTTTTTTTGTAAAATTATTCAAATTTCTAATAATTTTATATTGTCTCTATACATAATTTTGGCGATTTTTAAGGTAAAAAAAATTTATACTATAAAATTTGGGCGAATAATTTTTTGAAAAAATGGAAATTAACGAATATTTTTTTTGGAAAAAGCATGGAAAATTAGCCCACTTGTGAATATTAGCCCCTAAAAGTTTCCCTGATTACTGGCGTTCCACTGCTTTTTCTCTGTCGCTTCCTTCTGCCATCTATGCTTGTCCCCGCAACAGCCACGCCACCTGCTCTTCGATTCTTCGAAACCGTGACAACTCTCTGTCTACCGTGGTTGCATTCTGCCACCTGTTATCCACAACTCAAAAAATATTTTATTTCAAAACAAGGGCCCCAACATGCAACACCTAAAAAATTTAGCCAATTTCGACCTGAAAACTCACAATTTTTTCCTCCTCGACTTTTCCAACTTTTTTCAAGTGAACAATGAGTTAGGTGAAGTGTTGGATGTGTTTTATAGCCTTTGAACCTTGATTTAATCATGAGACCCACTGTTCTAATTTTTTTCAAGATCACTTCTCTTTTCTCCTTTCTCACAAATATTTCTTTGACTTCTTGCTTGCAAGTGACAAAAACATTGAAATGGACTTTTCCTTTTGCTCCTTGAGTTGACATCTTCACTTTATGTTTTCTTTGGAGGGTTGCACACAGTAGTACCTTCAATTTTTCTTGTGTTTTTCATCATAATATTCAAAATTTCTTTCTTACCTTTTTCTTACTGACCTTTTTACACTGTTTTCTCTGCAGGGGACTGAAGTGATAAATTTGACTTCTTTTGGTTCCTTGAGGCTTAAAAATTCATTTTGACACCTTGGTGATTCAACCACACAACAACTTCCTCAAATGGATGTGTAATCCTCATCATGAAACTCATCCTTTTCACCTTGGCTGGTAGTATTGCAAATATATGTTCCTTTTGACTCTGAAAACTTGACACATTCATTCTGACATAGCAGCAACCTTAATATCATCTTTGGTTTCCACCTCGGAGCTTAACACATCTCCTTTGCTCATTCAGTCATGGTAAGCTTATTAAAACATCTTTGAGGGGTTGTCTCATAGCAATACTATCAAAGCCCTCTCTTGCTTTAATTATGAAGTTATGATCATGTTTTCACCCTTTCTATTGGCCACTTTTGATGTAATATCCCGAAATCAGGACTGTTAGCAAGGCATGCCCGAAAAACACATTTTTCAGGAATGGATGTTACAGCTCTTGAAATCAGCCCTTGGATCCCTTATATCTAAGTATCTAAGTCCTAAATCCAAGAGGAGATCATAAGAAAATCTCTCTAGGTGGGTTAAACAGATCTCCCACACCTAGGAAGGCTTGAAAACTGCCCAAAGAAGGGACTGCAACAATACAAAAGAACACTGCCCAGAAAATAACGCAGTTTTAGATAGCAGTAGAAGTAGGCCAATGGCAGCTTAAAAATATCTTATACAATGATAAATTATATTTACAGTATAGCCCAATCAATGTACAGGAGAAAGAAAGAGACTTTATGGAGAAAAACCCTCTAAAAAGAGGTGCTACAACAATGTATTTCACTGTAAAGCCTTGACATTGTTATTTTTATGAGTAAAAATCAGCTGTAGGTTAAAAATCAGATCTAGGATAGATCTGTGTACAAAATATTAGATCTATATCAGATCTGTACACTATACTGTCTCTATCTTACATCCCCCTTGGGGTTTTCAGCAAAAAATGAAGCATAGAGAGTAGATCTGATATCTAATGCAGCAGATCTGCAGAATGATTCAGAAATTCTGAAGCAGATGGATCAATGAATAGATCATATCTGAAACATACATGGATTATATGGCTAATCCATGGATCACCACAGTGCAAGGAAGACTCCTTTACACAAGTGATCTCTCCTCCAAACAGTTGCCAAACACCTTGCAACTCTCCACTTGCAAAACAACGCAGTACAGGGAGATAAACTGCACTATAGGCTTGATGTAGACTCTGGCCTGATGCCAAGTTGTAGATCTGAATATCAATACAGCTAATACACTCTTTCCAATGGGATAGAAGGCTTTCCCACTGAAAAGAGGCACTAGTATGGTCTAGATCTAAATAGATCTAGCCTCCACTTGCTGCTGCTCACAAGGACAACCAAACCCTCAACAGGATCTGAGTTGTAGTTGGAAGAGGAAGCTTTGCCAAATGGCTGATAGTGGACCAATAAATTCAAGACTCTTCCAAGAGGCCTCTCAAGAAAAGATGTGGGATTCCCGACCACGAACACCCAGTGCTAAACAACATTATTCTCAGCTAAACAGCCAGAGAATGAGAAGTGTCTAAACAAACAAATCCTTCCTATACAATATGTTCAACAACCCCTCTCATGTTCTCTCCTCTTTCATTTATAGGATGAAAGCCTTGCAAAATCCTAAACCATCTCAAATGTTTAACTCCTTTCACATTTGAATCCTACAACTAGATTTGCGTTGTTCATCTAGGTACATTGCATCTGGACAATGCTGTAGATTTGGTCCTGTTGACCCAATCAATTGTCACAACCCCTTTTCACACATGAGGGAGTTTTATTAAGGCAACCCAGATTTAGCCTTGTTCACATGGGCATTGATTTTTTTGTTTTTGTTTAAGGAATTTAATTTGTCCTCCTTTATAATTTTATTCTTGTAACAGAAAATGAAAGCAAAATTGAATATTCCTATTAGCTTGGGATAATTTGGAATATTAAATTCTTCCCCTCCAAAATGTTTCTTATCCTCAAGCAACTGATAAGGTGAGTGTTAAGCTTCTCTCATAAGCTGAGTGATCACCAAACCATCCATCCATAACTTGTCCCAACGATGTCCTCATGAGGTGAAAATATCTCCTCCCATAAGGAAACAATGAATCACACAAAACAACCATGGTTTGCCCAATCCCCTCCTTGAAATACAAAGCATAAAGTACAGGGAGTGTAATCATCCCATAGGGCACATGCATGCCTTCCCTCTTTCCTCCATTCATCCCCATGAAAAGTACAAGCACATCATCGATATAGGGGATCAAGACAATGTACAAATAAATATAAATGTGTGTACATGGAGGTGGATCATAGTCCCACATGTGGAACCAGTGTAGAGCATCCCCTGCCTGCATCAAACCAAGATGTGGTAAGTGGTTTTTCCACCACTTACTTGCTGCCCAAGTCATCTCACTATTGCAGAAAATGTGAGATATATTTGGTGCCTTTGGGAAGCACCCATCATGAAAATAAATCTTCCTTTGCACATCAAGGGAGTGGCCAAATTCAGAATTCTTAGTGGCCCAACAATTGCCATGAAATTTACATGATACATTGCTCCTTTCAAGAGTCACGACCTGCATACAAATGGTAAAAGAACATGTACAAAAAGAAAAATGAACTTTCTTTTCATGAACACGTTCTTTACCATCAAGGTTACTCATACACATGGAGTTGTGCATGGACATTTTGCCTCTCTCAAAAGAAGGAAGAGATGGCTGAAATGACTCTTGCATAGAGTCCCTTGGCTTCCCAACTCCACATAGCTCATGCACTCTTGAAAGTGCTGATCTAGTTCCACTCTCAAGCCTTCCCAATCAAAGCTCCTCATGAGTAGAGTGTAGATCTTCATTGACTGCATACGGCTAGAAAAGAACTCTTTGTGTGCTCATTGTAGTATCTCCTGCTTGAGCTTGGAAGATCTAGACAGGAAGACTCTACCATGATGATAGATGAACCCTCCTTGGACTAAATAGCCCTCTCCTTGCAGCATGTCATCAAGTATCATACATGTGTGAATATCTTTGGAATACTCTACAAGCAGTTGAGATTTCCAATACAGATCTACACTGCTCAACAATGACAGCGCTGATGATACATCCACTAGAATGTATGTCATGTTGCTGATCTTCTCCTTCGCATTCTCCATGCCACTTGTGTGTGTTGGAAGGTTTATCCTCCCATTCATCTCCTCTTACAGCGCAGATCCAAATAGGAGAGTGGGTGGTGATGATAAGGGAATAAGATCTCCCTTCTCCTTGAGCTTAACCAAGCCTCCCAGTGTTGTAGCCTTGTCTTCTAATGCTCCAATCCTCCTTAGACTCATGAGTGGAGCATCAAGATGTGGAACACCTTTCACCAGATCTGAATCAGGTGGTCTCCCAGGTGGTTTCCCACAAGACAATGAAGCTTCATGGTTCTTTCTCCCATGCTCATTAGATGGGATCAACATTCCCTTGCTTCCACAACGCAAGTCTACCTATAATTTTTGTGTGGAAGTCTTCTGAAGCTTGGAGACCCCTGTTAGGGGTGTAAGAGTGCCTCTGGTTGGAGAATTTTCCCCATATCCTGATAGTGGATCAGCTAGGTGACCCCTCCTTTGTTCTGTCTCATTGTATTTTAACAAAGACACATGCTGCTCATGTCCTCCATATGGAAGATCCTTAGGAAATACTTGCAAAGAGGCAAGAACTCCTCTAGTGGAATCCATTGCTTCATCTTCATCTCCAACTGAAAATAGATCTCCTCATGCTGTCATAGCACTGGAGGATCTTCTCTACTCTTCCTCTCCCTCCTCAACATGGTTGGAGAATGATTCACCATAAAGAGATCCTTTTTCTTGATCTCTTAGTCAGGAAGAATCCCTCATGTCTTCTCTTTGAGGAAAGAGATCTTTCTGTAGTGGGGCTTTTTCCTCTAGCAAATTGTGCAGCAAATCTTCAACCCCCTCAACAATGTTTAAGACTGGAGTTGGCTCCATGGAGTCTTCCAACTTATGAAAAGATGTAGATCTCTTGGGCTTGATTCGATCTTCCCAAGAAGTCTCTGAATGTCTCTCTTCAAATCCCTTCACTAGTTTCCTAGTGAAATTTGCATAAGAAGAGATGTTTATCCCCTTTAAGAAAGAGGATTCAAACAACCACCAATCATAAGATTTCCCTTGAAGATGCATCATTGCTACTCTCAGGGCTTCTTCTTCTGTCACTTGATGCAGCTGCAAGTATGTGTCAAGCTTCTTTAACCAATACTTGGTTGAGTCTTTAGGTGATCCATCAAAAGTAGGTAGAGAGAATCTACCTAAAGTGTGTTGAAGGCATCCTTTCCTCCTACTGTAGGTGCTGGATATTGCTTCTTTGAATTGAAAAAACTTTGGGAAAATGAGATGCTCCTTGAACCTCTCTGATTGAGATTCATATTCTTGGAGATAATCACCAAGAGATTCCTCCTTTGGTGTTCCTCCTCTTCCTCCTTCCTTTGACAAGAAAGTAGGCATGCTACAACGTTGTGGAATAGATTGTGTGGCTGAATGCTCACACACATCATATGAAGTAATGGGGATTTCTTCATGTGAAAACCCTTTCAGAAGAACTACTTTTCTTTCATTCCTCACTCCTCTGATTTCATTCTTCATCTCATGTATAGTTTGGAACAGAGTTTTAGAAAACTCTTTCCCAATCAATCTTCCCGATGAAGTGTTTTGACCCTTCACTTCTGTGTCTTCGGTGTAACCACATCTCTTCACCAAGAAAGAGGCTTTGATACCACTATAATATCCCAAAATCGGGACTGCCAGTAAGGCATGCCCGAAAAATGGATTTTTCAAGAATGGCTGCTACAGCTCTTGAAATCAGCCCTTGGATCCATTAGATCTGAGTATATAAGTCTTAAATCTAAGAGGATATCATAAAAAAATCTCTCTAGGTGGGTTAAAAAGATCTCCCACACCTAAGAAGGCTTGAAAATTGCTCAAAGAAGGGACTGCAGCAATACAAAAGAACACTGCCCAGAAAATAACGCAGTTTTAGATAGCAATAGTAGTAGGCCAATATGACAGCTTAAAAATGTCTTATACAATGATAAATCAGATTTACAGTATAGCCCAATCAATGTATAGGAGAAAGAAAGAGACTTTATGGAGAAAAACCCTCTAAAAAGAGGTGCTGCAACAATGTACTTCACTGTAAAGCCTTGACAGTGTTATTCTTATGAGTAAACAACAGCTGTAGGTTACAACTCGGATCTAGGACAGATATGTGTGTTGGGCTGCTAATATTTTTTTATTATTATCACTTTTTAACACCTATATCATCCATTTTTACTCTTCTTTATCATGTCATTTATCATAATTTATCATATAATTCCATTTTATAATTATTTATGCTCTTATGGATAAATATTATTTCTTCTCCTTTGTTTTTACTAAATTAATGATTATTATGCATGATTTTATCAATGCTGGTTTATTAATATATTTTGTAACATCACTCACCATTTTAGCCTCCAAGATATTTTCCAGATTGCAGATTTGATCTCCAGCACATCATTCAATATTCCAACTTAGAAATTCGCTGGAATAAAAAATGACAGTTTCACGTTGGACATTCTGGGCAAATGGAGAAGAATCTGGAAAATATGAAACATGGGTTTTTTCTAGAACGGACTGAATTAACTTTATATTAGAATGGTTTGCTCAAATTCGGTCCGTATTAAGAGAAACAGAAGGTTCTATGAGGATGATTTTCTCAGATTTACTGTTGCGATCGTTTTCCAAATTATCTCAGCTGCAAATCCAAATTCGACCTATTCCTGTTGAATGATTGATGGAAATATACTCCAGATATGATCTTGCTGATTAATTGGTTGAAGACAATCCAAATTTTTTATGAGAATCATTGTGTAATTATCTCTATTGTAACTTCTCTCCGTGCTCTGCGTATTTAAATGGAAAATAGAGATCAGAGAAGGAGAGATTTTCCCTGTTGTAATTTTCAGAATTGTTCATCGACTCTTGTTAATTAAAACAGATTAAGATTTCTTGTAAACTCTGCTACATGTGATTAATACATAAATTCGGTTGCTATTCCATTATTTGATACTAGAGTAGTTTGGCAGTGCTCCACTGTCAGAAAAGGGCCCGGCCTTGGTGGATCCACTTGCCATCTGTATTATGATCTTTCGATTATAGTTGTGTGAAGGTTTGCATTTATTTTCATTACAGTTTCAAGTTTAATAGTTTACTATTTTATTGCTTTATAATCTTGGTGTGTTGCATTGTTGAATTGCATTGTCTTTCCTTTCCAATTTAACAAGAATCTTGATCCTTGTATAACTTATCTTGTTATGCTTTAACAGAGCTTCGTTGTTCAACATCCGTTGTTCCATTCTAGTTGTTGTTCCATTCCATTTGTTGTTCCGTTCTGGTTGTTGTTCATTTCATATTGTTGTTCAATAGAATTTGTTGTTCAAATCCATTAGATAGAGTTTGTTGTTCAATAGAATTTGTTATTCAATTCCATTAGATAGAGTTTGTTGTTCATTTCTATTGTTTTAAAATTCCAGTAAAATAGATCTGTCATTCATTTCAGTTAATTAGTTTACAGTTTATTTCATACCTGTAAAGAGCTTGGTTTTGCTTTTGAGAGCTTGCCTAGTTTATTTCATTAGCAACATTAGTGATTTAGTTCAATTTCCATTTAATTTCTTTAGTGTGGAGTGTCAGATCATCAACTGTAAAGGACATTGGTTATTTCTACCTACGTTCTTAGATTGATTGTCTTGTTCTTATTTTATTTCATTTACATCAGTTGCCAGAGAAAAGAGTTATTACTACTGCATTCTTGACTGATGATTGCTAAGTGAGTGATTGGATTTTAGAGCATTTAGTTTCATATTGTTGTAATTAGATTTCATTTTCAAGCATCCGTTTACTCTTGTATTTGAAAGATCTATACTACATTTTAAGAAACATCACTCTCTGGGATTATAGCGTGCACATACTGTGTACACTCTTGAAATAAGAGGACTTGCCCGGGTTGATAAATAATGTGGGATAAATAGGAGTTTTAAAAGGCACCTTTTATACCCCAACATTTTGCCACCATTGCTGGGGAGAGTGTTGCTATTTCATAGAGAGTGATGTATGTTTGATGTTTGTCTACTGTGAAAGAATTGGGTATTAAAAACAGAAGGTAAGAACCTGCGTAACAAGCAAGTAAAGCAATTTCTCCTTTGCCTGCTTTTCAAAAGAATTGCTAGGAATTTAAGCTAGAAATGAACAGTTGTATTTTAGAGGTAGAAATTTTGAAAAAAAACTTGTAATTCCACTCGAGTGGTGATGTAAGAACCACCCATTTCACTAACCAATTGACAGGAACATTGGAAGGAGGATCCTTAAAGAAACATATGCAGAAAATCTTCTATTATGGTAAGAAATGGCTCACATTTCAACTTTTGAATTCGCTATCAAAGATCTAGGAGGAGTGACACAAATGCACATAAGAACCCCATCGTCTCTACCAAATTTTCATGGTTTGAAAAATGAAGATCCTGATACATTCTTATTTGAGTTTGAAATATTTTGTAGAGGATATGATTATTGTACTAATGATCAAAGGTTTAAAGTGTTTCCTCTTACTCTAAAAGGAGTAGCTCTCTAATGGTTCATGAGCCTAGGTGGGAACTGCATCCAAACATGGGAGGACATGAAGAACATATTCTTGAAGAAGTACCAAGACTACTGCAAATATAATGAAGATATTTTCGGTATGATACAAGGGGAAGATGAAATCTTGGAGGACTATGTAGAGCGATTTCAATATAACCTTCAAAAATCAAAGCATAAGCATTTGGAAAAAGAGATCTTGAAAACACTCCTTCTTAAAGGAATCCAAGATGAATTTTTAGAACCCTCAAATCTGATAGGAAAAGGTGATGTTTTTCAGTTATCATATGATGATGTTTGTGAATTGTGCATATGGTATTCAAGAGAAATTTCCAAGGCTGGTAAGAATTCTAGAGAAGTTTCTTCTTTCTTTTCCAAATTTACTACAAGAACAAGAGACATAAGAGCTGAAATCAATGTTTTATTTGAAAATTTTATATATGATTTTATTAGCTCTCTAAATTCACAAATGAATGTTTTGTAGGTTCAGAAAAATCAAGAATTTGATGAAGTGTTTTGCCCTCATTATCGAAAGGAGCATCTCATAGATAGTTGTTCTTCCTTATCTAGGATGGAAGTAGCATATCAAAGAGATGGGGAAGCTGCAACAAGGTCAAAACCATGGAAATGGTGGCCTATAGGTATGGTTCAAAAAAATTCCTCTCCATTCTCTTACTTGCATAATCCATTATGGAATACTCATATGTTAGGGTAGCCATGCTAATCTCAATATAACCACCATCAATCTTGTCTACAAGTTTGGCACGGTTCATCCTATGATTGCATGACTACTCTCCCTCATCTTGTAGCAGAAACACATCCTCCATATTCTCCACCAGCTCTTCCACAACATCTTGTTTTCCTATCAAAATCATCCATTCAATCCAATCAACTACATCATCAAAATGCTCCATTCCCTACACAATTTCTTGATCAACTCATTCCACACCCTCACCATAATAAACTAGTACAACATGTTTACAGTGTTGAACTGCAAAATTTACCTACCCTTCCCACCCATTCTATCTCATATGCACCATTTTAGAAAACTTATACTGAGATTCAGAATGTATCAAATCCAAAAATTGTAGAGGTTATGAAAGAAAATGAGGTTTCTTCTAGCCTGCATCAACAAGCTGTTTTAAACACTCAAGAACTTCATGATATGATAGCTATGGGAAATCAAGAAAGTAAGGGATACATTGAATATTGGTTTCACTCCATTTTTTTGCAGCATCACTCCATGCTTCAACAATTTTTGGCACCATCTTTTCAAGGGAAGTTGGCTTCTCATACCCTAATTTTTATTAACATGCATTTTTCAAATTTGGGTATGTACATAATTGAAGCCTTATTTTAAAAATGGTTACACTAGAAATACTCTTATATGTAATCATATTTATTTTCCAAATCAGAGTAGGCTAGTGAAAAAATAAAATAAATAAGGAAATAAAATAAACACATTTATTTTATTTTATTTTATTTTTGTAAAAATAGTTGTTTTTGTTGCAACATGTTGTGGAAATCAACATCGATGGTAAATATTTTAATTTATTTGTGTATGTAGATGAATTATATTGAAAATAACAATTCTACAAACATTTATATTCATTTTTATCACCAATATGGAAAAATTGCTTGAATATCATTTTTTTGGCTTGCGGGCTTGATGAAATTTCTGAAAACATATTTGGGACAGTCATGTTTTGAGGGACCAAAAGTGAATAATTTTAAAAAATATTTCTATCCTAAGTAGCCCTTGATTTCTACTTTTCAACCCAATTTGAATCACTCAATTTGGATTTGAAACGAAAAACTTATAACCAAAACATTGATAGGGTGTCTAGTAAGAAGCTCAGGAATAGAGTTGGGGCAGTCAGTTTTTAGAGGCCTAAATGACTATATTATTAAAAATTGTTTCTATAGTATATTCCTATATGAATCTAGTTTACAACGAAATTTGGATCACTCAATTTCGATATCGTGTAAGGAATTTATGACCAAAATACTGACTGCTTATCATAAATCAACACTCTTGAAACTTTGTTTTCTCGGTTGTTCACTAGCATATTTGACCCACCAATTCTTCTTGTGTTCAAAACCTGTTTCTATTGGATATAAATAAATGAATCCACTTCTATTTCCAATTTTAATCAGCTTAATCCATTATCAAACAAATAATTTATGCTTGAAATATCAACTGTTGGTCTGAGCTGGAAAATCGAAAATGACTCTATTATGCAGGTTGTTCTAAGAAAATTTAACATACCATTACATGGAATTTTTAAAACCTGTTTCTATTGGATACATATATCTAAATTAAATTTCATTTGGCTTTGGAATCACTCAAATCAGATGAAAAACAAAGAATTTATAATTGAAACACCGCTGGTTAGTATGATTGGCCATTGCTCTCGCGCAGGTAATAAATTAATTTTGTCCATGGATTTTTTTTATAGAGTAACTACTTGTTAGTTTTTTTGCATAATTCTTGGATTAGGGGAGTCTGATCACCTCTCTTTCTCCATGATTTAATGTTTTATTGCAAGTAGACACTCGTTTTTTGCAGGTCTTAGCAGAACAAAGAAGGTTAATTTATGGACGAGCGATTCTTGAAAGATATTTTAGTGAAACAAGGGAATTTCATCCAGTTCATTACCTAATAGATTCATAACAGAAAAAATGAATAATTGGTTTCCATTTGAAGATTCATGTTACTACTTCCAAAACATTTTTCAAAAAAATCATTTTTTTCCATTGACAGATTGATATTCCCTTAGGAAATAACATCATAGCTGTTGTAACTTAATAAAGTGTTGTTTCTTTTCTGATTTCTTTTATGTTTTTGTGTTTCAGGTGTTGATCCCTTCAAATTATAGTTTTTGTTCTATTGGAAATTGAAAAATAAGAACCCCATCATACAAGTTTCAATTGCAGAAGAAAATTCTTTGGCAGCACAAATTTTGTAAAAAATTATTTTTTCTTAAAACCTATACATAAATTTTTCTTTCTAGTTGAATGGATTTGCTTGACAATGGATTGTACATTATCTTTGTTCTTTCCTCTATTTTTTTTCCTTTGCTATTCCCTACAGCAATTTCTGCATGCATTTTCTTTGCTGTTCCTTATAGGGAACAACACTTTTTTGTGTGCCTTTATTCTTCATGTTGTTCCTCTTAAGGAACAGTTGTTGTTCCTCTTAAGGAACAACAACTGTCCCTCTTAAGGAACAACAATCTTGCGTGCTTATATTTGTTTTTTATTCCTCTTAAGGAACAACAGTCGTTCCTCTTAAGAAACAGTGCGTTTGTGTGTTTCTTTTTGTTGTTTCTTTCAAAAGGAACAACATTTCCGTTGATTAGTTTTGCTGTTCCTTTCAAAAGGAACAATAATTTTGCCGTGTGCTTTTTCTGTTCCTTTCAAAAGGAACTGCAGTTTTGTTGTTCGTTTCAAAATGAACAACACTTTTGCCACGTGTTTTTGCTGTTCCTTTGGAAAGGAACAACAGTTTTTGCCGCTTGTTTTTGTTGTTCCTTTCCAAAGGAACAACAGTTTTTGCCACCTATTTTTGTTGTTCATTTTCAAAGGAACATCATTTTTCCCGCTTGTTTTTGTTGATCCTTTCAAAAGGAACAACATGTTTTTTTTCCGACTATTTTTGCTGTCCCTTTTCAAAGGAACAACATTTCAGTAGATTGTTTTTGTTGTTCCTTTCAAAAGGAACAGCATTTTTTTTTCCAATTGTTTCTATTGTTCCTTTCAAAAGGAACAACATTTTTACAGATTGTTTTTGTTGTTCCTCTTAAGGAACAATAGCTGTTTCATCTAAGGAACAACACTTTTTGAGTGCATTTTTCTTGTTTTAGAACAACATTTTGATGATTTTTGTGAATTATTCATGACTCTTTTAAAGGCAAACATACAATTTATGCAAGGATACAAAAATCAGAGGTTACTAGAATTAGCAAATCAAGAGAAATTGTAAATTTTAAGAAATTTTTTTGTAGTGATAAGAAAAGGAAATGACACAACCATCTATATCACTTTGTTGTCTTTATTTTCACTAAATTTAATATGATCGGTTATCTTTACCATGTTGGTTCTTCCCTAAATCTTCATAACTCTCTTTGATTTTTATTTATTGAATAAGAATAAGGGCATACTTTCTCTATTGATATGTCCAAACTTCTTCCACCATCCCTACTCTTAAGGAGTGTTGAGCCATCCTCTATACATAAATAGGGAAGTGCTACATAAAAAAAAAGAAAAAAAAAATCTCTATATGATTACTAACAATTCTATGATATGGCAGATGGAGGATAGGGGGTCTCATCAAGAGCCAACCTACCATAATCATAAGGGAGCAGTGAAGTGGCATTCCCATTATGGCCACCACACCAGGGATATGATCCAATGGACAACTCAAAAAAATAAAAATTCCTTGGAACATGAGGTTTCATCACGAGCCGGCCTGCCCACCTTTCACTCCTTCCTGGTGAATTTCATTGTGATTCATCAGGTTCCCAAGCCAGTACAGTGGCTTCCATCATGACATCACATGGCACTTCCCTAGGAATAAATAAAGGATAATAGTTCCAAGGGTGAGAAAGCAACTTTGTCAAGGTTATAGACACCCGTGGGCAACAGAGCTCTGCTAATGGTATTAAAGTCATATTTTTGACAAATCAATAGTAATGATAAACCTTTTTCTTATATATTTATCTAATATAAAATGAGAGTATGCTCCTAAACCATTTGTTCGGAATCTTTTATGCATGAAATTTATTTATAAATCGATCATAATGGTTTATGTGGATAATGAGTGCATAAGTACTTTTTTCACATCACCTGTCATTTTCCCTTATTTTCGAATCATTACATAAACATTTCCATATCTACTCATGATTTCAAAATATGCATTAATTTTAGTAATGTGATAATTTGTTGATCATATCATAAGTATGTATGCCTTTCCATGTTGTACAATTGTTGTACAGTATGTTGCTCTTCTATTTTCCGGTTGAGGGTGACCTATCATATTTCAAGGGGGGCACGAATGCCTTTTAAATATGCTTGCATGTGGGTCGAATCCCAATATTCATACTAAATTTCAACAAAAGTTTTTCTGATTGAAATTTTAGCATACATCTTATCTATTTCTCTTCAAAATTAACATTATGGATTCAAGAAAATTGCATGCAGAATCGTGATTTGATACAGGATAACAACAAGTATGGGGGGGAAATTCTATTTGCAGCACAACCACACTATTGCAACTAATAGAAAAGGTTCGCGCAACTCGCGAATGCGCACAATTCTTCAAACATGATGTGTTTGCATGGCTTCCACCTTTTGCATCACTTTCAGTATCCGCTCAGCCTACATTAGCTTCAACAAATGCTAGTTCCTACATGTCATTCCACATTTTTTCCGGAGGTAACACTTGAGGTAAAATAACATAATTTTCTGATTTATTATGAATTTAGGAGAATTTCATGAAAATCCATTAAGCATTATTTATCATCATTCCTTCCACATCTTTACTACTTCCCATTTTTCAGAGACATATCATCTTTCAGTTTGGGGGAGTGTTGCTTTCCTTCATTTCTTTCTTATGACCATGTCAGTAATATTCTTTATCTTCCATTGATATTCTTATTCATTCTCAACACCTCTCTTATTCCATGTTGTTTTACACCAAGCATAGATTTCAACAGATTGTAGCCACCACCTCTCTTTGTTTTTTAGCATTGCATGAGGACATGCTAATTCTTCAGTTTGGGGGAGGAATTCCTACACATGATGGATGTTTTCTACTTTCTTTCTCATTTAAGTCATACAATTTCATTTTTATACAGTGCAGAAATTGATTTGCATATATCTTTAAAACTATGAACTGAATTCTTGTGATTTCTAGATAACAAAGAGGTATCATTAAAATACACGAACCCAGATAATTTCACGCTAAATTAGTTCATAAAATTTTGAAAAATATGCACTATCACCTACAGCCATTTTGTTTATATTGCATGATCCGTGCATCAAAACGATCTGATTTTTGAGAAAATGGTTAATGAAGTTTGTTGTTACTTATATCACATTTTTCTGCAACTTCATATATATATATATATATAGTTGAACGTCAACTATAAAAAATTTTACGCATTCATCAAGATTGCTAAAATTGAATATTCATTATTTGAGGAAAAAATCATTTGTTCCATCCATTTCATGAGTTGGGATGAACAATGTTTTTTGCTTGGTTAACACATGGGTTTTGTCTTTGGGTTGCATGAGGACATGCAATATATTCAGTTCTGGGTTGCATGAGAACATGCAATATATTCAGTTCTGGGGTGTGTTGGGCCACTAATATGTTATTATTATTATCACTTTTTAACACCTATTTCATCCATTTCTACTCTTCTTTATCATGTCATTTATCATAATTTATCATATAATTCCATTTTATAATTATTTATGCTCTTATGGATAAATATTATTTCTTCTCCTTTATTTTTAATAAATTAATGATTATTATGCATGATTTTATCAATGATGGTTTATTAATATATTTTGTAACATCACTCACCATTTTAGCTTCCAAGATATTTTCCAGATTGCAGATTTGATCTCCAGCACATCATTCAATATTCCAACTCAGAAATTCACTGGAATAAGAAGTGACAATTTTGCGTTGGACATTTTGGGCAAATGGAGAAGAATGTGGAAAATTTGAAACATGGATTTTGTCCAGAATGGACCAAATTAAATTTAATTAGGAATGGTTTGCCCAAATTCGGTCTGTATTAAGAGAAACAGAAGGTTCTCTGAGGACAGTTTTCTCAAATTCACTGTTGCGACCGTTTTCCAAATTATCTCAGCTGCAAATCCAAATTCGACCTGTTCCTATTGTATGATTGATAGAAATATACTCTAGATATGATCTTGCTGATCAATTGGTTGAAGACAATCCAATTTTTTTATGAGAATCATTTTGTAATTATCTCTATTGTAACTTCTCTCTGCGCTCTGTGTATTTAAATGGAAAACAGAGATCAAAGAAGGAGAGATTTTCCCTGTTGTAATTTTCAGAATTTTTCATCGACTCTTGTTAATTAAAATAGAGTACGATTGCTTGTAAACTCTGCTACATATGATTAATACATAAATTCGGTTGTTGTTCCATTATTTGATACTGGAGTAGTTTGGCAGTGCTCCACTAGCGGCAAAGGGCCCAGCCCTGGTGGATCCACTTGCCATCTGTATTATTATCTTTCAATTATAGTTGTGTGACAGTTTGCATTTATTTTCATTACAGTTTCAAGTTTAATAGTTTACTGTTTTATTGCTTTATAATCTTGGTGTGTTGCATTGTTAAATTTCGTTGTCGTTCCTTTCCAATTTAACAAGAATCTTGATCCCTGTATAACTTATCTTGTTATGCTTTAACAGAGCTTCGTTGTTCAACATCTGTTGTTCCATTCCAGTTTTTGTTCCATTCCATTTGTTGTTTAATTCTGTTTGCTGTTCATTTCGGATTGTTGTTCAATAGAATTTGCTGTTCAAATTCATTAGATAGAGTTTGTTGTTCAATAAAATTTGTTGTTCAATTCCATTAGATAGAGTTTGTTGTTCATTTCTATTGTTGTTCAATTCTAGTAAAATAGATCTTTTGTTCATTTCAGTTAAGTAGTTTACAGTTTATTTCATACCTGTAAAGAGTTTGGTTTTGCTTTTGAGAGCTTGCCTATTTTATTTCATTAGCAGCATTAGTGATTTAGTTCAGTTTCCATTTAATTGCTTTAGTGTGAAGTGTCAGATCAAAAACTGTAAAGGACATTGGTTATTGCTACCTACGTTCTCAGATTGATTATCTTGTTCTTATTTGATTTCATTTACATCAGTTGCCAGAGGAAAGAGTTATTACTACTGCATCCTTGACTGATGATTGCTAAGTGAGTGATTGGATTTTAGAGCATTTAGTTTGATATTTCTGTAATTAGATTTCATTTTCAAGCATATGTTTACTCTTGTATTTGAAAGATGTATACTACATTTTAAGAAACATTACTCTTTGGGATTATAACGTGCACATACTGTGTACACTCTTGAAATAAGAGGACTTTCCCATGTTGATAATTAATGTGGGATAAATAGGATTTTTAAAAGGCACCTTTTATACCCCAACAATGTGTACAAAACATTAGATCTATATCAAATCTATACATTAGAATGTTTCTATTTTACATCCCTCTTGGGGTTTTCAGCAAAAAATGAAGCACAGAGAGTCGATCTGAGATCTACTACAGCAGATCTACAGAATGATTCAGAAATTCTGAAGTAGATGGATCAATGAATAGATAATATCTGAAACATACATGGATTATATGGCTAATCCATGGATCACCACAGTGCAAGGAAGACACCTTTACACCAGATATCTCTCCTCCAAACAGTTGCCAAACATCCTGCAACTCTCCACTTGCAAAACAACGCAGCACAGGGAGATAAACTGCACTATAGGCTTGATGTAGACTTTATCCTAATGCCAAGTTGTATATCTGTAGCTCAAGACAACTAATACAGTCTTTCCAATGGGATAGAAGGCTTTCCCACTGAAAAGAGACACTAGTATGGTCTAGATCTGAATAGATCTAGCCTCGACTTGCTGCTGCTCACAAGCACAACCAAACCCTCAACAAGATCTGATTTTTAGTTGGAAGAAGAAGCTTGGCCAAATTCCTGATAGTGGACCAAGAAATGCAAGACTCTTACAAGAGGCCTCTCAAGGAAAGAGGTGGGATTCTCGATCAAGAACACCCAGTGCTATACAACACTATTCTTAGCTAAACAACCAGAGAATGAGAAGTGTCTAAACAGACAAATCCTTCCAATACAATATGTTCAACAACCCCTCTCATGCTACTATCCTCTTTCATTTATAGGATGAAAGCCTTGCAAAACCCTAAACCATCTCAAAATTTTAGCTCCTTTCACATTTGAATCCTCCAACTAGATCTGCGTTGTTCATTTAGGTACATTTCATCTAGAAAACGCTGTAGATTTGGTCCTATTGACCCAGTCAATTGTCACAACCCATTTTCACACATGATGGAGTTTTATTAAGGCAGCCCAGATTTATCCTCTTTCACATGGGCATTGATTTATTTTTGTTGTTTAAGGAGTTTAATTTGTCCTCCTTTATAATTTTATTCTTGTAACAGAAAATGAAAGAAAAATTGAATATTCCTATTAGCTTGGGCTAATTAGGAATATTACATCTGATTTGCAGGTGCCTGAAAACAATGATTTTATATTTCTTTTTTATACTCTTTACCTTCTTGTTTCTTTGAGGTAGTGAGAAATTTTACCTTGGAAACTTTGGGAGGTTTACAGACACTGGCAGTACTTTCACAATCCTTTTCTTTGATGGCATCATGGATTTTACCTCTCTTGACCATTTTTGGCATGAAAAACTCCTTGGGATAAGTTTGGAATCTTTACAAATAGTGACATCTTTAGAATCTCTTTACTGTCATCATGGATTCCAACTCACCCTTTCACCTTCTTTGGTTATATTCCCAAAACCCTAGGTATCTGGAATGCTTGAGAACAATTATCAGTGTTATCTTCTAAGTTCTCTATAGCCCTTTCAAGTTCATTCATTTCTGTCGAGTTCACCTCACCTATTCATCTATAATTTCTAAAAAACTTCTCTTCATGTTTGGTTTCTTGGTGTGCCTCCTCCATGGTCATTTCTGCATTTGATCCTTGTTTGGCACTTTGCTGGGCCATCAAGCTCAAAACCCTGATTATTCTTGAAAACAAACCGCTTCCCCTCTTTTTTCCATGAATGTATTTATTGAGGATTAGGCCTCTTACCTTACCAAATTTTTACTGATAATCATTTTAACACTCCTACAGAAGTTTCAAAGTTCACATTCACCTCTTGCAGAACTTGGACTTGATAAAGCAGTCCTCCTTGGATATTTTATAATCTTTCTTAGACAAGCATGTGTTGATCTTATTTTACATTTGAGCCAGCTTATAGCATAGGAAAATAAGTGCTTAAAACTCCAATGATGACCCTACAATCTATGAAACCCTAATGACCTAGTGGGAGGGTCCTTTGACCTGGTCTTTGACTAAAACTTGGTTTGGGATCTTCGAGTGTAAAACAGAGTATTTGACAAATTGATGTATTGAAGATCCAAATTCCAATGTACTTGATTTATCTAAAGATCCTACAGAGATATTTTTGAGACCATCAATGCTTGAGGAACTTGGTGAACATGGGAATGAATAGGTTGATTGGTAACCCTAGATGGAAGGTGGTGTTATGGGCAAGGGAAGAACATATAAATGAGGTTATAGGTGGGAAAATAGGATAGAGATGAGTGGCAGAAGACCATAAGGGGTATTTTAAGAGTGGGAGGGAAACCATGAAATGGAAAAATGGTAGAATAGTGAAAAAATTTCCATAAGGATAATGAAGGCAGTGAGATTTCTAAAACTTACAATATTCAAGAAATTTTGTTTTTAGAAATCTACAACCAATATTTAGTCATCTACAGATGGTAAAAGTTACTGATGACTAACAGTGGCTCCATTTGGGGAGGGAAACTCCTTTTCAGGAGGTTTCCAAGACCTCAGAGCTCAAATCTCTGAGTTTTGAAGACCAGTGCCTTACTTGCACTTGGTAGATTTTCTTCCTTCTTTTGCTGATGTTCTCTTGAAATTATGCTCTCAAAATCAGAAAGACATGTTTGTTTCAACCTCATTTCTACCTACCCATCATACTTGGCCTAACATTTTTTCTTCTTTTGGGTGCACTTGGACTGGCAAACCCTTGACATTATTTTCTTTTGAAAACATAAAAATCTATCTACTTGTACCCTTATCACTTCCAAGAGTTCAGATTAGGCTAATGAAATCTCTTATTCTCTACCTAGTCTACTCATTTTTCAAGATTAAGCTATTTGAAAAAAAATATTCTCTAACCTACTGACATGAAATTTCAGAACATGATCAAACCAAGATTAAGCAATCTGATTTTCCATGGGCTGTGGCATTTGGACAAGCTGCACATAGACATCATTTTTGTACAATAAAAAACGAGAAAAAATGAGGGTTGTGATTTAGAATTTTTTAGGCATCCCTCTCATTTTCTTTGGTTTAGATTTATGCTTTAGGAACCAAGAATCTTTGCTAATCTAATCTACTGACAAGTCAAGCTTAAATGGTTTGACTAGTCTTCTTTCACTAACCTATCAGCGGAAATTTCAAATATGTTTAGTCATGATTAGGCTAGATGACTGAAAAAACTCTCTTTTCTTCAAAAAATAGTTGCATTTATGCTAGCACACTTTCATCAATACTCTTCTTTGGGTACAGGGTTGTACCTATTCTTTTTCCTACCCTCTTTTTCTTCATTTTTCTATTTTTGTGTTTTTTCTTTTCTGATTTTTCATCAAGCAATGTTATGTACAATGAATGAAAATTTCAAACTAGGAATTTTGACAAAAATAGTGCTTGAGCATCCTACCATTGGCATGACCTCCGAATAACTCTACTCCATCCATCTCTTGTAAAAAGAAAGCATTGTTATCTCTAACTGAATGAATGATGTAAGGACCCTTCCACAAATTTTCAAATTTTCCATGCTTGCCTTTTTCCTCTCTCCTTGAATCCCATTTTAGCACCTTGTCTCCATTGTGGAAATCATTGGCTTTGGTCCTTCTATAAAAGATCTTCTTTATGTTCTCTTGCACTGCTTGTGTTCTTTTGTAGACTTCTTCCCTTGACTGTGGCAAATGAACGGTTTGGTTCAGCCTCCTTTGCATATCATTCGCTTCTGATTGCACCTCTTGAAGAAGCTTCATAACTGGAACTCCCAATGATGTTGGGAAAACAACATCCATGCCATACACTAGCTGATAGGGAGACATATTGATAGATTTATTAGTTGTTAGTTTATCAGCCCATAATGCATGCATTAGTTTTCTATGCCATGATTTTTTGTTTTCTTCCAACAGCTTCTTGATGATGTTCACCAAACTTTTATTAGAGGACTCAGCCAACCCATTACCTTGAGGGTAATAAGCGGTAGAGTGTCCTAGTGTGATGTGGTATTTGTAGAAAAAGTCCACCATTCTCTTGGAATTAAATTCAGCTGCATTATCGGTGATGATGTTTTTGGGACAACCAAATCTGGACAAGATGTTGGTTTCAAGAAATTTTATGATGACTAAGTTAGTAGCATTCCTTAAAGGGATGGCTTCTATCCATTTGGTGAAATAATTAGTAGCAGTGAGAATCCACTTGTGCTGGGCAGATGAGGCAGGGTGGATTTCGCCAATGAAATCTAAACCCCACTATTGAAAAGGAGTTTCAACACTGATAGGATGCAAGGGAAAGGGTAGGAGTTTGTTTTTGCCATCAAAGATTTGGAATTTATGGCAAGTTGCAACTAGCTTGTGTATGTCAGGAAAAAGAGTGGGCCAATAGTAACCAAGTCTAAGGATCTTGTTGGCAATGGTTTTCCAGAAGAGATTACCTCCACACTCTCCTTCATGAAACTCATGCATAATTCTATCTACATCATCTTCAAGAAAACATTTAAGCAAGATGCCAACAAAATTTTTCCAATACAAAGCTCCATCTAAAATGCAGAAATTTAAAGCCTTTTATTTCAAGGATCTAGCTTTTGTTTTGGATAAAGTAGAAGGAGCATTAAGATAAAAAAGCACATATAAAATATCAGCATACTAAGATGAATTCATAAATAATTCTTCAATGGGTGGAGTTGTGAACTCTTCCTGTTCCTCTAATGCATCAATCATATTCATGTCTAGTGCTTTAAAATTTGATTCAACCATGATTTTTACAAGTCCTTGTCCTTTAATCAGTTTAGCGGGCTTGATTTATAAATCATATTCTAAGATAATAGCAATCCACTTACCCCTTTTGCCATCAGGGTCTTGATTTAGAATGTCTTTAACAACTGTAAGTGGAACAAAAGTAATGATATGGGAGTGAAAAATGTAAACTCTGAAGTCTTTCAATGCTTTGATCAAGGGAAAGGCTTGTTTCTCCATGATGTTATATTTTAGAGGTGCATCCCTCAATGCTTTTCTGAAGAAGGCTATGGGCTGTTCTTGTCCCATTATGTTCTTTTGAAGCAATATAGCCACAATAGTGTGTTCTGATGTAAAGGAGAAAATGAATAAATCCTTGGTAAAGTCGGGGCTGATTAGAACTGGTGTTTGGGTAAGGGCTTGTTTTACCAGTTCAAAGGATTGTTTGGCTTCCGTGGTCCACTTGACTCTTACTTCTCTTTTTAGCATGTTTTTAATATTTCTTAGGAGTTCAGCAAGGTTAGGTATGAACCTTCTTAGGAAGTTTATCTTTCCAACGAAAGATTGTAGCTCTTTAATGTTTCTAGGATGGCTGATTTGTAGTATACCTTCAATCCTTTTGGGGTCTATCTTTATCCCTTCTTCAGAAATGATGTGGCCTAAGATTTTTCCTTCTTGGAAACCAAAAAATGTTTTCTTAGGATTCAAAGATAGGCCATACTTCCTACACTTCTCAAAGAACTTTCTCAAATGAACTAGGTTTTCTTCATCAATTTTAGAATAGACAGTGATGTCATCAAAGTATATTACTATGAAGTAACCTATGTCTTCAAAAAAATCTATGTCCATGGCTCTTTGAAAATTAGCCCCCACATTCGTCAACCCAAATGGCATTTTTACATACATGAATGTGCCCCAAGGTGTTGTGAAAGTGGTTTTATGTTGATCACTTGGTAGTACTAGTACCTGATTATACCCCGAAAATCCATCAAGCAATGATATTCTCTTAGAACCTACCACCTTTTACAGTATATGATCCATTTTGGGTAAAGGGTATTTGTCCTTCATGGAGGCTTTGTTCAAGTTTCTAAAGTCTATGCACAGCCTAATCTCCCATGTTTTCTTTCTTATTGACACAAGGTTAGAAACCATTCTGAGTACCTAAGTGGGACTATGATACCATCATCATACATCTTCTTTATTTCTTTTTCAACAAGAGGCACTAGGACGAGGTTTATTCTTCTCAATTTTTGCCTGAATGGTTTCTGATTTTCCTTGAGAGGAATATTATGTTGAATAATGCTTGTGTTATAAGAATTCAAGTCCTCATACCCCCATACAAAAACATCTTTAAACTCTTTAAACAACTCTATATATTTCTTTTTTATGTGAGGAGGGAGAGTTTTGGATAGCTTGATCAATTTAGGTTTTTTTATGCTACCTATGTTACATTCGTCCACATCAATTTTGGTGGTTTCCATTTTTGGATTCCTAGCAACATCATTGAAGTCAAACAGCTCTTCTAAGGGGAAAGACCTCTTGGTAATGAGTTATCTTTGCATTGAAATTCCTCAAGGTCTTTTTGATATAAATCTTCAAATGATTCTGCCCCGATAGGATGTTCTAGCAGATTTATGTCACTATTACAAGACAGCTCTGTTTTGAGGGTTTGTTCTTCATCAAAAAAAACTTCTTGATGGATTAAGTCTAATTTTAACATCTCAAACTTAGTTTTGGGTTGCAAGAATTTTTCAATCTATTTTTCATTTTCAAATACTTGCCAATAATATATGTTATCCAGAACTGCTGGTCTACACTTGACTTTCACAGTGTATTGTTCATTGGCATGGGGTATTTGGCAAGTGATGGCAGCAAAGGAAAGTTCATTAGCAAGGATATTTTGAGCTCTAGGGATGGAGATAAGTTCATACTTCTCAAAATTTTTCAGGAGGTCTAAGGCAAAATTCATGTACTCTCTTAGCCTAGGATTATTGGCAGAATATTCTCCCTTGATTTGTCTAATAATTAGTTCAAAATCTCCTTGGACAGAAATTTTCTTGGCTCCTACATATTTTAGAAAATGTAAACCAAGGAGAAGGGCCTCATACCCAGCAATATTGTTAGTGCATTGAAAGTATAGTTTGTAGGAGTGGCATTCATTAGTGTTATGTATCCAAAAACCAACTCCCGAACCAGCTTTGCCACAAAGAGCCATCAAAGCTCATGTTCCAAAGTGTTTCAAGTTCAAATTCACCATTATGTTGTTTTTTAGGGCTGCTAGAGTTTTGGTTGTCTAGTTCTTCATTCAGTGTTTGGTTTGACTGTTGTGGTAGGCCTAGATCTTTCTCAATTTCATTTACTTGGTCATCAATGTCATCTTCATTATACAACATAAATGAGTCAAGGTCTGAATGGATAGAATAAAGAGGAGCGTTGTTTGTCCTATCTTGGCTGCTAGCCATATATTTCATGTGTGATTCCTGGTACAATCTCCTTGTTTGGTTAAAGACCAGGATGGTAGCATAGGACATGTCCATTTGGAGGTTCCCTTAGAGTTTGGATCCCTATGATCTAGATAGAAGCATTCCATACTTCAGGGGAATGTTAGCAGGTATTTTTTCCAGATTGACACACAGATCCTTGATTAGACCCAAACATTTGACTCTGCTTGAATCAAAAGAATAAAAGTCCTTGTAAGGTTTGGTTATTTCGAGGCCTAATCTCTCCATTACCACCTTGGGCATGAGATTGTGTGAGGCACTGGAGTCTAGCATAGCATTGTGCAATATTTTTTCATGAATATTTAAGCTAACATAGAATGGAGGGATAACTCCTTCTTGATATTTTCCCTCTACCTCAGGTCCAAACAACAACTCTAGTTTGTCATCAGTTAGGTTCAAAGTGTCGGTGTCATTTCCTATGTTCAAAGCTTTCAACATTTGGGACCTATATACATCCTGAGTTACTAGTTCAGCAAGAGGTATGCTTATTTTGATATGGCAATCTCTCCCTCAAAACTGAAAGGTGCTAGTGTTTTTGGTATATTTACATCTGTTTTGTCACACGGTCTTTTTAGAAATTTTGGTTTGTTGAGTTTTATTAGGACTATCATTTAGAGAAAATTTTCTAGGACCACTAGTTGATGTACTAGGGCAGCTTGGGTCACCATTTTGTTGGCTAGTTTTGTCTTTGTTTTGATAAGATTTCTTAGTCATTGTGGTGGTGTTTTCTACTATTTTCTTAAGGATGTTTTCAGGGGTCTTTCTAACAGCAATTTTTAGTTTGTTTTTCTTGGAGGCATCTTGGTTTTTCTTAATCCTAAGGTCATATTGCCTATGGACCTCCATTATGGCATTTTCAAATCCCAATTTGTAGTCTTCATAATCCTCATAGTTTGTTTTAGTTTGATTTGAGGAAAAGAACCCTTGTTCTTCTTCAGTGAGAAAAACATTACCCTCATTATCAAAGCCTATCAAGTTTACATGGTTTTCTTCGGGTTGTTTAGTCTATCTTTCCTCTTCATCTACATAGTTGTCTTGGAAAGGAGGCCTGATTTGTTGTTCATTGTCTCTTTGTCTGTTTTGGGGAGGGTCTCTTTCGAAGTTTTGATTTCTATTTTTGTTTTGTGGATTTGGTTGGTTTTCCCTAGGAGGTGCTCTTTCATTCAAGTTGATCATCTCCATCATTATTGCCATTATCCTCACTAGATTATCAATCTTGGAATCTGAGGTGGAGGCCATGGTTTAATATTTGTATGTGACTTTCTTTTCTGACCTCATCCTAGCCCTCTTTTCAATTAGATTGGCCTCTACACTCACAGCTCCACTTTTCATGTCTTCTAAAGTTAAGGGATCTCTTTCTCTCAATTGGTAGGCCATGTCTGGATCAAAACCCTCTGGAAATTTTACTAAGTCTAGGCCTTGTGGGGTTTTCATGTGTGGTGGGAGGACATTGTACACACTATTGAACCTAGTGCAGTAGTCTTGGACACTTTCCCCAACATTTCTCTTAAGGTTTTTATACTCTCAGAGGATTTGGAGAGGGTTTTTATTAATCTCCCATTTGTTTATGAATGTCTGATAGAGGGAAGGGAGATCATGTATGCTATTAGGAGTCAAGTTTTTGAACCAGTTCTTTACTTCTCCTCCTAAGCTTTAGGCAAACATCCTCATTTTTATGGTCTCCTCTTCTATCTCTTGATAGTCAAAGGCATCATTCACCCTATCTACATGATGTTGGGTGGTGATAGAGCCAACTCATTTTGGATTGGTAGTCTTGAGGCATGGGCAGTAAAGGTTGGGGTAGAAAAAAGGGGGCAAACCATGCTGCCATGATTGGAGGTAAAAGAGGTGGGTTTGTGAGAGGAGGTGGAGGATGAAGTGGAGTGGTTTGCATAGTGGAAGTGTGAATGGGAGTGGTAGATGTACTCGGACCAGCAAACTGATATTGAGCAGATTTGGAATGGAAGGAGCCAGTGTTTTGGAGAAGCTGAAAATCAGGAGGAGTGGAAGGAGATGCTTCTCTACTAGGACTCTACTGAAAATCTATGGGCTCAAGGTCTGCCTGGTCTATCCCACTCTGAGACTTAGTTCTAAAAATGTTTTTTCTATGGTATAATTCAAATTGGGGATCTTGCAAGGTTGTTAGGTTTTCAGGGACAAAACTTACTTCGTGAATGGTCATAACAGTAGTTGAATGTTGGGTCCTAGAAGTTTTCCACAAAATATTTTCTGGGTCATCAACTATGGTAGGAGGGTTATGGTCAGGGTGAGATCTAGTGCTTATCCTTTGCAAAGCCAGAGTTCGAACTCAATAATGCAGAGAGGCTGAAAGTTTAAGAGTGTCTTGAAAACAAACCTAACTGTAAGGATACTAAGCTCACACAATGAGTGACTGGGTTCTAGACTGTTATGACTGATTAGTGTATTCCCAAGGGAATCTATGAGAGATAGTGAGGTTAGTAGGCCTACTGGAGGCTAGTGAGTTGCGTGGTGGATGAGGTTTAAAGCTTTGTGGGTTGGCTCGTTGTCCACCATCAATAATTCAAAAACCAATCTAGAGATGTTTTGGGTTTTCTGAGCTTCTTGTGTAACACTAAGATTTCAGTGAGCTTTCTCTAGTTGAGACATCACGTTGCTAGTATGGTGAATCAATTAGATAGCACTCTTGGCTAACACTTGATTTTCTAAGTTTGACAGTGATTTGAGAGTCTTTAGGGTATACTTACAATGCTACTAACTCAAAGTCCCACCGTGATCAACATTATGTTAGGTCCCCATAATTTGTTAGATTGGAAAGACCAAATGTATAAGGGTAACATCAGACCAGTATTTTGAGTCCTAGGACCTAGCCTTCCTAGACTCAGAGAGGGCTCTCTCTATGTTTGTGTAAAGGATGTGAACTTGATAGATTTTAGGGTTTGATTTTAGGCTAGTTATTAGGTTTAGAGTTTGTTTGTTTGTTTGGTTGGATAGGTTGTCAAGAAAATAGGTAGAGTAAGAGAGAATCAATCCATTGGGTTGTGTAGTCTGCGAAGGTTTTGAAGAATGAAAAAATAGGTTAAGGGTGTCTCCTAGGGAAAGTTAACAAGGCCAAGTGGATCTAAGTGGGTTTTGTGTGAGTGAAATAAACATGGAGTTGTGAGTATAGTAGGTTAAGGGGCAATAAAGGATCCTTTAACATACTAAGAACAATAAAAATCTTTTAGGGTGATTATCATAGTAAAAACTTGAAGAGAAATGAAGGATTCTTCAACTAAACTGTACTAAGAAGACCTTAAAAACAACATATAAGTAAAATTAGAGAGAATTTAAGGATTCTCTGAAACTTACTTGCAAACAAATAGACTTTTAACATAACATTGTAGTAAAACCAAAGAGCATTTAAGAATTCTTTAGCTAAATTTCAAGGAGGAAAACATAGAAATCAAAGGAGGCAGGCAGAAGTAGGGTGCCAAGAAGCAAGTCCTATTCTCTATTTCTATTTTTTGATCAAAGAAAACATGAACATAATGAAACTGAAGAAAAAAAAGACAAAAGTGGAATACATCACCATCTAACAAAGTTTTATGAATCCTAAGAGTGTGCTCAATCCATGGATGCTCAGTCCAAAGCCATCACAAGTCACCAAAAACCAATTTCACCAATAAACTCCAAGTCTATCTCATATTATGCTCAACAAATATCCAACATGTACAATGGGGCCTCAATGCTGTATTTAACAAGCAAAGATGACCAAAAACCTAACTAGTGTTTTAAAACAACATTAACTACTCATAAATACCATTTATGTCCAAAGAGACCATGCAAGGCCCAAGGCATAAAATATCTAATGAAATAAATGCAAAATAACTTGTAACACCTAACTTTGGAGTGATTTGCCCAAAAAACCACAAAATATCTATTTGCCATAAATTATTGTGTTTTGTTGACTTTTGCAGGCAAGGGCGTAGAAATGAGATCCAAGGGTGCAATAGTGAGGTCCAAGGGCGTAGCGCCTGCATCGAAAAATGGGTCATCTTGCAACTAAGTTTCGAAGGCCTTCCCGATGTCAGAATGAGCTCCGTGATAGCACGTTGGAAATCCTGTCAAGTATAATTCCCAAAACTGCCCTTGTTTTTCTTATTGGACTTCATTTACCTATTAAAAAACTAAAACTCCCAAGGCTGCTAAGGGTGCAACACCAACCCTGAAAACAAGGCAGAAAGGTGAAATTTTGCATGTTTTTGGCCCTTTTGGAGGACAAATTTTGCTCCAAATGAGCTGAAACTTGGTGAGTGTGATGTCCTTGGCCTAAGGAACCCAAAAATTTAAATTTTTCCTTCAATGTATGCCCCAAGAAAAAGCGCAGTGCGACCCTAAAAAATAGTGAAAAACCAAATTTATCAAAAACTTGTCAAAATTTGAATTTATCTTCCTCATGGGTTTTGGGATGCCTGTAGAGAAGCATAAGCTAATATCTCAAGGCTTTCTTAGATTTTTTCCTCCTTGAGGGATTTAATTTTGGCAAGGGCTCTTTTGAGCTTGGCCATTGCAATTTTATTTCTCAAGGCATAGTGCTTGGCCATCTTCTTCTGAAGGCCAAGGTCTCTTTGTGTCTTCTCCAGCTGATCCTCCAAGTGTGTATTAGCCCTCTCTAACAAAGGTTCCTGATAATACTCTATCTCCATGGCAAGAATCTCACTTGGGCTGAGTTTCTTTGCCAATGTTGTTTCTTGCTCTTCTCCTTGGCCAAGGCCTTCCTCAAGCCCATTGTTCTTGGCCTTCTTCTAGACAACAACCCTTCTTCATCTTCACTCTCATCATAAACACCCAAGACTTCATCAAGCCTAACCTTGGTCCTTTCAGCCTCTTTCTGGGATCTGATTGCCCTAACCTCATAAATGGCCTTTTGTGCCTCCAACTACTTGTTTTCAGTCTCATAATAGTGGATGACATTTATAGCCCTTGCTAGGTTGGCTTGCAAATCTTTGATTTAGGCATATTTACCTTTGAGAATCATTCTTGAGAACCTTGCCTCGTTCTCATAATCACTGTCAACATGAATGAGTTCAAATTCCTGCTCAGTCTCATGTTGATCTTCTTCTTCTTCCTTTATGACCTTATCTTTTCCTTTGTCCATCTACTTGGTTGAAGTGGAAGGCATGGCCCCTTGCCTTTTAGAGGTAGCAAACACATGCCTACTTCCTCTTTGATAGGTTAAAGAAAAAGGTTCAATTATGCTCATTTTAGTATCTTCACTCTTGTTGCCATCATGACTGTCATCATCATTGATATCCTTGTTGTCCTTAGGGCTTTCATGGCTGCTATCATCCATTTCCATGCTCTCTGCTTCATCACTGATATTCTTGTTGTCATTATCAGTGTCAACATCATCCTCATCATTATCATCATCTCCACTGATATCATGGCCATCATGATTGCTACTTGATTCTTCCTCACTGATTTCTACACTGCTGTTTACCTCATTGATATCAACCTCATCATTTTTTTCCTTATTTTCACTGATATATGACTCTTCATTTTCTTCCTCCTCACTAATTTTTGCACTACCTTCATCACTGCCATGAGCCTCACTGTTTTTATACTTAGTGGCATCTTCTTCACTAACATTTTATGCCTCATCTCTACCAAGACTATCACTGTCATTAGCTTCACTGCCATCTTGGTTTTGTGAGCCATTGTCAACGTCATCATCATCATCGCTTTTGTTTATTTCTTCTTCTTTATTGATATCTATCTCCATGTCTTCTTTGCCACTTTCTTCATTTCTATCTTCACTGCCTTCTGCACTGCCCTCATCTTCTTCACTGGCTGATTTTTCTTTGTTTGACTCCTCACTGATTTCCTCTTCATTTCCAACATCATCATTGCCTTCAGTTTCCATGCTTTATGCCTCTCCATTACTATGAGCCTCACTGATATTAGCCTTATCTCCTTCATCTGTACTTCTTTTTTCATCATTTTTTCTACATCACTACCCTCATCACCACTAGGAGCCTCATTGTTTTCATTGTCATCATGGCTCTTAGTTTCATTTCCACCATCATTGCCTTCTCCCTCATTGTCATTTGATTGTTCATTTTCACTTCCCTGATTGTCTGATGCATTGGGAGAGAGTGAGGAAGGAGGATTATCCTGAGGTGAAGGAATATGTGTAGATGGTGAAACATGCTCATGAGGAGATGATGGAGGAGTAAGGACAGGAGGATGAGACGACGAAGGCATGTTTTTCTGAGGATGAGGTTGTGCATTGGTGAACACTTCATGGGCAATGAAAACCTCCCATGGAATACCCTTTTTCTGCAATTGATGCATCACAACCATTTTGATCAAAGAGTAATGAAATAAGCTTTGCATCTGGTGAGGGAAATCTCTCTTCCGTACAATATAATACATTTTGTCAATACTCCTGTAGAGGTAGTAGGTCAAATGCATCATCTTAACCCTAGTAAAGTGCATGAGAAATCTGATGTGATTGGAATAAATCCTAGAGAATATTCCTTCACATGTGAAATATTTCATGATGACCCTCATCATGGGTGCATACCTCTCAAGCAAATGTGCGAAAGGAAATATGGATTGATTGTATTCTTTGTATCTGGGTTTAAGGAATGGCTCATAGTGGCTTATGTCTAAATTGGCCCATTTGAACCACTTTTCACAAACACTAGGTATCCCAGTGGCAATAGCAATGGCATCTGATGACAACTCAAAATTTACCCCTGCAAGATTGACTTGTTTCTCATGTAGGTTAAAGATGAAGAACCTAGTCAGCTCGGGGTGATTCTGCACCTATTGTACTTTTTCACAAAATTGATAGCAGCCTACATTTTGGAAGCATGAAATCGTTAGGGGAGATGCATCAAGATCCATTGTGTTTAGTGGTTCAAAGTTGTTAATCCTCCCACCTCTGTGTTGATGCCTCCTTGGAACTTGGCCTTCCTCACCACTACCACTGTCACCTTCCCTTGATGTTTTGATCACTGCTGCTTTTGAAACCCTAGCTATGCTTATGAAACTAATATGTAAAAGGTGATGGAATGGTGGTAAAATGGCAGCCTTTTACAAGTGAGTGAGAGGGATGAGTGAAGTTTTAAGTATATTACTGTGAGGGAGAGGCAAAACCCAATTACCACCCTTGCTGATTTGTTTAAATATTTGTTTTGACACCTTGCACTGATGGAAAATGGATATGAATGAAGGCAATGAATCTTTCAAACTTCTTGTGGTGTAGGGCCAGATTTTATGAGTGAATGGAGAGGGTGAAGGCATAGCCTTAGATGAATGAGAAATTTTTCAACAAGGCAACCCTTTGTGTGTTATTACTGATCTTCTTAGCATGCAGATGGATAAGTGTTTTTAAACAGTGATGTCCAAGCATGAAAATTTGGGGTTTTCTCCTTAAATCTTCATTCCTTTAACCAAATGATGACAAAAACCTTGGAAAGGGCTTGATCAGCTGTACTTACCCCTTAAAGAAGTTTAAAAAACCCTTGGTGATGACCTAAAGAAAATTTGAGGGGTTTTGAGTGTTGAAGTGGTGCAGGAGGCCCTCTTGGCCAAGCGTGCAGTGCCCAGGTGAACAAGGTGTCGGGTCGGGCAAATGTGCAACGTTGTATGCTAGGCACGCAGTGCCAGATATTTTTTGTCGGGCCTGTCGGGCCTGTCGGGTCTGTCGGGTAAATGTGCAGTGTGTTTCCAGGCACGCAATGCATACCTCCAGGTGCGCAGCGTAGAGTAAAATTGCACGAGAGAAATGCCCAGGCGCGCATCACTTGACTTTAGGCACGCAGCGCCTAAAAAACTTAGCCAATTTTGACCCGAAAACTCACAGTTCTTTCCACCTAGACTTTTCCAACTTTTTGCAAGTGAAAAATGAGTTAGGTGAATTGTTGGATGTGCTTTATAGCATTTGAACCTTGATTTACTCACGAGACCCACTTTTCTAATATTTTTCGAGATCACTTCTCTTTTCTCCTTTCTCACTAATATTTCTTTGAATTCTTGCTTGCGGGTGACAAAAACATTGAAATGGCATTTTCATTTTGCTCCTTGAGTTGACATCTTCACTTTATGTTTTCTTTGGAGGGCTGCACAAAGTAGTATCTTCAATTTTTCTTGTGTTTTTCATCATAATATTCAACCTGTCTTTCTTACCTTTTTCTTACTAAGCTTTTTACATTGTTTTCTCTGCAGGTGACTGAAGTGAAAAATTTGACTTCTTTTGGTTCCTTGAGGCCTAAAAATTAATTTTGACATCTTGGTGATTCAACCACACAGCAACTTCCTCAAATTGATGTGTAATCCTCATCATGAAACTCATCCTTTTCACCTTAGCTGGCAGTCTTGCAAATCCCTGTTCCTTTTGACTCTGAAAACTTGACACATTCATTCTGACACATCAGCAACCTTAATATCATCTTTGGTTTCCACCTTGGAGCTTAACACGTCTCCTTTTCTCATTCATTCATGGTAAGCTTATTAAAACATCTTTGAGGGGTTGTCTCATAGAAGTATTGTCAAAGCCCTCTCTTGCTTGCATTATGAAGCTCTGATCATGTTTTTACCCTTTCTGTTGGCCACTTTTGATTTGCAGGTGCCTAAAAACACTAATTTTATCTTTCTTTCTAATACTCTTTACCTTCTTGTTTCTTTAAGGTAGTGAGAGATTTTACCTTCGAAACTTTGGGAGGTTTACACACACTGGCAGTACTTTCACAATCCTTTTATTTGCTGACATCATGGATTTTACCTCTCTTGACCATTTCTGGCATGACAAACTCCTTGGGATAATTTTGTAATATTTACAAATAGTGACATCTTTAGAATCCCTTTGCTGTCATCATGGATTCCAACTTACCCTTTCACCTTCTTTGATTATCTTCCCAAAAACCTAGGTATCTGGAATGCTTGAGAACAATTATCAGTGTTTTCTTCTAAGTTCTCTATAGCCCTTTCTAGTTCATTCATTTTTGTCCAGTTCACCTCACCTTTTTCCCTATTTCATCTATAATTTATGAAAAAATTCTCTTCATGTTTGGTTTCTTGGTGGGCCTCCTCCATGGTCATTTCTGCATTTGATCCCTGTTTGGCACTTTGCTGGGCCATCAAGCTCAAAACCTTGATTCTTCTTGAAAACAAACTTCTTCCACTCTCTTTACCATGAATTTATTTATTGAGGAGAAGGCCTCTTACCTTACCAAATTTCTACTGATAATCATTTTTAACACTCCTACAGAAGTGTCAAAGTTCACATTCACCTCTTGCAGAACTTGAACATGATAAAGCAGTCCTCCTTGGAGATTTTCTGATCTTTCTTGGACAAGCATGTGCTGGTCTTATTTTAAATTTGAGCCATATTATAGCATAGGAAAATAAGTACTTAAAACACCAATGATGACCCTACAAACTATGAAACCCTAATGACCTAGTGGGAGGGTCGTTTGACCTGGTCTTTGACTGAAACTTGTTTTGGAATCTTCGAGTGTAAAACAGAGTATTTGACAAATTGATGTATTGAAGATCAAAAATCCAAGGTACTTGATTTATCTAAAGATCCTACAGAGATAGTTTTGAAACCATCAATTCTTGAGGAACCTGGTGAACATGGGAATGAATAGGTTGATTGGTAACCCTAGATAGAAGGTGGTGTTATGGGCAAGGGAAAAATAGATAAATGAGGTTATAGGTGGGAAAATATGATAGAGATGAGGGGAACAAACCCATAAGGGGTCTTTTAGGAGTGGTAGGATGACCATGAAATGGAAAAATGGTAGAATAGTGAAACATTTTCCATAAGGATAATTAAGGCAATGAGATTTCTAAAACTTACAATGTTCAAGGACTTTTATTTTTAGAAATATGCAACCAATATTTAGCCATCTACATATGGTAAAAATTACTGATGACTAACAAATCCCACTTTCAGCCTTGGGTAGTTGGGGGGAGTGATAACATTTTTGCCACCATTTCCGGGGAGCGATTGGAAAAATTTCCCTGGGAATATTTCTTTAATCCTATGAAGGTTAGACTTGTAGGTGATAAGCTCTAGCATTTTAAACAAGTTAAACTCCTAAATTTGAACCAAGGTCCAAAATTCCTATCTAAGTTGTCTCCTAAAAGACATACTAGGTCAAATCAAGACTCAAATCCCTCACCAATTGTGAATTACCCTGAGAGTATTTTAAGAAAGCATAAAACCAAGTCTCGGAAGGTTGGAAGAGTTATTCCTCCACTTTTCAAATCAAATTACTTTCCTACGAGATTTTCTTTAGAAGATTTTTTCTATAACTTAGAATCTGAAAGATATTTGTTTAGGAATAAGTCTAAAACCTTTCTTTCAGAAACTAGCTTTGATGCTTTTGAATTTGATACCTTTGCACCATTTCTGATTCTTTTTTATTCTGAAGTTGATAATGAATCCTAGTCTAATTTATACAAAATTAAAGTCTTGGTGGATAAGTTTCAAGAAACTTCAGAAAGAGCTTATTTCCAATATTAGTAGCAGGCTTTTGCTTCACCACCTGTCATTATACCTTCTCATACTACCACATCATCGACCCTTCCTTTCATTCCATCATTACCTCTACAAGTTTTCACTCCAACAACATCTTCACCACCTCCTCCATTAGTCATGGTCAGATTTGCTCCATTGATCCTACTTCTACAACTCACTGCACTACCTTAGAAATACGGTCAGAGGCTTCCTCTTTTTGATGGAACATTAGAAGTTACTGTTTATCAACACATTGCCAAAGTGATTGATTTCATAGATCTTGAAAAGATTGACAATGATGATGCCAAGATGTGCATCATTGCACAGAGTTTCTCAGGAGAGGTTAGTAAATGGTTTCGCTCTCTCACATCTGGTTCAATAGGTACTTCACAACAACTAATTGACTTGTTTATGGAGAAATGGGAAGAGGAGAAGAATTCATTGCAGATTCTAGCTTAATATAATGCCTTGAAAAGGAATCCCAATGAGCCTGTCCAAGAATTTAGAGCTAGATTCAATAAAATCTATGATTCAATTCCTGAGAATATAAAGCCTCCACCAGGCCTTACTTTAATTGATTATCCTAATGGTTTTGATCCTGACATGACATATCAGCTGAGGGAAAGAAACCCATCGACTCTTGAAGAAATGTAGAGAAACACAGTGAGCATTGAAGCTAATTTGATCATCAAAAAGTATAAAATCAAGATGGAGAAAAGAGTCATTTTCAAAGAGGAAACATCTACTTCATCAAAGGTCAAATTATACATCTTGATCAACACCACGGAGAATATGGTATACAAAAATGTCCATTGCTGATAAACAAGATGAACCCTCCATTAGAAATCCCAATTTCACGGGTCAAAATTAGCAGCCTTAGTATAGGATCAAGCAAAAGGAATAGAGGGATCAGGATCCACAAAGTTAGTAGAAAATTCACACTATATTTCAGCAAAACTAAACTGAAGGCCCTGATGAAGAAGATTAAGAAGACATTTCTGGTGAGAATCATTTATCTGAGGAAAATCAACAACCTATTTTACTCACTGAATAAGATCAATTTTCTGCAGAAATTGGTGCACCGGATGATCAAAAATATGTCTTGTCAAATGATGAAATGTTGTGAGTGTAGACGGAATATTATCAAAGGGGATATCAGAATGATCTTTCTCAAGTGAAGAGACAATATGGTTGGAGGAGTAGGAATGTTCCTATAACCTCCAATCAGAAAAAACATAATGCTTAAGTAGATGCTCATCATAAAGAAATCGTTGCTTCAAATCAAAGTAAAGACGAAGGACCTGATGTTCCTCATCATCCTAAAGGAAATACAGCTTCCTCCAATGGTCAGAGAAAGGATAAATAAATCCACGATTCAAGACAAAATAAGGAGAATTCACACAAAGATTAGCCTAAGAGGAAAGATACACCATTAAAAGAGGTAGAAAAACATTAAGCTCTTTTTAGTCTTGAAAATGAAATTGACAAATTGAAAGTATCCATTCCTCTAACTGAAATAGTCAAGAATGATCAATAGAAATTTCAAGTAGCTAATTTTCTTAGAGTGGATAAAATGTCCGACATGGTTAATGTGAGTGATAATCACCCTAATATTCTATTTGGTCTTGGTTTTTTATGGTGATCTAAAATATAGTGAGGTCCCTCCATTTTATCTAAGCCTCAAAATCCATGATTGTATCCTCCATAACACCATGCTTGATTCTGGAGCCTCTCACAACCTCATGCCCAAGGCCATTATGGACAGATTAGGATTGGATATCACAAGACCTTATCATGATGTTTATTCATTTGATTCAGGGAGGGTGAAATGTCTTGGCCTCATTAAGGACCTAGTGGTGTCATTGGAGAAAATCTCAGCCAAGAATGTCCTTATGGATTTTTTTTTTGCTGATATCCCTCCCAAATATGGAAATTTTCTCTCCCAGTCATGGGGAATGAAGCTTAGAGGTACCTTACATCTTGAATTTTCATATGCTACCATTCCCATCTTTGGGCAACTCAGGAAATTATACCAGGAAAGTAAAATGAAGTGCATGATCAGTAACCAAGAAAAGCCAAATAATAATCCCATACATGCTGTCCACACAGATTTAGAGTCCTTTATCTTATTCAATGATGAATTTTCATCACCTTTTGAAGTTTTCATTGAAGAGAAAGCAAAAAATTCTCAGTTTTCAAATTTTGTTTTAGAAATGGAAAATGCAGAAATTTATGAAAAGTTGCCAAGTGGTTTGGAACCAAGCGCGTCATCCCAAAAAAGAGATGAAACAGTGAAAGAAACATAAATTTTTGGTATAGCAGAACTCTCTTAAGGAATGATTAAAGTTCATTCATCTGATTTGCAGCTTCTTGATGAAGAAAGAAGTTTGTGGACCATGGACTTCGATGGAGATTTGGGTAAAGAAGGGGCTGGAATTGGAGTGTGGATTCACAACCCTATAAATTAGTCACTAAAAATTCCTCCCTATTTTTGAATGTCCTCTTATAATTTGGCTTTCAATTTTTCAAACAATGAAGTTGAGTATGAGGCTTTGATAGTCGGTCTGAAAATTCTCAATAGGTTATGTGCCAAGAAGATTTATGTGTATGGCGACTCTGAGCTAGTAATAAAGAAATTCGAAGGGTAATACCAGGCCAAGCATCCAAGGATGCGAGCTTATAGAAATTTAGTGTTAGATATCCTCAAGACCTTCACCAAGTATGCTTTGTTGTTGATCCCAAGGGACAACACTATTATTTATGATTCTCTTGCTACTTCAGATAGCATGTTCAAAATTCCATTGTATCCCAATAAGATGTATGAGATAAACGCCAAACACCACCTTGTTGTCCTAGATAATGTTCAGTATTGGTAGGTCTTTAATATGATAAACAGATCGGCAACTTCTTACAAACAAAAGAGGAATTTGTGAATTCACAAATGGATAACCAATGCTATGAAGATGACCAAAAATTCCATGCATCAGAGATGCAAGTGCTTCAGTTGAAAGATAACTCCATTCCAGTAGGTTTAGTACTTTTGGAGGAGATTTTTTATTAATACGATGTTGCACACAAACCGACCATGCTACCAACAAAAGTGGGAATGGAAGATCTCAATCATGGCACTCCAGAAAATCCAAAGATGGTCAAAATTTCAAAATCCTTGAGTGTAGAAAAGAAAGGTAAATACGCATCGATTATGTCTCAGTTTGCTGATGTATTTTCTTAGGAATATTATGATTTGAAAGTGTATGATAAGAGTATAATTCAGCATACAATTCCCTTAAAGCCGGAACATAAACCTTTCCACCAAAAGTTAAGGAGAATGAATCCAAAGTTATTTCCCTCCATTCAAAAGGAGGTAAATATAATATTTACTACTAGTATTATACTTCCTCTTCAATTTTAAAATTGGATGTCTAATATAGTTCCAGTTAGAAATAAGACAAGAGATATTTTCTTGTGCATAGATTTAAGAAATCCGAATAAAGTGTCATTGAAAGACAATTACCCACTACCAAAGATGTACCATATTCTGCAAAGGTTAGTTGGATATTCCAAAATTTCATTGTTGGATGGATACTATGGGTATAATCGTATTTTAGTTCATCCAGATGATCAGGAAAAGACAGTATTTTCAACACCATGGGGCACCTTCATGTATGCCAAAATGCCTTTCGAATTGAAGAAAGCAGGGGCGAATTTTCAACGAGCAATGGATGTTTCTTTTGCCAATGAAAATAATATATTTTTGGCCATCTATCCTGATGAAATCACTATTTTTTCCAAGACATATTAGTTGCACTTATAGCACTTGAAAATAGTTTTTCAGAGATGTAGAAAGTTTGGCATATCGTTGAACCCAAAGAAGAGCCTTTTCTCTATGGAGGAAGGTAAATTGTTGGGCCATATCATATCAAAAGATGGAATTAGGATAGATCCTTCAAGGATTGAAGAAATTCAGACCTTGGACTATCCTAGGAGAAAAAATTAAATTCAGTCATTCAATGACAAAATCAATTTTTTGAGAAGGTTTGTCCCCAATCTTGTTGGACACTTAAGGAAAATTACTAACATGATGAATAAAGATAGTGAATTAAAATGGTCTGAAGAGGTGAAGAAGTCATTCAATCAAGTTAAATTGGCTTTGTCTCATGTTCCTATTCTTATTAGTCCATATTACACACTTTATTTCATAATTTTTCATTTTCTTCGGAGCGCACTCTAGCTGATATCCTTATGCAAAAGAAAAATCAGAACACGGAGCAACCCACCGCCTTCTTCAATAGAACCATAAGAGATGCAGCCTTGAAGTAAAACATCATTGGTAAATAGTTCTTGGCGTTATTCAAAGAATTGAAGGACTTATGGGTCTATATTCTTCACTCTCATGTCATTGCATATGTTCCAAACGCTGCTATCAAAGATGTGCTTACACAAAATGATACTGAAGGGAGGTGAGGTAAATGGATCGCTGCTATGTTGTAATACGACTTTGAGATCAAACCTACAAATTTGATCAAGGGAAAAGGCCTAGAAAAGCTTATGGCAGATTCAAATCTACATGCTTTGGACATTAATTTTATTACTGCATTATCTGAGGAGAAAGAGGTTGTAACATTACCTGAGGTATCTGAAATTTTTTCTTCATTGCCTTCGTATGATGATATATTCATGTTTTGCAACACTTGAATCCTTCTCTTGGATTTCCAAGTAGTAAGGATATATCTATGAAGTTAAAATCTCTTAAGTACTGCATCCTTAACAATGTCTTGTATTGGAAATATTTGGGTGGAGTGTTGTTAAATTGTTTGGTTGAAGGAAAATTTGAAAAAGTGATGACCGACTTTCATAAAGGTGACTGTGGCGATCATATTTATTGGAAGACTACAACTAACAAGATCTTGAGGGAGGGCTTCTATTGGCCAAGTCTATTTTCTGATGTTTATAAAATGGTCATGAGCTATCATGAATGTCAAATATTTTAGGGAAAGAGGAAGCTCTTGCCTTTTCCCTTAAAACCAATTGAAGTGCAAGCGCCATTCCAGCAATGGGGACTTGACTTCATTGGCTAGATCCATCCTCCATCATCAACTCACCATAAATTGATACTCACTGCCACAAGTTAATTCAATAAATGGATTGAAGCCATCCCCACGAGGCAAGTTACTGACACTGTCATTATTTTGTTTTTAGAGAACAATATTCTATCTTGGTTTGGAAATCCATACAAAATCATTACTGAGAATGCAGTCACCTTTAAATCCAAGAAAATTATTGAATGTTGTGATAAGTATCACATCGGGCTTATTCATTCTACATCATACTATCCTTAAGGAAACGAGTTTGCTGAATCATCAAATAACAAGAAAAATTGGCACCAAGATCTCACCAATTCTCTATGGGTGGATAGAGTTAGCACGAAGAGATCAATCAGCATGTCGCCTTTCCAGCTCGTGTATGGTGTTGACATGGTGTTCCCTACTTCTTTAGTTGTACCGGTGATGAAAATTATGCAAGAGATCGATAGTGAACGAAATGATATCCAACAAAACATTAGCCAAATGATCCATATACAACAGTCAGGAGATGAAGTCTTCAGTCACACTTCAAAGCTTCACGAGAAAATAAAAATATTTACGATAAGAAGAAAAAAGCTGATGATTTTAATCTTGGAAATGTTGTTATTCGCTGCGATGCCCATAATGAATACAAAGGTAAGCATGGAAAGTTTGATAATCTATGGAAAGGTCCTTACAAGATCACTACATTCAGAGGTAATAAATCATTTTTATTATAGGATCTTGAAGGGAAAGGAGTTCTAGGAGGACCAATCAATGGTAGGTTCCTCAAACATTACCTTACTTGATCATTGAATATGAAGTCCACTTTCATTGTACATATCATTTTAATTTTATGTCCAAGCAATAAGTAAGTTGTTGTAGAATTCTGAAGCCCGAGAAGAAGGCCATGAGACTTCTACATTCAACTCATGTTTTCTTTCAAAATTCAAAAAATTTTCAATCAGTTGTCAAGTCAGAGTCAAGTCAGGTTTTCTAGTCAAAGTCATTTCCAGATTTAGTTCATCATTTCAAGTTTGTCAAAGATTTTCCAATTCCCAGTTTTGACTCCATTTCCCAATGGTAAGGCTACCTGATCTATGGTTTTCTTGATACCTCTTGAAGGAGCTTCCATCCCCAGCTGGAGCCAATTTTAGTGTCAATATGTCAGTGATAAAAAATACTCTTTCAGTTGTTTTCCTAGAAGTCATAGGTCAAAAATTTTTGTCTTTTAAACAAGTTTTCAAAATCATTTTGGTCACTGAAGAATTCTAGGTCAAATTTTCTTCTCCCTCATCTCATCCATGGCCATCATAAATTTAAAAGTCATCTCATTCATTTTCATTTAAAGGTTTAGGGTCATTTCACTCCGTCTCATCTAGGTATCTTGTCTAGGTGTCATCATTTACCTTTGAAAACAGTCTAATTTATCATCAAAACAAGGCAACCATCCTTCATTTCACTCATAATCCTTTAAAAGGGAGCTAGCATATTTAGGAGGTAAAGTAAGACAAGTTGTCTTATTTAAAAATGTGTTTTAATGTTAAAAATTTCAAAAAGGAAAAATTGTCCTATTATTTCATTACAAGACAAAAAAAAGGTTATTTCAAGGTTATAAAATACAAAAGCAAGCTTATCCAAATGCATTATTTCCTTTGTTGTGTGGTAGAGCTCCTCTCTTACCTCATTTTCGCTCCTTGGGTGGTCAAAGGTTTGAAACCAAGGCGAAGAACCACTCCAAGAACACTTTTCTACACTTTTGGTTGCCTTTGTTACACTTCTATAGCCTCCTGATATGCTTTCAGAGGCTATTGTTATATTTCTGGGCCTTTTGCTACATTTATGTAGCCTCCTACTACATTTCTGCTGCACGTTATTTACGTTTCTGGGTAGTTTTTACGTTTCTGTAGCCTCCTGCTACGCTTTCAAAACAGTTGTCATGCTTCTGTTGATTGGTGTTACGCTTCTAGAAAGGAGGGAAAAACTTAGGTTTTTGGTTCCCAAGTCATTAAAACAAGCTCAAGTCTTGTTAGCACCATTCCATGGACCTCTTATAATAGTAATTTAACATCTTTATAGCCTCCCATGGTCAATTTATCAAGTTTATGATTCATTTTCATGCTCACTCCATATTTCACTATATCATCACCTCTTCATGTCATTGAGAGTTTCTAGTGAGATAAACCCTAACCCTACTATATAACACTATCCTAAACCTTTCATATACCTCATACTACCATATCCCACCATTCATATCCTCCCTAATAGTCATTTTCTTGAAACCCTAATTTCTAGCTAATTTACACAGTGATAAATTGGAAATTTCATGTGTTTCCTTGATTTGACCACCTTCCTCACATCCATTTAACTTGATTTCACTCAAAACATGCAGCTAGCATACAACTCTATCTACTGAATTTTTTGTAGAATTTTCCCTAGCTCCATAACACTTCATATCACCCTCTAAACCTACCCCATCTCTACACTATGTTTTTCTCAAATTTCACTACGCATACCCATCCAATCAACACACTAGGGTTTCTTCCTTTCAGTGATAAAGAAAATGGAGAGTGAGAAGAATAACTTCAAGGGAGGGAGACACCTTAGGTTAGAACCCTTAACTGCGCATGAAATCAATGCTTCACACATGGCCAAAAGATATTTTTAGAGGACTGGATGTTTGAGGTTTTGTGAGAAGCTCATGGAGGAAGGATATCTGTAATGTTCCCAAAATTAACATAAAGCTAATTTGAACATTGATTTTACTTATATCATCTAGAAGGTGAATAAATGGGTGATGAGGCCCATGAATAGTAATAAAATCCCTAATAGTGTGAAAGGGATCATTAGATTAGTTGGATTTTTCACCCTCAGGTGTGAAAAGGGGGCAAATGCATGAGGACAAGATCAAGTCTGACCAAGTCAACAACAATGCCATGGAGGGAGTGGATCACTTTGAAAGACAACGTAGTATGAATGGGAGAGAGATAATTTGGTGGAGGAAACCCTAATGTGTGGGGGCCAAGGCAAGAATGCTTTCATTTGTATTAAGGGAGGAAAAGGCAGCCATAGGAGGACATGTTATTGAGTATTAGATTTTGGTTTGCATGAATATTTGCTTTCTCCGGTTGTTTAACTGAGATTGCTGTGATGCTTAGCACAAGTAATTCCTATTTAGGAATCCCTCTCCCTTATTGAGAGGCCTCTTGAGGGATTTTTACTTCATTTCTCCACATTCAAGCTCAAGGCCAAGCCACCTCCTTAAGCTACAATGTTATTTCTGTAGCAGGAAACGTTGTGTTGTAGGGTGCTGCAGTGGAGGGTTCCACAACACCACTTATAGAGCTTATATTTCAGAGGAGGGAGCTTCTATTCCTCTGGGAGGTTAGTGAGGAAGATTCAAGAGCTGGTTGGACATCTTTGGCATTAAGCCAAGAATTTTCCCATCTCTTATAGTGCAGTCCCTCTCCTTGACTGCGTTATTTCTGAGAGTATTTGCAGTGGGGGTTTTCATTGCTAGTTTGGAGGGTGAGATCTTCAGTGTTATGATCAGCCTTTCACTTGGAAGATACATTGGAGGAGGTCTAATTCATATTGGACATCATATTCAGCCATCTCCATCCAGTTCATGAGTTGCAGCTGCTATTTAGTCTTACCCCTGCAACTCCGACATTTTGTATTTTTGCATATTTCAGCCAATCCTTCCAGGACTGTCTATGAATTACCTTTGGGAGTCTATATCTTTGCTCCCCATATTGTATGAGATGTATATTCACATATTTATGTATTGACATCATAGTTGCAGCAGTTATTCCTTATAGTCTACGCAGTCATAGCCTTGGGCTTTCTTCATGTAGCAGTGTTCTTCATTTATCATGTATATGTTCTATTGAGGATTACATTTCCCAACTTGAGTGATTGTTTCCTCAAGGATTTGTATACCTTTTGCTGCTAGAACATTAATAATATGGCTATGTGTTCTCCTTACATTTTCTGAGTTGACACAATACTTCTCTTCCATTATTATGTTCATGGATTACTGTAGCTCCACTTTTGGAATATCTTAAGATATTCCCATTGTTGTAGATTTTCACTATTTTGGGATATTACAGTGGTATTAGAGCATAGACTTGGCTCAGCCTGTGAGTTTTAGCCATAGGAATATATAAGAGAATGAGAATAGATCGAGATGATGAGAAGAATGAGCTTGCTCTCATCTCTTTTCAGATCCAGGAAGAACCTCGCCGAGGAGATTAATCAGAAAAATAAGAAGAATTGCAGTGAAATTCCCAGAGGGTTTCAAGAAGAGGAAGGGCCATGCACTTCCTATTCTAAAAGAGAAGAAGACATGAGGCATGAAGGACACTTGGAATCTAAAATTCTAAGTGAATACCTTACTGAATACAAAGCTAAATCTAGAGCCTCCAAGGAGACTCTAGCTTTACCACAGTTCATTCAGCTGAGAGAAGAAAGAATACCCTACAGCTATGGGGTGATGAGAGGCAATAAATTTCTATTGTCCACTTTTTATGGATCACTCAAATGTGTAGAAAAGTCTTGGGTAATAAAGCTAGAGGCTTTCTTCCTACTACATCCAGTAGTAGAGAAAGAGGCTGTAGAAATTGCAGCACTACACCTTGAGGGTGAAGATAATACTTGTTGGTTCAGCCATTTGAGCCATGCAAGGGTATCTACTCTTGCTGAGTTTTCTCAAAGGATGATCAAGAGATTTGGCAAAAGGAGGGAGAATCCCTCATGACTAGTTGAAGAGGCATATACCAACTCTGTCACAGTCATGGAGAAACAACCTTCATCTTCAGTAGTTGGAGAAGCCAACACATGGGATGAGGAAGCCCTTACAGCCATACAAGATGCTTCCAAGTTTTCCAAAGGTATGCCGAAATTTCCATCTCTTATCATTTCAGCAAAAATTATGGATGGGTATACATAATTGCATGCTGTTGATTTAGAGAAACAGAATTGCACTACGCTGTGCAACCTTGAATCATTCAAGGGAGAGATGAATCATCATCCTCATGAGCCATTCTTGGATTTCATACCACACTTGAGGTTGGGGTTTGAAAACTTGGAGGAAATAATGACATAAGGTAGACATATTGAAGTGAGAAACATTTTCTCCTTTCTAGATGACCCTTTCTCAATGAGCATTCCACAACTCAAAGAGAAATTCTACTTTCAGTAGATCCAAGACCTCATTGGTTTTGGAGAACTATTGATGAGAAAAATATCTCATGGAGAGATCCCATTAGAGATGCACTTCAACATACCAGGGAGTGCAAAGTTCATCAACTCATGGAGGATGGTAGCCCTCAAGGCAGTGTTTGGTCAATTTAGTGTGTCCTAAATTTCTACATTAATTTTTCAATCCAGGATTCGTAAGCTGACGAAGTGTGGTGCACTATATGTGCAAGATAACCTTTCTCTTACTTTTTTGTCATTTTTGGTTTTTTTCTTTTTTTATCTTGGTTGGTTTCCTAATGTGAGATGGAAATTCTAAAAGACAAGTATGGTTATGATTGTTCAAGGCAATGATGTCCTTTATAATGATTTACCAAACTTCAAACTTCAAAAGGATTTTGAAACATACAATGAGAAAATTAGTTCCTAAAAGGAAATGAAAATGTGCTACTATTCTAGTTAAACAAATAGTGAACTATTGATCATGAAAACCATTATCCTTGTTGCTGTCTAAACACAAAAGAAACTGTACTCAAAGAAAATATTGTAAGTAAAGTAAAACTAAAATCAAATTACATCAACTCATATTCTGACCCCTCACCATTAGTCTCGCTATGGCTTTCGGAGGTAATCATAAACAACTTGAGCAATCTGATATCTAATTTGTAGAAAAATAAAATAATATCAAATTACACACTCATATTTCAATCCCTCACCATTAGTCTCGCTATGGCTTTCGGAGGTAACTGATAATGACATGAGCAATTTAATATCTATCTTGCAGAAAAGTAAACTAATATCAAACTATACACTCATACTTCAATCCCTCACCATTAGTCTCGCTATGGCTTTCGTAGGTAACTGAAAATGACATGAACAGTTTAATATCTAACTTGCAGAAAAGTAAACTAATATCAAACTACACACTCATACTTCAATCCCTCACCATTAGTCTCGCTATGGCTTTCGGAGGTAACTGAAAATGACATGAGAAATTTAATATCTAATCTAACTACTTAAAGCAAATGTGCAAGACTGAAATAAACAAAACAGTGCTGGAATTAAACAAAAACTAAGAAAAGTAAATTAGCAGAAGGACAATATTGATTCCATGTCATTAGTCATTATAAAAAGATGTGCAAATGCCCGGGCTGCCTATTGTAATCTGGAACAAAAACACTGATCAGTTAACAACAACATAAAACATAAAAGATTATGGACAGAAGTAAAATGTAAAGCATGAAAGATTATGGACAAAGATGAAACATAAATACCATGAAAGATGTAATATATATAAACGTGAATGACTATGGCACAATGAACTTAAAGAAATGAAGCATGAAACTATACAGTAATACACAAAACCTCAGCGTGTGCAGGGGCCCTCTGCACAAACCTCGGGAAGCAGCTTTCAAATACGAATTACGCTTATGAACAGAGTCTTCTCATATATTAAAATGTGGTCATAACAGAGAAATAATGTCACAGCACAATGGCGACACAATTACATTAAAGATCTAACTATTATGCGTATGAGAACACATTATTTATAACAGATGGTGACATAACTAATTCCCTAAAGTCTGCGCTGATAGAAGACACGTGAACCATCACATCCAGAGATCTAGCATTATGGCCGCCGTGAGGATTAAATCTATGGAGAGTGGCTGTTGGATTCGGCTTATGGAGCCGTTTACAGGTGTTGATATGTCTCCCGTGATTTAGAAACGGCCACGCAAATCTTCACGTGATGAGAAACAGAGTTCTGTCACCGTGGGACTCTACGGTTGACCACCACTTGGCCACCTTTGACCACAGCCTTCTTAGGTGAATTCGGCTGAGCCAATAGGACACGATCCATGTCCACGTCATTTCTAACTTGCCCATGTGGCTTGATTTTCCTGAAGATACTTGCAACATAGACTTTAACAAAATGGATGCGGAAAGTTGCAGCAGCTGCGGAAAGTGACAAGATTCCGCAGCTAAATGAGCAAAAATCTAAATCAAACAGCAGACACAAAACATAGTTAAAAACCATTTTAGATGCTCTTTTACAATTAATATACAATGATATTGATGACTTAGAGGGTCCAGGTGAATGAAAAAGGTCTAGAAAGGTGTACAAGAAAGATGCAGATTTGAGACTCAACATACCCCCACTGTGAAGGTGTTGCATGTCCTCATGCAACCAAAATTTGGATAATCCTTCTTCAATTCATATGCCTTGACACTTCAGCCAGTACATCCAGTCCTCTCCTCCTCTTCCTTGGTGCTGCTAACATCCTGGGCTTCTTCATCAAGCATCCGAATTTGATATTAACCAGTGCTCTACTTAACTTCTGGCATTTCTTCTTCAATTTCCTATTCTTTTTCTGCCACAGTCCCAGATGTAGCATGGTATTGTCATGAATGATCTTGTCCAATTTGCTTTGTTCCTTTAATGCCTCATTTTCATTTTTAATGTGTCTATTTAAAACCTCCAACTCAAAGACTTCTTGTTTCAATGATTGGACGAGATCTTCTTTTGTTGTGTGAGGCTGAGTGGATGAAGTGTTGGGACCCGTGGATGCTCTTTCTAAAGATTCTATATAATCATATACTTCTTGCTTCTTTGGGTCTATCTCAGGTGTCATTTTTATTGGGATGTCCCCAAAATGCTGTGGAGAAGAATTGACTTCAAAATCTGGCTGAGAATGAGAGGGACTATGTTCAATGTCTGACTGAGAATGAGAATGAGATGGAATATGGCCAACTGGGGATTGTTCAGGTGTTTCTTCTCCCAAATCAATAAAATGGGGTCCTTTCGTTTGTGTTTTCCTCAACTTCCCTTTAAGTCTGGAACTTCTTCTTACACGCTGTGGACCACTATCTTTTCCTTTTTGTTTTCCTTTTCCCCTTTTTTTGGCCATAGATGACTGTTCCTGAAGGTGAACTAGTCTCTCAGATAGCACTTTATGATCTTCGTCGGAGGAAGGGGTTTGATGCATAGCCTCAATGCTTTTTCTCTCTTTTGATGTTATTGGCTTTTTACCCTTGGTTTCTTCCTTTCTCCTTTTTGACAGTCTCTCTTCTCTACTAGTTCTTTCAATTGTAGTAGTAGGAGTGCTTTGAGTTTCATCATTTGTTCTCTTTCTCCTACTCCTTCTTGATGTACTACCTTCAGGAATTTCTTGGGGTTCTTCAAAGAAATTTCTAATAAAAAATTGTTCCCATGTGTCCTTTTTCTCTTTTAACTGTTTTTCAATCAAAATTTTCACAAGACCATGGTGATACAAATGTGGTTCCACGTCCCCTAGATGCTTCTGGACGGTCACAGACATCTTCTTCAAACTATTTAATAAAAAGTATGGCAGATTGAGGGTCTGGTTGTCTAGAAAATTCATCAGCAATCGGGTATGATACATATACATGGATCCAAAACGGCCCTCACAGGTGATAAATTTTTGAATGACCAACAGTAAAGTGGCCCACTCTTCTTTCAAAGCATGAACATGAATTCCCTTTTTAAAAATAGTTACATCCATACCTGGGTTACGTAGGATCACTCTCCAGGCTTCATCACTAATGCTTTTGTTCTTGAACCAGCGTTCACCTTCTTGAGGGAGTTCTGTAGCAGATGCTATGGATGCCTCATTCACCGTAAATTTGAGGTCCCCAATCTCTACTTCCAAACCATTGAAAGACCTTGCAAAAGCTTTTGTCACCTCTTTATGGTAGCCTCTAAACTTTTGAATGAACCAAAGCCACTTTGCCTTTTTCAATAAATCTCTGACTTGCGGGTATCCTTCCATGAATTTAGGTCCTTCTGGTTCTGTTCTCAACAACTGACCCATCCTTCTTTCTTCTCTTTAAAACTTGTCTGCGTGAGGAGGGTTCAACGGAGGTAAGACGGCTGAATGAGCGGAAATGAGCACGATTTATGGAGGAGACCAGTGACTGTAGGCAGATATCAAAGAATGGGTATACGGAATGTAGCGTAACAGAGAACAAAATGGGGGTGAAGCGGAACAGAGAAGGGTTACGTGAGCACGGTGGAAATGCAGCTGTGAGATCAATAGAACAGTAGGAGGAGTATAACGCATCTGACAGTATTTAAAATTGGGTGGTTGCAGAGTAAATGTAAGCACGTTTATAAAACGGCTACGGATTTTATGCAGCTGAAAGAAGCCGTAGTCAAATCAACCACGTTTCATCATCACAGGTGGAGTATCGGAGTATGAGTGAAGATCGGAGGCTTGATTATGGGACCGTTTGAAAATGAATGCAAGGATTGTGGGAGGATCATATAGAGATCGTGGAATGGTTACGAAGTTTGTCAACACAATCATTGCATATAATGGAGCTATGGTTTATAACTATGTAAAAATGTGCTTAAATGCCATTTGAAATAAATTTTTACTCATACCTTGGAATTCTTGCCATTTTTCATTGGTCTTCAATTAGTTGCTCCTCATTGATATCTTGAATGCCTCATGTCTTCATAATATGTCTTCATACCTGCATTTGATTTTATGATTGTGGAAATAACATCTGACTGTACATTTTTTTGAAAAATAGAGTGGTAGCTGCAGAATCTGCTTCCGGCTGCGGAAACTGGTGTCAGCTGCGGAAACAGGTGTCAGCTGCGGAAACTGACACAACTATTATTTGGGTGAATGGAAATAGATGGATGATAACTGACTGAATGAAAATGGTCATGAAATAAAATTTTATTGGTGAAATGAAATGAAATAGATGAAATGAAATGAAATGGAATGAAGTGGAGTGAAATGAAGTGGAATGGAATGGAGTGGGTGATCACAAAACTTGTGAAATGAAAAAGAGATTCTTTTTTTTGGAAAATATAGGATGTCAGGTGTTCCTAATTTTCACCCTACATTTTCTGTATAAGACTGCCAACCAATGATTGGTTTTCAGGCTTATACATTTTTTTTTAATTTTTTTTAACTGAAAAGAACAAGGTTAGGCTGGTGGAGAAGAAGAATTCTTCTGTACCAGCCTGATTGCAGAATTTTCTTGAAACATTTTGACAAATTCCTCTTTTGAAAGTGGCTTATGATAGACTTTTAATCTGTGGCCATTCACAATAAGAGGAGTTTCAAATTCTTCAATGGTCTTGATTCTTACCGCTCCATTGCTAAAGATCTTGTCAATATCATATGGCCCAAGCCAATGAGTCTGAAATTTCCCTTTAAAATATTTAAACTTGGAATCAGATAAAAATTCCCAATCTCCTTCTTGAAACTTCTTCTCTTTGATGTATTTGTCATGTCATTTAGCTCTTTGATATTGAACTAGATCAGTTCTTAGAATTGCCTCTTGTCTGATCTCATCTAGCTCATTCAACTGCTCCATTCTATGCTTTTGAGCTTCTGATAAATCCATCCCCACCTGAACTGCTATCTTGAAGGTCTTGACTTGGAACTCAATGGGGAGCAGGACTTCTTTCCCATAAACAAGTTCATAGGGAGAATGTCCTGTTGCATTTCTCCATGTAGTTCTGTAGGCCCACAAGGCTTCAGGAAGCCTTTCTGCCCAATCTCTTCTATGTAGATGAACAGTTTTGGTGATGATACTTTCAAGAACTTTGTTTGTAGACTCCATTTGACCATTTGCTTGCGGATGGTAAGGAGTAGATCTTCTGTGCTTGATTTTGTATTCTTTCATCAGCTTCTCCACCAAGTTGGATGTGAATTGGCTTCCCTGATCTGTCACAATTTCTCTTGGAACACCAAAGCGAGTAAAAATATCCTCATAAAGAAAATTAACAACTGAATTTTCAGTAGCAAACACTAATGCTTTGGCTTCCACCCATTTAGTAACATAATCAGTACAAACCAATATATACTTCTTTTGCTTAGATGGTGTACAAACCAATATATACTTCTTTTGCTTAGATGGTGGATTAATAGGTCCAATGAAATCTAAAGCCCATTTTTCAAAAGGTTCAATGAGTACTTGTGTTTGCAATGGCATTTCATTTGAAAGGGTAGGTTTCCCTACTCTTTGGCAGCTGTCACACCTTTTGACATATTGTTTTGCATCTTTGAAGAGGGAAGGCCAATAATATCCTAAAGAGAGGATTTTATAGGCTATCCTTTTGTCTGCAAAGTGTCCGCCGCATGGTTCATCATGACATGCCTTAAGGATATCAGGCATTTCATCTTCCCTGACACATCTTCTGATCACAAGATCTGGCCCTGTTTTAAACAATTCGTTAGAAATCCATGAATATTTTGAACTCTCCTGAATAATATTTCTTTTTTCACTTGGAAATAAATGTGGAGGCAGTTTCCCTGTAACCAAATAGTTATCAATATCTGCATACCAAGGAGTCTTAATAGTTACTGCAAACAAGTATTCATCAGGAAACTTATCCTCTACAGGAGAATCTTCTTTAAAATTCTGAATCCTAGACAAGAAATCAGCTACTGTATTTTGTTTCCCTGGTCTATCCAACATAGTAATATTGAATTCCTGCAAAAGTAGGAGCCATCTTGTCACTCTGCCATTAGTAACAGGTTTTTTCATTAGATATCTAATCGCAGAATGATCGGTATGAATAAAAGTTTCATAGCCTGTTATATAATGTCTAAACTTATTGATTGCATGAACAAGAGCTAAAAACTCTTTTTCAGTTACAGTATAGTTCAACTCAGTGGGAGTCAAATTTTTACTGGTATAGTAAATGGCATAAGGGACTAAATATTTTTGACCCAACACAGCTCCTAGAGCTGTATCTGAAGCATCTGTAGAAATATGGAAAGGGAGTTTCCAATTTGGTCCTCTCAAGATAGGTGCTTCAGATATTCTTGTTTTCAAAGTTTCAAAGGTTGATTGACAATCAGGATCCCATTTGAATTCATAGTCTTTTGTAAGCAATTTGAAGAGTGGAGATGCTATTTTAGTGAAGTTTTCTATAAATCTTCTATAGTAACCAGTAAATCCTAGAAAACTTCTAACATCTCTTTGACAATTTGGAATAGGTAACTTGGAGATGACTTCAAATTTTGATCTATCAACCTTAATCCCATCTCCTGAAATAGATGTCCTAAAACAATCCCTTCAGTAAACATCATAAAGCATTTTTCATGGCTTAATGAAAGGTTTGTTTCTTTACATCTTATAAGAACTTTTTCCAAATTTTCTAATGCCTCTTCAAATGAATTACCATAAACTGTAAAATCATCCATATAAACCTTTACACAATCATGGATTAGATCAGAAAAAATTCCTAGTACTTCTCTTTGGAATGTTGCAGGTGCATTACATAACCCAAAAGGAAGCACTCGGTAGGCAAAAGTTCCCCATGGACAAGTAAATGTGGTCTTATCTTGATCTTCAGGTGCTAACTGAATTTGATTATAGCCACTAAAACCATCCAAAAATGAAAAGTACTTTTTACCTGCTAATGTATCTAATACCTGATCGATAAAAGGCAAAGGAAAGTGATCCTTCAAAGTTGCTTTGTTCAATTCCCTGTAATCAATGCATACCCTCCATTTACCATTATTTTTAGGTACTATAACCAAAGGAGAAACCCATCGGCTATCTGAAATTGGATAAATGAATTTTACATTGAGTAGTTTTTGGAGCTCTTCTTTCACTATCTCCCTAAGATTTGGATTCATCCTTCTTTGAGGTTGTCTGATTGGTCTACTGTTTTCCTCGATATAGATATGATGGATGCAAGTCTTAGGATCAATACCTTTCATATCAGTATACTCCCATTCAAATGCAGTAGAATGTTTTTGCAAGATTTTGGTTAGTTCTTCCTGTTGTGACTTTTCCAAATTTTTGTTGATATTCAATGTTTTTTCTGGAAGAATCTCAATGGTAGAACTACCAAACTCTTCCATAGAGTAAAGAGACATTTGTCTTGATGATAAATATTCAATGTTAGATTCCAACTGAAATTGTGTGGGGTCATATTCTGAAGATGTCTCAAAATTTTCTAATGTGTTCAGAATTTGACTATCCTCACTAATTTCAGAAATGGTAAAGATAGGTTGTATAATATCCTCATCATCAACCCATTCATTGTCTCCTACTTCTGTGATTTCTTTTGCTGGAGGATACAAATTGAATTTCTTTGTCGAATTACCATCATAATATCTGCAATTTTTCCTACCAGGTGGATTCTTCTTGTGTCTTTTAGTTTCCTTCCTGGTCTTTTGAAACTCAACTCCTTTATTATTTTTGCTAGAATAGGAATCTCTCGAATGGCTTGTAGCAAGGGAATCTTGATACAAACATTCTTCAATTCATCTAGAAAGTCATAGTTAGGCAACAAGATTTGTTTTTCCACCCCCTTGTCAATTTGTAGTCTTTCAGGAAAAGGAGGTGTAGATGAAGATGCGGGTTGCTCAACTATAGGAGTTGTGGGTGTTAAATTTTCTTTTTCTTTTTGCATGCTTGAATTTTGAAGAGATTCTTCCTCAGAACCCTTATTGACTTGAAGAGAGTCCTCCTCAGAGGTATCTTGCTCTTGAATATCTATAGAAGGTTTTTCTAAAACTCTACTAGATCTGAGTTGTACATCGTTGAGAGGAACAATCATATAGGTAGGAAATTGTTTTCCTTCTACCATGTAAGTATTCTGAGGATTTTTATTATTAGGATTTGGCAATGGCTGAGCTGGAAGTTGATTTGTCTTTTGTTGGTATGGGAGCATGAGTTGAGGATTTGGATTTTGTTGAGAAGGTTTTTGTTGTGGAAATGGAAATGAAAGTTGTGGATTTGGGTTTGGAAGTTGTGGAGCTTGTTGATTTTGAAAAGATGGAGGATATTGATAAAATTGAGCAAATCTCCCATAAGGATTTTGCATCCCTTGTACCCATGGCTGATATAAATTTTGATGTTGGGGCCAAGGTTGTTGCCAAGGATTCCAATTTGGTGGGGTTTGAAGATTCATAGGGTTGTTAAACCCTTGAGTTTGTTGTCCTTGCCAAGGTCTTCTTGCAACAAAACAGAGAGATTCTACTGAATTTGGGTCTTCTTGAAAAACAGCTTTGAGTCCAGGAATTGAAGGACAATCCTTGATCTCATGATTCTCTGAGAAAATCATACATGTTTCTACAACTTTTGCATCTAAGGGACATTCCCTTAAAGCATGTTTCTTCCTACATTTCGGACAAAAGATGGCTAGAGCATCTGTTTATGCTTTCTGCTTGTTTTGGATCTTAAGGGTGTCTAGTTGTTCACTAAGGCTCCCTAAGATATCAGTTTTGAATTCATCAAGCATATTGCCAATCTCTACCCTACTTACTGATCCAGTTGTAGATTTGTTTGCCCTGATAAGAGAAGGATCTCTAGGCCCTTTTCCCGTTTTAGATTTTCCCCTTGAGAGATGGACACATAGTTCTGTTATGTCACGAAGTGGAAGTTGAGAAATGTCTCCTTTCCCCATCATGTTTAAAATATCTATTCATTCATCTCTAATGGCTTTTAATATAAGGGCTTTCAAAGTTTCATCATCTAAGTTGCTCATCTTTTCTCTTTTTAAGTTGTATTGAAATATTTCAAGTAAATCTTCCAAATTTTCATCTTCTTTTTGCACCATTTTGAATACCTCATCCTTGTGATTGGTGGGCATACAATAATCCAAGTATCTATCCAAAAATGTTTGTTTCATGTCATTCCAAGTCCTAATAGATTGGGTGGCTAATCCCATGAACCATTTCAAAGCGACTCCCTTCAATGTTGAAGGAAACAGTTTGAGTTTTTGAGAGTCTTCCATATAGTCATAGGTTCGGCACACGACTTCAAACTCAAACAGAAATGTTTCAGGATCCTCACTTCGCAATCCATAAAATTTGGGGAGGACAGATGGTGAGATATTTTTCATTATTGTATGAGTTTCCTCATCAACTATAGGGAATCCAAACAAGTTGTCTCCTTCCCTATTTCTTCCATTATTACCTTCACCATTGTTGTCTCCATTGTTTCCTCCTCCTCTACCTCTACCTCTACCTCCGAATCCATCTATTATTTCCTCTGCCATGATAGTTTCTTTAGAGTCCTCAAAGTCCTCTAGTTCTTCTATCAAGGGAGGATGAGAGGGAGTCTTTTCCTTTTCTTCTTCAGGTGATTCTACTTCTTTGATTACAATATACTCTCTTGTAGAAGTAAAGAAAGGATCCTTTTCTAAATGAGATTTGGTAGGTGGTGTAGGAGAATCCTCTAATTCAGCTGCTCCTTGAATTCCAAGAATCTTAAGGCTAGGGGTAGATGGTGGTGAATCTTTTCTATGCCTTGAAGAAGATGGAGTTGTGAAAATCGAACTCTTGGCTCTAGCTATAAACCTTCCCCTAGAATCTCTTGCTCTATGCATGTCATTTTTATTATTTTTTTAAGTTGGGCTAATAATTCTCTTTCTGATCTTCCAAGTCACACTAGGTGCAAGAAGAGAGCATACTTAAGAAATTATCGAACCAATAACTCTCTTTTCTGATCCTCCAGATCACACTAGGTGCAAGAGGAGAGCATACTTCAAGAAGTTATCAAGTTTTCCCTTCTTTTTATTGTTTTTTTTTTTTAAGAAATTGGCTACCTAGTTACACTTCCCCGGCAACGGCGCCAAAATTTTTGGTCAATTTAGTGTGTCCTAAATTGCTACATTAATTTGTCAATCCGGGATTTGTAAGCTAACGAAGTGTGGCGCACTATATGTGAAAGATAACCTATTTCTTACTTTTTGTCGTTTTTGGTTTTTTTCTTTTTATCTTGGTTGGTTTCCTAATGTGAGATGGAAATTCTAAAAGACAAGTATGGTTATGATTGTTCAAGGCAATGATGTCCTTTATAATGATTTACCAAACTTCAAACTTCAAAAGTATTTTGAAACATACAATGAGAAAATTAGTTCCTAAAAGGAAATGAAAATGTGCCACTATTCTAGTTAAACAAACAGTGAACTATTGATCATGAAAACCATTACCCTTGCTGCTATCTAAACACAAAAGAAACTGTACTCAAAGAAAAGATTGCAAGTAAAGTAAAACTAAAATCAAATTACATCAACTCATATTCTGACCCCTCACCATTAGTCTCGCTATGGCTTTCGGAGGTAATCATAAACAACTTGAGCAATCTGATATCTAATTTGCAGAAAAAAAAAAACTAATATCAAATTACACACTCATACTTCAATCCCTCACCATTAGTCTCGCTATGGCTTTCGGAGGTAACTGATAATGACATGAGAAATTTAATATATATCTTGCAGAAAAGTAAACTAATATCAAACTATACACTCATACTTCAATTCCTCACCATTAGTCTCGCTATGGCTTTCGGAGGTAACTGAAAATGACATGAACAGTTTAATATCTAACTTGCAGAAAAGTAAACTAATATCAAACTACACACTCATACTTCAATCCCTCACCATTAGTCTCGCTATGGCTTTCGGAGGTAACTGAAAATGACATGAGTAATTTAATATCTAATCTAACTACTTAAAGCAAATGTGCACGACTGAAATAAACAAAACAGTACTGGAATTAAACAAAAACTAAGAAAAAGAAATCAGCAGAAGGAAAATATTGATTCCATGTCATTAGTCATTATAAAAAGATGTGCAAATGCACGTGCTGCCTATTATAATCTGAAACAAGAACACTGATCAGTTAACAACAACATAAAACATAAAAGATTATGGACAGAAGTAAAATGTAAAGCATGAAAGATTATGGACAAAGATGAAATGTAAATACCATGAAAGATGTAATATATATACACGTGAATGACTATGGCACAATGAACTTAAAGAAATGAAGCATGAAACTATACAGTAATACACAAAACCTCAGCGTGTGCAGGGGCCCTCTGCACAAACTTCGGGAAGCAACTTTCAAATACGAATTACGCTTATGAACAGAGTCTTCTCATATATTAAAATGCGGTCATAACAGAGAAATAATGTCACAGCACAATGGCGACGAAATTACATTACAAAGCTAACTATTATGCGTATGAGAACGCATTATTTATAACAAAGGGTGATATAACTAATTCCCTAAAGTCTGCGCTGATGGAAGACACGTGAACCATCACGTCCAGAGATCTAGCATTATGGCCGCCGTGAGGATTAAATCTATGGAGAGTGGCTGTTGGATTCGGCTTATGGAGCCGTTTACAGGTGTTGATGTGTCTCTCGTGATTTAGAAACGGCCACGCAAATCTCCACGTGATGAGAAACAGAGTTCTGTCACCGTGGGACTCTTCGGTTGACCACCACTTGGCCACCTTTGACCACAACCTTCTTAGGTGAATTCGACTGAGCCAATAGGACACGATCCATGTCCATGTCATTTCTAACTTTCCCATGTGGCTCGATTTGCCTGAAGACACCTGCAATATAGACTTTAACAAAATAGGTACACGGAAAGTGACAAGATGCCAACTTAATGAGCAAAAATCTAATTCAAACAGCAGAGACACAAAACATAGTTAAAAACCATTTAAATGCTATTTGACAATTAATATGCAATGATATTGGTGACTTAAAATGTCCGGAGTGAATGAAAAAGGTCTAGAACTGTTTTACTTCATATAATATCTTCACTTTCTGTAATTGTTTTGCTTCATATAATATTCACTTTCATGGTACTTCACTTCAGCATTTGTAGGGTTTTGGGTACTTTAATTTGTATTTGGAACAATGGTGTCGGTACTCTATGTCATTTGCTTTACTATTCTACATACTGCTATTTCACTTTCATGGACTGTTTTACTTCACTGTTGTAGGGTTTTGGGTACTTTAATTTGTATTTGGAACAATGGACGTCGGTACTCTATCTGTTGCTTTATTATTCTACATACTGCTATTTCACTTTCATGGACTGTTTTACTTCATATAATATCTTCAAAACAACGTTTCTCGTCTTTTAAAATTTTATTTTATTTTTTAAAAATTGAACCCTCCGTCGGTCTACCGACGCCTTGTAGACGTCGGAACTGCGACAACCCAGAAACGTCGGAAGAGAGACAGTATGAAAACGTCGGAAGAGCGACGTTCCAAACGTCGGACCACATATCGTCGGAATTACGACATCTTCCGGACGTCGGAAGAGTGACGTCCAAAACGTCGGACCACGTTTAGTCGGAATTGCGACAGTTTACAAGCGTCGGAAGAGCGACGCCAAAACGTCGGACCACGTTTAGTTGGAACTGCGACGGTTTATAAGCGTCGGAAGAACGACGTCCAAAACGTCGAACCACATTTCACTGGAAGTGCGACAGTTTACAAACGTCGGAGGCGCGACGGTTTGTGAGACGTCGGAAGAGTGACGCCTGTTCGGAACGACGGAAGAAGTGTCGATAGTGCGACACTTTTTACTTGTGTCGGAACGGCGACGGCATGACAAACCACGGTTTGTCCGCCCCCGAACTGTCGCTCTTGCGACGAATATGTGTCGGAATAGCGACGAATTGGCCGTCGGAATTTCCGCCAAATTCTCTAGTGTTCTCTGTATACTTTAAACTCTTGAAATTCTTCTGGGGAGAACCGTGTTTGAGCTAAATGCAAAATTTCTTTAAATGAACTTTTTTCTTGAAACATATCATCAAAAAGATCTTCTTCTCCAGAAAATACTCTCACTTTGACTACAGTGGTGAAATCCTTGACAATACCATATGGATCAAATAGCCTTCTCGGAAACTTAAACAATTTTAAACATGTAACATTGCTTATTTCCTTAAACGCGTGACCAACATCAAATAATGAAAATGCTCCGTAGGACACAGGAAATTGTGGCTAAATGGCTTTCTTTTTATCCTTTAATTCTTTTGTCAAACCTCCGTCTCCACAGGTTTGATATGCAATTTCCCGAGCTATGAGTTTATCCGGAACATATAAGGGCAAAACATGAGGAGAAACAAAGCTTCCAAAAACCCTCACAGAAGTAAACAATTCTTCTCCAAACCATCTTGCGACAGGGAGAATTTATACTTCTGCTTCAGGAGAGAACCTTGGGACATCCTTATTATACAACAATCTATACAGTGGCAACATTATGCCGTGGCAAATCTTGTAAAAATGAGGAATGAATTTTGACTCCCACAATTCTTTGTGATAAACATGGATGGGTAGGGGATCCTGAATTTTCCATTTCCAACTCATTAAAGGGAACTTAGAAACAAAGCAGATTGAATCCATAACATAGGCAGACAGATAAAAAGGAGGATAAATCCTCTAAGAGACAGTCCGTTTAGACCGGTAATTGAAAATAGCCGTGGCTAAATTATTAGACAATATTTTAGCCCAGTCCACAATGGTAGCGTTAACAGCAGCATTCAATAGGGGAAGCCATTCAGGAAAAAACTTATTAATGTCAGGCTTTCCAAAAATCCTACATAGCATAGCGACAGCAAAACAATATGGAGAAGCGAGTGAGCCAGTACTGTACATACCGTGTTTATCTTTATTCAATGGTTCATCTCTGCTGGACCATTCTTTAGTGCATTCCGCTAAGTTTTCATTTTCCTTGGAAAATTTCTCCATAAATTGTTTGTTGTAATTTTCTTGAAGCTCTGACAAATGATACATAAGCCTCAAATATTCTGGAGTGAATGACCCGATAAGCTCTTGACCTTGAGTTTTGAACTGTCTGTCTGTAATATCAGTGCTATCCAACACCCATTTTACCATGTTTGTATATGGAAGAATTCTTGGTCTTGCTGCTACCCGGTGTAAAAATGAACAAGCCAGCTCTGTAAGAGACGCTTCAGAAGAATTACTTGACCCTGTGTTAGCTGCAACATCCATTACTCTTGGGTTTTCTTCTTCAAGTAAATTAAACATACCCTCCCAAGTGGTGATGCCAGCGTCTTTGTTGCAAGCAGTGTCTGCGTACAAGGATGCCATCTCTTTATTTTCAGAACTCGAAGCTTTCTCTTTCTTTCCAGAACTCGAAGCTTTCTCTTTCTTTCCCATAATGCTCAGAAAATTTCTTTGTATAGTCTCCTGTTCTTCGCTCCTGCGGTTTTACGAATTAAGTGAGAATAATGATTTGAGAAAGGTGACGGGATAGTTTTAAATGCTGAAGGCATATGAAATATATTATTTAATCGTGAAATAACCCTTCGATCAAAACAAAATCCTTTTCATTAATAATTGACAATCCATTCATTAACTTGACATTAAGGCGCATAACGAGTCTCGATTTACGGAAAGATTTTCTTCGTATAACGAGCTTTCAAGACGCTGTGATAATGTGATCTGCGATTTGCTTTGCCATATCGCAAAATCACAATATTGCAAATCACAACTTTCGCAGATAGAAATCATAGCAACTTTCGCAAATCGTAATTTACGCAAATCACAATTAGTAACATCGCGGGATCGCAATATCGCGGCATCGCAATATCGCGAAATCGCAATATCACAAAATCGCAATATCGCAAAATATAACATATGAAAAATATCTGTTAATATATTTTCTGCAATATGCAATTTGCGACAAATATTTTAATGCATAGTTATTGGATCGCGCTTATCGCAATTTAGAAGATTCTGCTTTGCAAAAGATATCTTGTACTTTTTGTTTGCGATGGATGCGATATTTTCTTCAAAGAAAGGTTTTATTCTAATCTGTCATAAACTTAAGTTTATCTAAATATTTTCTAAGGAATTTTCTTAAGTTAATGATAGTAAGTTTTATTTGAAAAAGAAAACAAGCACTAATTTAATTTTTTGGATTTTTTTAAACTAAGGGTCTCCAGTTATTTAGTATTAAATACTAAATAAGAAGGGGGGTTGTTGTTGGCCACAACAGACACCTATGGGAATTATACCCACCATTGTCCAGAAATACCATGATATAGGGACGCCTTACATGCGGTCGAGAGATCCTATCAAGAGGATCCCTCCATCCAGTCTATCAAAGACGAGCCGCGTACCATCCTATACTTACAAGAGGAGCATAGAGTCGTAGAAAGACCCCTGGTAATGCCCATTATATGTTGTACGCTATGCGATGAATGTGGCCACTACCTCAAAGAGTGTGCCGCACTAGAACTCATTCACATATGGTATCCAATCGAAAGGGTTTACTACGTGGGGCTACGGGAAACACAATTCATATGCCCGCTATGCGCCGACAATCACCTATTGGAAGATTGTCACTACATACCTTGCTTTTGGCTAACCCTTGCTAGCCTCTGCTCAACCATAGTTTGTCTTTCCCAAGAAGACGATATGGATGCCAAGTCCATCGGTAGCTCCATGACCCAAGCAGAGGAGATGAGCGGGTCGATAATTTTCTTGTCAACCAAAGAACAGCTGAGTAGGGAACCCCTAGTTACCCCTAAAAGGCACTTCACGAAACCCACATGCATGCATGTTATGCAATCAGACAGACCATATAGTAGTCCACTACCCTGACTTAGCATCATTGCGACGTTGGTACCCCGCCTGGCCTCAGACCAAGCACGATGGGACCCCCATATCATGGATATTTTGCTTGATATGTCAGGGTAATCATTATGACCAACATTGTACTTATGTCTCATGGATCCGTCCCACTATCGACATGATTAATGTCGTAGAAAAGAGGACGAGCGATCTCCAAGAATGGCATAAAAGATACATCGTCGACCCAACATCCCCACCACCATAGTGGTATGTCAAGCTTGATAAGACCACATACCAACCACGTATACCCCAGGCAAAGCCTAGGATAACATGTGGCCTATGTGATCTAAACGATCACCGAGTTAACCAATGCAGAGAACTCAAACCCCTTGCAAACAGTCTCTACATAGTCTCGCCTCTCCCTCAAAAGCTTCTCTCTAATAAAGAGAATATCACATGCACTTATTGTTGAATTTTCTCACACTTTCATCATACGTTTAAGTGTACACATCTCCCCAAGCTGAGAGCAGCTAGAGCGGCATTAAGTCAACCACCCATAAAAAAGGGAGGCAAGTCTCAACCTACGACACAAAAATGGAAGCAGAAGACTACCTGGTCCACAACCGACCCTTTCCAAGCGTCCACATCGAAAAATTCGAGTAGTGTAGAATCTCACACTATCTACTCTATCAACATTGTGATACCATGCACCATTTGCACTGGTCATGATCACACGCCAGAGGTATGCCCGCTGCTAAAAGCGTTTAGGCACCTCTGTGATGAAAACAACTTCCACCTACCGAAAATTGTCTATCCTTGTGGGAAAGTTGACCTTAGGCTCACACAAGACTCTGTTATCGAGATCCTTCCCCTGCCACATGCCAGTGACACAATTCACCACATATGAATTGTATCATCGCACGCCCAAGACAGGATTTCAACCACCTCCTCGTCACAGTAATTCCACTTTATTCCTGTCGCAACAGACCAAGGCACCTTATGCTTTTGCGTAGATTTCCGCAAGATCCAAAACTTGCATGCTGCCATTGAACTCCTCGATGACACCCAACCTGTAGAAAAATGCCTAGTACAACTATAGCTAGTTGACGAAAGCTGGCGACAATCACTGCAACACAATGAGGCCCATAAGAAAAGGGTAAAAGCATATTTCGACCGCCACATCACCCCTCGCTCATTTACTTGAGGCAGTAATTCAGTCATAAAGTATATATCTGTCTCTGGATGGATAATCAAGTTCATCCCCCTCAGAACGAACATATTGCGCCTCCTGCGCCAATGTTGTATGATATAACGTAGCAATCGGTCCTGTGACCGAAGGAACTCATTCTCAGCAAATTTCAAAAGGCCCCATGCTGCCAACTGACGACGTGCCCCAGCATCAGTAGCCAGAGCGGTTCCGATATCGGGCCAATCTCGCTCTCTCCACACCAACCTGCCAAGCAACAGGCACCCATCAGGACAGAGAAAAACATCAAAAGGGACAAAAACCCAATTTTTTACAAGAACCATGTCGTTCCCTTGCACACATGTTTCATTCACAGGCGCGCTCTTGCACGCAAAAAGGATGGAATAGCGTGCCCTTGCGTGCCTATCCCTCAGAAATAAGCGCAAGAAGGGTGCCTCTTTGCCTAGATCTCCCGCACAATATATGACAAAAAGTCCCTTTGAGGTCGTACAAACCCAATTTTTATGGCCCCTGGCATCATCAAACTGAAAAAATTAAAATGCAGGACGTCATGGAAGTTACCTTAGCATGATATCACTAATCCCCAGTACACAGGCTGACCGCAACGGCAAGAAAGGCTCTCCAATCACCTTTGCTCTCCCAAAAATCAGCACATACAAATAAATAGGATTAGGGCCATAATCCCATATTTATCGCCCTTTTCCAGAACTTCGAAGGTCAATAACAGGAGATCAGAAGGTCCACTCCACAAACCATAAGTTGCACCATCATCAGTACGCCATGACGAGCGAAAGCGATGCCCCACATTCGCTTTTCGGAAAAATAATTTTTTCAGTGCTGGAAGGTATGCATCCTCCCATCTTCATTTCCAAAATTCATGTTTTTTAATAATATTGGATGAAAATAATATTATTTCACTTGAGTTAGTTGTTTTTGCAGGAAGAACCAGCAAACTGTTCACAGTAGCATGCACTGAAAAATCCAGAGCAGGTATCATTCTACCCTCAGCATGATAGAGTCCCAGAGAACTTTACATATCCTGACATCATTTCTCCATTAGAAATAAACCATAGGGTATTCATACCCGACCACTTTTATCATCACCTCACCCTGCATATGATAAACGCCCGCGATGGTTGGTAGAGCCTCCCCTCCATGGAGATCGTCATCCAAAGTAGACCATACATCACCCCACAAGTGACGCCATGGCCATACCATTTTAGTCCGGGAAGCACCTCATGCCCATCCATATATCATGCATAAGGTCAAGTTCACCATTCAAACTCAACCCCCTTCCCGAACGATCAGGTTGTACAAGAAGATTTAAAGTGCACCTTCGCACACCACATTTGGCCCGCCATACCTCCATCAACATAATCCCATCTGCGACATCTTCCACTTCATCAACCCCGCATATGAGACCAACCAATGGGAACCCTACCCCCAGTAAAACACCATCCTCACACCTTTAGTGAGCGACCCTCTTTCATGTTTTGGGGTACCCGTCTCTATGTTTTGTACAAACCAAACCCCATTATTTTATTCTTTTGGTAAGTGTACAAAGACCACAAACGATGTCCTTCACCGCTTCGCCCTCATATTTCACCTTTTCTCCCATGGAAGCAGTCCCCCATCTCCCTTGGTCGAAGTATTTCACCCCCCATGCACGCACCATTACGACATCATAGCCAGTTCACACCCGCCCTGGAAGTCTTATCGACTCCAGGGATTTTTACTTCAGAATACCTATGACTGCCGCCAAGCTACTCAAGTGTACTTCAACCTCGGGCCACTGAATCCCCATCATTTGTTTTCAGTCACCTGTCACCAACATGCCTATGTTAAACTCATCACATCTCGGTCCCCGACCCCTTAGGTAAGGCTTCCTTTTTGTCGACCTCAACACATCTTTTCCAAAAAGGAAGCGGTACCTTTGATAACCCCTCCCCATGCAAAGGGGGTATCCTCGGGTGGCACTATGGGAGACATCATTGTCCATAGATGTCATCAATCCTCCTGACATTCGATCACAACAAAAGCTTTCATGTCACGATGGTATCGTACCTTACAACCATTGCACTTTGATCATATCTGTCGAAGACCCGTGCCTCCATAAGCGTCTCTGACAAACAATGCTTACACGAGAAGGTCCCAGCCAGTACACATGTGTACATTGCGCAATGATATTCCATACCAAGACTACGCATATGGGTACCACATTCCACCTATCGTCAAAGAAAAAACTCCCCTGAGGGCGTCAGCAGTCGTCGTCAACAACCACCAGCATCACTACCACAGTAGTGGTGCAGACAACACATGTATCTGTCATTTGTTTAACTAGCCATAGCATCTCGAGCATGGGACATGCCCACCTCGTTGAAATTTTGTAAATATGTTGTATATTTTGTCTTCTTGCAGGGGGTCCCTTAGGCCATGGTTATGTCGGAAATGGTGCAAGGTGTTGTCAATTCCAAAATACATGCAGACCTCTCTCTCTCTCTCTCTCTCTCTCTCTCTCTCTCTCTCTCTCTCTGCGTATGATACAGAAAAGAAAATATAATGTATTTCGGTTATATAGTTCTTCCTAGACCTCACACATTAGGGGGAAACTGTTAACACTGGAAAATCGTATAGCAGAAGACGACATCAATTAATGTCGAGCCCAAGGATTTACAGGATAGGAATACATTATGGAATCAATGAGTATTTAAAATCTCTAAGGTTTTGAGAAAATCATATTTTAACTAGTCATAAATGCTCAAATGCACGCTTTATCCTTCGAGAAGAGAACCTTTTGCGCGCCATTTTTCTCGATAAGCGCGCATTCCTAGAAATGGAAAAGGGTCACCTTCTGGGACCACAACAAGCAAAGGATAGTTACTCCTTATGTGAAAACCGCCTAAGGACAACCACCAGCGCCTCCTTAAACATTATGTGAGCACACAAAAGAATATTTGAGCACATAATGGAATCACACCTCTCCCTTGGGTCACCATCCATCATGTACCAAGGGAGGGAAGGAGGATTTGAAGCTCACCTATATAAACCCACCAAGAGATTAACAAATGGTGATCACAAAGTTATGCTGGAAAAAGTCGCCCAAGCAACACTAGCATTGTGTGTGACGCGGAGTTGGAGCTAAAGAGGACTCGATAGTTTGCCACCCAACATCTTAGTCCACCACAACAAAGAGAGAGTGAGACTGCATTAGAGGTAGAGCTTGGAAGGAAAAATCCTTGCATTGGGACCTAGAGCCATTTCCTGGGGGCCCTTTGGCAAGTGGGTAAAATTTCTTCTCCATTTCGAACGTTTAATAAGAAGAGGCCATCGAGCCATTGTTTTCATTATTATTGTTTGGAACTCTCTATATAGATTTCGTATATTTGTGTTTTTTGGTTTTATTTTAACCAGAGCATACTTCATCATACTATTTCCATTAAGTTTTATGCTTTTTATCTCCCCCACTTTCTCCCTGTTACCAATAATTTAGATAGTAGAACACACTCTCTAAGCTTGTGCGATTTTGTACACCCGTGCGACTAATCCACAACAACAGTGGTTACCTTTCTTCACTCCTAATTTCAGCCTAGGAAGTTGGGGAGAGTGATAACATCTTGAACACACTTTCTCAGTCCTTTGGCTCTTGATACACAGCAACACCAACCTACCTCTATTAATGAACCGGCTCCTTTAGGTCATTGAACATGACTCCAATATTCCCTCTAGTTGATAACTCATCCATCAATGCATCAAAACATAGGGTATTCTTGCTTTTTCACAACACCATTTTTGAACAACTCTAGACTACCCATTGTTACTCCTCAGCTCCTTTGGGACTTCTTACCCTCTAGTTGCTCCTTAGTCCTTCAAGGACACAACTCTTAGGGAATTCTTCCCACTAGTTCCTTCCTGTGTTTCTCGATGAAGAAACACTTAGGGCATGGAGGGTTTCCATCTATCACTGTAAAAATTCCTTCTCCAACAACTAACTTAGGCTAGACAAACAACTCACTTTTACCTCCTTTTGTCCTTCAAATATCGATCATTGAGCATCAAAAATTCTTCCTCTTCTAGCAGTACAAATTTCCTTCTTTGTCGTGCACTTAGGGCTCCCAAGATCATCCACTTTTTTCCCTCCTTACAGCCTTAGTATGACCTTATGATTATGTCCAAATTGGACTCTATCTTCTAGCAAACAACATCAAAAAAGGAGAAACCAAACCATACCTTATCTTACCAATCTCTGCTACTCCTTTTTACTTGGGCTCTAATGCACTTGACTGAGGTACTCAACCCTCTACTAGAGATGACTATAATTCCTATTACACATCCTCAAATAAGCCTACATATCCATCAATTAACTGTGATTAGGCTCCTTATATAGAATCCTTCCCTCTATTGTCTTCTAGAGCACCTTCTTTACAATTTTTTGGACTTTTGGCCTACCCAAAATCTCTGCACCAGGAGTTTAGATATGCTCCATAGTGTTTGAGATACTTCGTCCTACAAAATTTGTTTAACCCTCTCAAATATGCCAATGATCTTCACATATTTCTCCCTTACAACCTCGGTCAACTTCCTTCCATAATCGTCCCTCAAGACAAACTTAAGGAGTTACAAAAAAATGCTACTTATCTCCTTCGTTGAGGTCTCCGAGGATCTGTGACCACTTCAAAGGTACGTTTGTGTTGTGCTCCTAGGATGAGTATAATGAGGTCTCTCCTCATTCATATTTATATCTCCTCTTATGGTGACGTCCATCCCATAAAGAAGGGTCACTTATGTTAAGGATAGCTTGAACATGAGACAAATGCACTTAATATATCCATTTCTACAAGGCATCCCTTGGTGCTATGAGTGGATCCTTTCTCCTTTAAGTATTCCCCACATCCTCCAAGTGCTAAGTGTCCAAATCTCCTCATGGTTTTGGCCTCATACCTTTTGGTAAAAAACCCCCACCTTGGGTTCTATGCCCACAAACCACTTATGTGGAGCCCATTCCTCCAGAATCATATAGCCTAGGGTTTAGAGTACCTCCCAAGTAAAAATATCAACAAGGGAATATTTTCCCTACTCATATATCAACCTCTGCTAAAAGGGACTCTTGCCCCTAGAATGCAAGCTACCACTTTTTGGCCCTATTGATCCATCTTTCATCCATTCTGAAACTAGAAACAATATACCACTTCTTTCATAAAAAATAAATTTTCTTACCTCAAATTCTCACCAAAACCACCATTAAATGCCTTTATTAGTCCTTCATTACTGATAAAACATGAAACTGTACTTGCAATCTCTCATCATTGATCAAATCACCAACCACACATACCAACAACTTTAACCCATACCATAAAATCACCTTTGACTGAAATGCCAATAACCAATTCATTTTGTACCTTCTCAAACACCTTTGAGACACCAATATTGGTCTATGATTCACCTCTGATGCATACCCACACTATGCATCTTGTTTCACCAAAAACCTTCCACTATTTTTTCCTTGCTTGTTAATTCTGCTTATAAAGTATTTCGGACTGATATTTTTGGTAATTTAACTTAGTTATCATGAACTTTGATCTTTGCATGAATATATTATGTTTTTCCTTTATCAGGTTCAATTGAGTCATCTCCATCTGATCTTAAAGTCTTCTAAACCAACTTACATGTTTCCACTTGATAAAATGAACTTGACTACTCAAATTTACTATTTTGGATTTGTTTACAAGTTTTAGCAGAGGTCTTCTAATTCTAGTGAATCTACAAGTTTGTCTTAACTTCCAAATATTTCTTTAGTTTTTTTCATGTTTCCGATAATTCTTCCAACTCATTCATGCATTTTTTATCAAGCTTTAGCGCTCCTTTTTATATTTGGCATAACTACAAAATTCAATTTGTTGACTCATCCATGCAAATATAGCGTATAACACCAAAATTATAAGTTGCATATTCATCCACTATGGGCCCTCTTTATGTTATAGCCCAAAGGGCTTAACTTGTAGTTGTTGACCCGTTCATACTTAAGGTGCTAAGCCTTTTTAACACAACACTTTTTCTATCACAGTTAGCCTGAAGGCTCTCAACCACAATACAACTAACTGCAACAAAACCTTGTCCAAAGCATGCCTTCCATTATTTGTTGGCACTTTTCTTGTTTCCTGGGCCTGTCATCCTGATTATTTCTCCCTTTTCACCTATGTTTTTCCTCCGGGGTTCAGCCTTCCGATATTTTCCTTCCATTTTTTACCTTCTGGGTTTTTTCCTTCCAAGTTTTTTCTTTTGATTTTTCCTTTTAGGTTGTTTCCTTTCGAGATTTCCTCCTAGGTTTATTCCTTCTGAGATTTTGTCTTCTGGGATTTACGTTATGATTTCTTTTCTTTCTGGGATTTTCCTTCTAGGTTTTTTTTCTTACAGGATTTTTACCTTTCACGTTTTTTTCTTTCTTTCGGGAAAGTCCCTCTAAGTTTTTTCTTCCGAATTTTTGTCTTCTAGGTTTATTTCTTTCGTGTAAGTTCTTCCAGGTTTTTTTCATGTTGACGTCACCAATGCTACGTGGTGCCATCTAACTATTGACATATGTCACTAAGATTTGGTCTGCTAGGGTACCAAAAACACTAAATATTCTTCCCATGTGTCCTTATTTTGTACTACCACATCATGTTGACATCATTACCCACCTGTGCATACATGAGCCAATCACCTTGCACCATCTATCTTCTGGTGAGGAGAGAGAAAAGGATCTAGGGCCTTTTATTTTTCATTGATTTCCTTTATTAAGTAATCTTAACATAAAAACAACTATATTCAAGACCTTTTATACCTCTGTGATTTCCTCATCTTCTCGCCTCTTAATTACCTGGGCCATTATCAACTGCACTACACATTTATCTTTTGGATAAGGACCTCCCGGTTTGGACTTGCGTCGTCCCAGGCTTAAACCTCTGCACACATCTCTGTTTCTTCTGGGCTAGGCCTCCCAACTCGCAACATAATGTTGTCAGAGCCACGTATGCTCGATCCTTGGATTTAACCACTCCGCTAAAGCTTTGATGCATTTGGTGAACGTGTGAAAGTTAACTTGCTCTAAAGGTTCTTCACCAACTTTAGCTCTGCAATATTTACTTTGGGGTCCTCAAATTTGACTAGCAATAATTTATAATCTATGAGGTCACTTTTGATCTTCCAAATACCATTGGAAAGCTCTTTTAGATCTCTTTCCATCTAAGTGGGTTTCAACTAAAATTTAAGTGACCTTCCATAAAATAAATGGATCCAAAATTTATGTACCTTCACCAATAACTCCACAAATATAGTTCACCAATCTGCTTGGAAACATTTGAGCCTTACCTTGGCCATACATATGTTGATATTTCTTATTCTTGTAGTCTTCTTTGCTTTTTCCATTGAAGTACCTTTGATATAGATACACCACCATTGACACCTCTCATCATCTTCGTTTCCTTTTCCATCAATGAAAACATCATCAATTATTTTCCTTTTCCATGAATGATTACATATTTCCAATTGTAATTGTTTTCATATTAGGTTCAGCTACCATAGTTGTTCGAGATCACAAACCATTCTTACAGGTGGCCTAAATTTTGTTGAATATATTCTTGAATTTTTTTGGGAGTAGACTCAGAACTGAGATTGGGGATGAAGAATATGGTCCTTGGGTTCCCTTTATTGGAGCTATGTTTCTATTTATTTTTGTTTCTAACTAGTTAGGTTCTCTTCTTCCTTGGGGAATTCTAAAATTACCTCATGGGGAATTAACCACACCTACAAATGATATTAATACTACGATTTCTCTAGATTCACTTATGTCAGTGGCATATTTCTATGCAAGTCTTGCAAATAATGGGTTAGGTTATTTTGGTAAATATATTCAACCAACCCTACTACTTTTACCAATTAACATCTTAGAAAATTTTACAAAATCTTTAACACTTAGTTTTCGACTTTCTGGAAATATATTAGCTGACAAATTAGTATTTATCATTCTTGGGATTAATATGAACCCAAATTTGTACATAGTATAACACTCAAATATTCGCACCAAATCAATGGGAATTTTAACTAGACACTCTATTAAAAGCCTTATTTACAAAAAAACAAAAATACTTAATGTTGTTAATCAAGCTCTCACCTAAAGGAAAAATACCTAATCATAGTGGGAGAGCCAAGGAGAAACTATTAGGTAGTCATCCACTATCATTGTGATGGCTTTTCCTCTCACTTTATGCCTAAGTAATATTATTTCTAACCAAAGGGGATTTTTTCTTGGGGAAAACTAATCTAGGTCGAGTAGTAGAAAGGGTGAGTTCTTTTAGATAAGCTTGCCATAAGGAAACTTGATAATTGATTTTGAGATAAAAGGACGTTGGTGTAAACTAAATCACCATTCTAGTGATCTTAAGATATTAAATATAAAACAAATCATTCAAGTGATGCTTGTAACGAAAAGTGATCCTGCTAAAATTCGTATACATTATGAATTTCCATAAATAGGTGTCCCTAATGTTCTTATCCACCATGAAATTTAACTAACATACAAGGTACAATGGGGAGAAATAAGATATAATAACAAGGTAATTCCCATAAATAAATCACGAGTTATGCTCCCACATTGAAAAACTATATATCATTCATTCATTAAGTGGATCATGTACCAAACATAATTATACCAAGAAAAGTGTTTCCATGGAATTCACATTCCATCTTCATAAGAAATGATCAATTTCAATTATTAGTTTAATTAGTGATTTTTCTTTGACCAATTTACCATGATTTCATTATGGATTAAGGTAAATGAAAAATTTTCTAGTATCATACCCAAGAACAACACTTTCAACCGCAATATTTAAGAGCATATTTGAAATGATTAAAGATTTACGCTTCAATTTCAAGCGGAAATGATAAAGATGTGATTCCAAATAAATTTGATATACTTTTATAGTAAACAAAGCAATAGTGGTCAAATTTCTATTCTGAAAAAACTAGAAGGATATGCAAGTGTTCAATAACATCTGGCAGTATTCCCTTGACAAATTTCAAAGCATGATCAAAGTGAATTTCCAGATGTGTGTGTAAATCAAGAGTTAATGTCTTTAACATTTGAAATACTTATGCCAACCAACCTCAAGGTGACACATTTGTCACTGGATCTTATGCAGTGATGAAGAAAAAAGTTTAAAATAGAACACCTAAACAAAGTTAAGGTCTATATATCACATGAGCAGGACTATGTAAAATTTATCAAATCAGTAGTATTCAAAATTTCAACGTGACTTTTGGTCTTGCCTTTGATTTTCGGGCCATACTATTCCGATCTAAAAATAATTCAAAATGCCAATCTCACTATAAAATGAAAGTCCAAAAATGTAGATCGTTAGGTCTGATCTTGAAATCCCATGCACATAATACAAAATTTGTCTTATTGGTAACATAAGTCTCAACGTTTTCATGTGGATTTCAGATCCTCATGAATGAAGTGAGATCAACATCATTCAATGAATGCAATGCTAACCCCACACAAAAATATTGATACTTTGAAAAAATTTGGAATTACTTGACTTGTAAGTTCTAGATCTTAAAAACATAAGCATTGAAAACAAGGTCACCTGTGCCAACATAAATATGAATCTTAAAAATACTAAACAACACATGAGAGATCTAGATAGAGTTTCAAGCAAAACATTGATAATAAATATGTATTTGTTTCAAATTTTCCTTTAATGTTAGGGTTAAATTCAAGACAAATGAATGAATTAAAAATGAAAATTAACTCTTAGTCATGCCAATATAAAAAATAAACTAAGAATATACCAATTAGCATGTGAGATCCAAGCATGAAAGGATAAAAAAAATGAATAAACCCTTGGATCTAGAACAACCTAGATTAATATCTAATAGCAAACTCTAAGTTGTGCAAACTGATCTGTATGAGATGTTAATAAAATTGTGCTTGAGGTTTTGCAAATTACAAGTGTTTAAAATGATTTTTTGAGATCTTTTATGTTAAATTTTAAACACATAAAGCATGTAAATAAACTCTGAAATATATGTAAACAACATAAAAATGCACCATAATAATAACCACAAAACAACATATGATGAAGGAGTTCACCCCTCTTGGGCTACGTTTCCTTGGTCCATCTTCCAATGGCTTGGCCCTATTTCATTATGCTCAAAATAGTGATTACATACATTTACAGTGCTCAAATGGCTTCAAAACGTGTTCCATCAGCTCCATAATGCCCAAATATTCCTGTCTAGCCTCCTTCTGTTCCGAAATTCGTCAAAAAATGGAGAAGCTATGAGCCTCCCTAGTTTTCCTACTAACCGCTCCACAATTTCCTCAAAATCTGGACCGGTCCTATAATTTTTCCCTTAATATGGCCAACTGGGCAACAATTTCCCAAAATTTCAGGCGAAATTGTCGAAACCTTAATTTTCCCAATGACACCTTAATTCCAAAAAATCAAATATAATGTATTGGCGCATTTAAATTATTTTTATATAGAATATCATCATGCAGTTAACTAAAATTCGGTTGTTAGTGTAATGTCTATCACATTGGAAGTTAAGGGGTAGCTAAGATGGTTTGTGGGGGCGGCTTACAAACTGACGTTCCAGTGGAGGTCAGAGAAAACGGGTGTTATATGGCGCAGTGTAGTTGGCATATTTGGCAACAGATTGCCGACGATTAGGACTCTGCCTCTACCCAGTGTTCCAGGGTATGGTCGTATGATGATGTTTAGGGGAGTCGGGGCTAAGCCCCAGCCCCTACCCCCATATCTCTACCACATAACATTCAAATACTAATTCACACCACAATATTAATAAGCAATATGTGTAGTATGGTGGTAACTCTCTGCACTGTGAACTGGGAGGTTGGGAGTTCGACTCTTGCCTGCTCTGCTCGGACCTCGACTATGGTGGCCCCCGGGCTCCCTATGGTTGGCCACCCTTAACCCAATCAAATCACACCAAATTAAAAAACTGAAATCGTGCCACTTGGCACCACCTGATTTGTTGGAGGAAATACCTTTGACCAGTCAACCTGCCACCTAGGCATGCCTAGTAAATAGTACGGACTACTGACTGAGTTGTCCTGTATTTTTTATTTTATTTTCTTGTTTGACAAAACAGACAGAACGTGTTTCTATGAGCATACGATGTCAGTTTTCCGCGAAACTAATTGCACTGGATTGAGAACGATGAGATCTATACGATCATTTAGGTTCCACACCATTCTGACAAATTTCATTTTGAGCACCTGATCACTCCTCCCCACTAGAAGCTTTTGGACCCCAAAAGATCACTTTCAGTTGTTCAGCAGATGAGGGTATAGTTTCCTCACCTTTCCAATCTTGATCCATTTGGCCTTGCTTGGATTTTTAACTTGAGCCCCACACGAAGGTACTCCACATTCCCTCGTTTTGAAGACCTTGTTATTTTGTCAAGAATAGTGTCTTGTTGTAGTTTATCAAGGTATTCAGGAGAAAAATACTCAAGGGAATGCATTTGAACATGTTCTCCTTGATCTTGAATCAAAGGTGACTCATACAATCTTAATTTCTCAACATTAACAACAACACAAATCTTCATATATGAAGGAAAATCCAACATGAAGGCATTATCACCAATATTTTCTAAAATTATGAATGGACCATATCGAATTGGTTTCAGTTTTTACCTTCTCCTTGAAGCCTATTTTTTCTAATGTGAAGCCAAACTTCATCACCAACTTGGAATTTATGATCTACACAATGCTTATAATGCCTTGTTTTGTACTTGACTTGGCTTTTTTCCAGCTGTTCTTGGACTGCTTGATGCACCAATTGGATCTTTTCAATGAACCTTTTAGCTTTGTCTATGTCACTATGACCATCAATAGAAACATGCTTTCCAAAAATGAAATCCAAAGGAGATTTAGGCAATTATCCCAAACATGCCTCAACTGGTGATGTTTGAGTTGTAAAGTGCTTTGCTCGGTTGTAAGCATGTTGAATGTAGTGCAAGTTTTCATCCCATAAGTTAGGATGTTTGTTGCAATAACTGCGAAGAAGATGCATCACTGCCCTATTCACCACCTCTATTTGACCATCTATTTGGAGATTAAATGCAGTACTCTTTTTCAATTTGGTGTCCATGAATCCCCACAATCTTGACCAAAATTTCCCAACAAAGCGTGAATATCGATCACTAACAATGGATGTGGGAAATCCAAAGTGCAACCATACATTCTGAAAGAATAACTAAGCAATTTTTTCATCTTTAATTTTCTTTTTACATGGCATCAAAATACACATTTTTTTGAACCTATCCACAACTACAAAAAGATAATCATGATTCCTCTTTGACATAGGAAGACCTCCAAAAAAATCCATAGAAACACTCTCCCATGGATGAGAAGGTACTATAACTGGAGTGTACATTCCTAACTTTATATTTCTAGGCTTAATGACAACACATAATGAACAACCTCTAATAAAACGTGACACACTTTCAAGCATACGAGGCCAATAACAATACCTCTGTAGATGTGCCACTGTCTTACTTACACCGAAATGACTAGCAATAAGAGAAGTATGAGCCTCTCTTATAATGTTGACTCTTTCTCCCTATGGAATACAAAGCTTACCAAGATGGTACAACAAGTTATAATGCATGTTATAATCCAATTCCTCTACTTGTTTCCCTTGACTTAAATTTCATATACATCTTGAAAATCACTATCTAAGGCATATTGTTCAATATATCTCTCATGCAAATAGAATTATTCTTAAGAACAGTACTAACACTAAAAATAGGACTAGAAATCATGGTAACAACTTTATTGTAGATACCTTTCTTATACCTTATCACCAAGTGGAATTGTTGAAGAAACCCCATCCATCGGAACTGCCTTCATTGTTGCAACTTTGTTTGCGATTGCAAGTATTACAATGGTTGATGATTAGTGTGAATGAGTTTTTCCTTACCCATCAAGTAATGTTTCCACTTTTTCATACTTTTCACCAATTCATACAACTCCTTTTCATATGTAGGATAGTTAATCACTGCACCATTAAAATTTTCCGAATGAAAACATATAGGCTTACCATTTTGCATGAGGAAAACACCCATGGTGTAATCACTAGCATCAGTCTGAATCTCAAATTACTGTCTCAAGTCTCGAAGTGCAAGTACTGGGGATGAATTGATCTTTTCTTTCAATGCATAAAATGTCTTTTTCTATTTACCTCCCCACTGGAAGACCTACTTCACACTTGTGAATGCATGCAATGAAGCTACGATAGAAGATAAGTTAGCAATAAACTTCCTCCAATATTGGACTGCTCCAAAAAAGCTTCTTACCTCCATAATTGTTTTGGGCTTTGGCCAATTAAAAATGATATCAACCTTGTAGGGATCTATTTTCAATTCACCTCCTCCAACATTATGACCCAAATACACTAAATAAGTTTTTCCAAACTCACACTTTGACATCTTTAAAAACAATTGTTCTTTCTTCAATACATCAAGTACATTTTTGACATGCATGACATGTTCTTCACGAGATTTACTAAAATTCAATATGTCATCTAATTATACTATCACAAACTCACCTAGAAATTCCCTCAATACATCATTCATCACACACATAAAGGTAGCCAGAGCATTGCAAAGACCAAAAGGCATAACAAGCCATTCAAACAAAAATTGCTTTGTTTTGAATGTTGTCTTCCATATGTCACCTTCAACAATTCTAATTTGATGATGGCCACTCCTTAAGTCCAAATTAGTAAAATATTTTCCATCTTATCCATTGATCAAGTAAATCATCAATTCTAGGAAGTGGGTAACGGTTCTTTACCGTAATTTTGTTCAATGCATGGAAGTCCACACACATGCGCCATGTTCCATCCTTATTTGGCACCAAAACAATAAGTGACCCACATGGCGAAGTAATTGGTCTGATGATCCCTTTTTCCAACAAATCTTTAATTTTCTTTTTTAATTTCTGCACTTTCCATCACTGGCATCTTGTACATGCCAATGTTAGGAAGAGGAAAATCTTGTTGTAATTGCATTTCATGTTGGATTCTCCTCTTGGGAGGCAATCCTTTTGGCTCCTAAAACATCTTGTCATATTGGTTAACAACCTCCGAACCAAATCAGATTTTAATCTTGAATCAAAACCTTGGAAAGCTTCATTTTCAACATCATTCTTTTTCTTGACCATTAGAAGCACAAAATTCTTGTTAGAGTTAATGAGTCTCTTCATTTGTCCTTCATTTACAAGTAAAATATTTAGTTTCTGTCGATGTGCTCTAACAATGTATTCCATGCCATCCTTGAACAAGTGATACTTGTTTTCATGGCGATGGAAAATAGCTTTTCTATCATACAAATATGGGCTTCCCAAAACAATTCCAAAAATATCAAGTGGTACTACATCAATTTCAACTTCATCAAGAAACTTTGTTGTAATTGAAAATTTAAAGATGCATTTCCTCGTAACTTGTAATTTTGCATTCTTGCATATACAACCTAAAGGATAAGGTCTTGGATGAGGAATGGTCTCTAAGTTTATTTTCTTGACTAAGTCTTCGAAAATCAAATTTTCTTGTGAACCACTATCAAAAAGTGTATCAATTTTGGTGTGCTTTGAAATAAACTGAATATGGAAAAGTTCAATTCTAGTTTTTTCATCTTGAGTATCATTAAGACAACTTGAAGAGCTAGTTGTTGATATGTTCTTACCTTTCATTCCCATTGTTGTGATCTTTGTTTCATCTCTCGAATCGGAGCCTAAGTCATGTTGTGTATTTGAAATTGTCTTTTGCTTCCCTGTGTTATTAAACTTCTTTGGTTTCATCTCAAGATGAAGCTTCCAACAATGAGCTTCATCATGACCCTCTTTGGGAAAAAAATTGCATGTTAGTTTCTATCCTTCCTTTTTGAAAAATGCAGTCTCTTTCCTTTCCCTTTGAACTTTTTCTTACCCTTGTCTCCACTTATGAATGGCTTCTTTCTAACCTCTTGTGGGATGTTTTTCCCTCCTGCTTCAAGATGTGTTTCCTGGACACAAACTACATATAAAATTGTATGATTAAACATAAGGATAGTGTGCCATAAATAACTATGTAAACCCCCAATATATTTCAACAAAGTGTCTTGTGAATTCAAATATACACCTAATATCAAGCATCTTATTCTAAATTCTTGAGTGTAGCTTTGCACATTTTGACCCTTTAGTTGTATAAATATTTTCCAATCCATAATAGCCTTTTGCACATAAGATAATGGATAAAATTGTCTTCTAAGTGCATAAATAAAATCTATCCAAGAGGTGGAGACCTTACCATAATTTTTCATATACTCTTGTGTTTTGGCTTCCCACCAAATCAAAGCAGCATTTTCCAACCTCAATGAAGCCAACATAATATTTGTTTCGTCATCTTTTATGTTTTGGATCCTACAATAAACTTCAAGTTGACGAACCCAATTTTCAAGTCTTTCAGCATTCACTTCACCATTATACATAGGCAGATCAAATTTTATATCAATTTTTAATAAGGGAGTTTTACCATGCACACTTGGGGTATCTGGAGGTGTTTGAGTAACAATGGTTTCAAAAGAGGAAGACGATGAGGGTGAGGATGGAGGTGAATATGATGGTGGAGAAGAGGGATATTTATCACCATTTTCCTTTGAAGGATTATCATCATATCCTCATTTTCCTCCAGAAGAACCATCTCCTTTTGAAGGCCTGTAAATTTCACCCTACAATCTTGAAGTCCTCTCTTCATAGAGAACCTTGAACATTTCAGTCATGTCAAAGAAAGATTTTCTGAAAGTATTTTCATCATCTAACATGTTATCAATTCCTCCTTTATGAGGCTTGCTTGTTGAAGCTTCATTTGCAATTTGAGGAAATATTTGGGGTGAAGCTTGAGGAAAACTTGATCTCCTTATGCCTGACCTCATTAGATGACTTTCAACCACAAGATTTCCTTCTCCTGTCTTGAGCTTCAACCTTGTAAGCATCACATACACTTGAAAACAATTAAATCCTCACAACAGTAAATAAAACCTAAGCTTTGATACCAAACTTGATCTGTATGATATCTTAATCTGTTGTGTAGGTAAACCCCCTTTGCGGACAAAGGTGATCCCTCTAGCCCTAGGGTGGGTCTAGCAGCAAGGGAACATGCAAATGTATTGGTTCCTAGTTAACGAATGGAACGATTTGGGATAGATTTTCCTACTTGTAGTCCAACACGATTGTCACAGCCACTAGTAGAAAATGATGAAATTAGTGACTAGGTGACCAAAAAAGTTAGTCACTGCATTTATTTCAAGTGAATTACTACTAAATTTGAGCAATTTTAAGTGACTGAACTAAAAATGACTAACTTAAACGACTAATTTAGTCTAGGAATAAAATATACGACTAGATAATAAGTGACTAAACTAAAAAAGACTAACTTCAATGACTAATTTAGTCTAGAACTAAAATATATGACTAGATAATAAGTGACTAAACTAAAAGCGACTAAATTAAATGACTAATTTAGTTTAGGACCAAAATATATGAGTAGATAATAAGTGAAAAAATTAATAATGATTAACGTAAATGACTATTATAGCCCAACAATAAAAATATGACCAAATAGCAAGTACACCAAGTATATGAATTAGTCATTTATGTTAGTAACTTTTAATTGTGTCACTCCGGAAATGAAAAATTCAATTTTGATACCGAAGTGTCACATTTCACTATAGGGGTCTCTGAATCCATCTGTAGTGTTAAAATTTAGAGACAAAGGGGTCTTTGAATCCATCTACAATGTTAAAATTTTGAATACCCTTTTTTCTCTAAAGTTTAACACTAGAGGGTTGTTTCTACTCTCACTTTAGATTATGTATTGAATCTCGAGGATATCCCAAAGCACAAATTTATGGGGTCCTTTGTGTGACTAGATCACTAGCACTGAAAACCATTTCCCCCCTCATATACATTATGATACGTATAAAATGTACCCTCAAACATGGTTAAATGTGCTCTTTATACACTTGTAAGCATTAGATGTGATTTGAAAGCCTCCTAATTTATTCAACATATATAAACACACGCGATTCTTCTTAACGACTACCACCACCACCACATTTTCACCCAAATTTAGTTTTTAACAATTAAATATATAAGTATACATAAAATTAGAAGGGATTTGTATTAATGCGGAATGAAGACTTGAACATAGGGAAGTGGTCCGTTTTCGCAATTAACATTTATTAATTTGGAAGAACATAATAGAATAAAATTAAACAAATCAAATAATTCCATCTAGTTATTTGAAATTAACAATTTATAATTCCATCTGGATATATGAAATTAACAATTTACAAGGTGCAAGGGATATAAATCTTCCACCATGCATGCTAGTATTCTAAGGTCCACTCTTCATGTTACAATATCACTTGTGATCTTTTCTTCCTCTTGTAATCGTCTTAAGAATTTATTTCCATATCTCTATATCAACATTTATTAGTCTTTTGTTTTTTTAATTATTTTAGTTTAGAGAGATTTTTTTTCGACTATTTGCTTAAAATTTCTTAACATAGAAAATAAAAAAAATTATAAAAAGCAATAAAACAACATTTTTTTTTTTAATTATTTTTGTTTAAAAAGAATTTTTTTTAACTATTTGCTTAAATTTTCTTAACAACATAGAAAATAAAAAAAATTGTAAAAATCAATAAAAATACATTGTTATTTTAATTATTTTAGTTTAAAAAGATTTTTTTTTTTACTATTTGCTTAAATTTTCTTAATAATAATTTTTTTTTATAAAAATCAATAAAAAAATTATAAAAAAAATAAAAAAATAAAATAAAAAGACTATTTAAAAAAAATTAAAATGCTTCATTCTAACAACATATACCACTTTTCTCAAAACCAAAAAAATAGAAAAATGAATAAAGAAAAGAAATACTATTTAAAACTCATGCAATGAGCCCACTATCTGTTTTTTAAGTGATCTCGTTTTTTCTTTTGTTTTTATATTTCCCTCCAACTTTTTTTTAAGTGATCTCGATTTTTTTTTGTTTTTATATTTCCCTCCAAGAATTTAATAATTTGGTGGGAATTTAACGGAGTTGAAAATTCCATGGTTTTCCTAAGCCGTAAGGTAATCATGTCTGACTCTGTCCTTGTCCTTCCAGACGGTCTTTTCACAGGGTAAGGTATTCATCTCCACTGTTGAATCCCAAATACTAAAATGCATTTTCTCAATTTTAATTATTCCTAAAACCTGAATGCGGCTAGATTTCGATTCATCTCAAACACTATGCATTTGCTTGGAATAGGGTCTTTTATTTTGAATGTGGTGTGTTCTAATAAATTTTGGGTAAGGTTCCGCAGGATGACCATGGAAAACTGGGCGCGTTGAAGAAATCTGGGGGCGTTGAAGAGTGGAATGGGTCCAGCGATGGCAGGGACAGAATCTCAGTTCACTCAGTCTCTTCACTGTCAGACAGTGAATGTTGGAAGATAGCAGAGAATGTTGCAGGAAAAAATGGGCAACTCACAGAGGGCATTACCTTTCCAATGTCGATGAAGTAGTGAGTCATTCAATGAAACATCAAGCAGCACTTCTAGTACCAGCCCTAATTCTACTTCTGCTCTTCTTCCTGTCTCCTCCCCTTAGTTTCAAGTAAGGATGCAATGTCATATTTTAATATACTGAAATGGAGGAATACGTTTGCGGATGCACTTGGTCCCTATGAATTTGTTCTGGAAACAGAGCTTATCACCATCGAAGCTCACATTGGAAATGGGATATGTCTCCAAATACAAGGTCTCATGCCGAGGCATTTGAATGTTTTAATGTAGAAGCTTTTGCGCTTGAGCCCCAGAATGCTTGTGCTCTCACGCACTGTGGAGTTTTTTACAAAGATGAAGGACACTTCTAGATGCAGTAGAGGTTTGTTTCTCACATCTGACACTATTTGTGGTTTTTTTCATTTTTCTGTACCTATTTTTTGTGTTAATTGTTTGTTTGAGCTTCTTTATAGTAGTAGTTTTTTTATATTGTATTTTGAAACCGAATGCATTTGAATATTACTAGCCGGATAACCACAATATATCTACAGTAACTATGGTACATGTTTGGTACATGTTGCCCATCGCTTCTCAAGGATGAAGTATATAAAAAATTTGACTGTTTCTAATAGTTTGAATGGTTTTCAAGTTGAGAAGAACAAGGTTTGATGTTTGTTGCTAAAAAAAATCCACTGAAATGTAGTAGTATTTTAGAAAAGCTAATGCTTTTGGCAAGTATCGGTTGCCCTTGGGATGAGATTAGCAAGCTATACCGTACAAAGCCTCAACTTTTTATATGGACAGTTCAGAGACAACACTGTATTCTACAGTGGATGT